>OZ023270.1:16441255-16889733 GCA_964006375.1 Tillus elongatus | reverse complement strand
AGAGGAGAGAGAGAGAGAGAGAGAGAGAGAGAGAGAGAGAGAGAGGAGAGAAGAGAGAGAGAGAGAGAGAGAGAGAGAGAGAGAGAGAGAGAGAGAGAGAGAGAGAGAGAGAGAGAGAGAGAGAGAGGTTACCAACGGCACCTCGGTGTACAAGGGATGGCAGCCTTTGGGTGAGGGTAGGGTCACCGATGAGACGTATAGCTCTCTTCTGAATAGAGTCCAGGGGGCGAGTGTAGAAGCGGCAGCGGCACCCCAGGTGTGGGAGCAGTATTCGAGGTTTGGCCTTATTTTTGAAGTATATAAGGTATAGAGATTAGCTGGTGAAAAGTATTTGCGAGCCGGAAGAGGAAACCTAATTTCTTAGCAGCCGCTTCTGCATGATGTGACATGTTGGTGCCATTGAGATTTCGATCCACATAAATGCCAACAAGTGAAAAGGACTCATTACTTTGAATAACTTGGTTGTTCATTGTGATGGGTCTAGGGCTGGTGCATCTCTTATGAGATAGAAAGCAAGACTGGAGTTGAATTGTACAAGATTTTTACTTCCACAGTCTAATATTTTTTGGATATTCACAGAGACAGAACACTTCTTGAGTCTGCGATCCTCATCTAATTGGGCTAAAGAGACAGGCTAGGAATATTGTATATCTGAGTGGAGGGTGCTGTCATGCGCGTAACTGTGAATGGATGTGCTAGAGAGGAGGTCATTTGATGTGGAGAAGAAACAAAGTAGGGGCTAAAGCTGAACCTTGAGGGACTACTGCATTAAATTGGATACAGTTTAGAGGAATGGCCATCCACGACAACAGAAATGCTCCGGTTGGAGAGAAAATTTGCTGTCCAGGTACAGAGTTTTGGTGGTAGGGCATGTTCCGGAAGTTTATTAAGCAGCACTGCGTGCCAGACCTGGTCGAATGCTTCGGATATGTCTAGAGCGACAATCTGGGTTAACCGTGTAGTTCTATAGACTTGCTCCAAGAATGGATGACAAAGGAAAGGAGGTCGGTAGTTGATCTTCGCTGACGGAATCTATACTGCCTGTCGTGGATTAGACTGTGTTTATCAGGAAATTTTAGTAATTCGGTGTTTATATATTTTTCCATCACTTTGGAGACGACTGAAAGGAGAGAAATAGGCCTGTAGCTGCTAGGAAGCGCTTTGGATCCTTTCTTGGGGATGGGTTGTACTCGAGCAGTTTTCCAATTGCTAGGGAATATGCCTCTATTGTAAGATATCTAAAACAGACGAGTCAGGACAGGAGCAAGTTCTGGTGCGCATTTTTTGAGAACAATTGCTGGGATCTCGTCAAGGCCAGAGGCTTTCCTGGTATTAAGAAAAGAGAGCATCTTTCGTACCTTTTTAGTTTTGAAAATGATATCCGTTATCTTATGCACGACATTGGGGACTGTTGGTGGTTGAACATTTGGAGGTGGGTTGAGAGTAGAATTGCCGGCGAGCAATAAGGCAAAAAGTTCAGCCTTGCCCAGGGCGGTAGAAACAATTTCATCCCCTGACACAAGAGGTGGAAAAGTGCTCTTGCAGAAATTATTCCCAATAGATTTAGCAAGAGTCCAGAAGGCTTTGCAGCCGTTGGAGCTTGAGATGACTTTGTTTTTGATGTGGTTATTAAACGAGTTTTTTGCCTCAGAAAGAATGCGGACATAGCGGTTCTTTTCAAGTGTGGCCTTGTCACATGATTTAGAGAACCAGGGCTTTTGAGTGGCTGAAGAGGTTTTCTGTGTACGTGGAATAAATAATTTCATGCCAGCTTGGATCATTTCGGTGACGTTTTGTGAGGCATCAGAGTGGTCAGGATGGAAGAAGCAGGCAGACGCAAATGGAAATGATGAAAAGTAATCCAGCACCACGTTTTAGTTGCTTCTGTACTCTGTGTTCTCCGTGTTCACCTCATATTATTATCTTACAATATAATATGTTACAATATAAACTTATCCAGTACGACCTAACATCAATCAAGTTGACATTAATTTATATTTACGTCTATCCGCCATCTTTCCTTCGGTTTGGACATGCGCTTTATGCCTAAATATACGATTTTTGGATGTGTTTAACACATAACAGGTAACATAATCAAACATGCAAAATAGTTCATCTTATAATTCTCACCACTATACTTACTGTAATCATCTTCATTAAATTTTAAAGTTATATAATATTATAAGGACATCTCGAGCATATTCGGAGCGAATATTTTGAATAATGATCTGTTCAAATGTTTTCAGTATATTGATGAAGAATTTTCTTAGGATGTGATTGAACGAATATACTCAGAACAGTCAAGATGCAGTTTGAAATGCCATAAATGTTATTAGAACATTCCGAAACAAATATTCTGATGAATAATGTTCTCTCATTGTGAGAACATTTTGAGAATATCCTGTGCTCTATGGGTAGAGAGACCGTAACCCTTCCTAGTCATGTCTTAGGAGGGCCGGGAATGCTTGCCTTAATTGGCCGGCATTGCGAGGAGAGTCCTCTATAAAAAACCCACATCGCAAGGTCGTTGGCGGGTTGGTGCCGAGGCGATGATGCTTCTGGCCGATATGGCCGGGCATTGGCAGGATGGTAATTCTGTCGCTAACGTTAACCCTCCCCAGGGAAACCGGGCGACCTCCCTGTGTAAATGCCTATTCATGGGATGCGGGGCTCTTCCATGGAGGTCTATTTTCCCTTGCTGCTCGTGGGACCAAACATGGACACGACTTACACAGACCCAATAGAGGAGGTGGCAGGATTCAACCTTCCACTGGAACCTCCAGAGGGAAACAACAGGGGAAAGGAAAGTCCACCCCTAGGACGACTACCAAAGGTAGACCCTCCTATAGGAAGCTTGGTTATCGAGCTCCTAAAAAGGAGGAGGAACCTGCACCATAATTCCCTTTTCCTTTAAGCTCCTCAAACGACTCCTTTTTCCTCCATACATTCCTATATTCCTACCCACATGCCCACCAACTTAAGGTGCACTCAAGCTAATCTGCATCATGCTAAGGCTGCGACATACCTCCTTAGCATGAAATTAAAGGAAGAGCAAATAGATATTGCTCTTCTCCAAGAGCCCTGGACCGCTAATTCGGAACGAACTAAAGGGCTGGGTAACACTTCTGGTAAGATAGTAGAGGTGGGCTCTGGTACTAACCCCAGAGCCTGTATCTGGATCAGAAACAACTTGCAGTATTTTACACTTTCAGAGTACTGCACCAAGGACATGGCATCCATCCATCTCGTGATCACATCCGGGGGGACCAGGCTGGAAGTAGTGGCCTGTTCGGCCTATTTCCCTGGAGACAGAGATGCAGAACAACCACCTCCTGCAGAGGTGCGGAAATTGATCGCCTACTGCAAGAGGAACAACTATCACCTCGTAATGGGGTGTGATGCGAACTCCCATCACTTGGCTTGGGGGAGCACGGACACTAACAGACGAGGTGAATCACTATTTGAATACATTTTAGGGGAGGAGTTGGTTGTCAACAACATAGGCTCGGAACCCACCTTTCTTACAGCTAACCGGAGAGAGGTTTTAGATCTTACGATCAGCTCAAGGCTTTTGAGCTCAAAAATCCTCAAATGGAGGGTGTCGTCTGAAACCTCATGTTCAGACCATGCTCATATCCTATTTGAGATTGAAACAGGCCCTAGACCTGTGGTGGAGTATCGGGACCCGAGGAGGATGGATTGGGAGGGATACAAACAGTCCCTCGGAGGCAGACTTGGGTCCGCAATCCCCACAGTGAGGGATCGTGATGAGATCGAGATTGCGGCCGAACAGGTTAGGGAAGCTGTGGTCTCTGCCTATCACGAAAACTGTCCACTGAGGTCAAAGAGAGACAGTCGGGGGTCTACTTGGTGGAATAATAACCTCGATAAACTACGAAGAGAAGTTAGACGTCTCTTCAATCGTGCTAAGATTACAGGCAACTGGGAGCAATATAAAACTGCTCTAACACATTATAATAAAGAGATCAGGAACGCTAAGAGGGAGTCCTGGAGGAGGTTCTGCGGGGACATTAATAATTTGCCCAGCAGTGCCAGAATCCACAGGATTCTCTCACGCGACCGTGTACAGGAACTGGGATCGATAAAATGACCAGATGGTTCCTTTACTGAATCTCGGAAAGAAACGTTAGAGCTCTTAGCACACACACACTTCCCAGATTGTCTGATCCTGAGCAACGGTGAGGTCCTACCAGCTGAGGGACGATCTAAACGCCCCCAAAGGGAGGACTGGCTAGTTGCTCGGAGAATAGTTACAGCCTCGGCAGTGGAGTGTGCTGTGAATCATTTCCAGCCATTCAAGTCGCGAGGGGAGGATGGGGTGGTACCGGTCCTACTACAAAAGGGACTGGAGATTCTCCTACCCTTCCTTATCAGGCTGTTCAGAGCCAGTCTGGCCTGGAACTATATTCCTTCCAGCTGGACGGTGGTTAGGGGGGTTTACATTCCCAAATTGGGACGTAATGACCTCCTACCTACTTCACTGAGACCTCTCAGTATTACATCATTCCTCCTGAAGGGATTGGAAAAAATACTGGACGGACACATTAGGGGGAACATCTTACCCAAGAACCCCCTAAATACCCACCAGTATGCCTATCAAACTGGCAAATCAACTGAGTTAGCGCTCAATAACCTCGTCGAGAAGATCACACACTCTCTAGAAAATGGAGAGGTTGCGGTGGCGGCATTTCTCGACATAGAAGGAGCATTTAATAATGCATTACCGATCTCCCTCTACGAGGCCACTATCGCTAGGGGGGTGGAACCTACCATCTGTGGCTGGATCGGAAACATGCTGCACAATCGGACCATTATTACCTCATTACGGGGAGAGGTGGTCAGCGTTAGGGCTGCGAGAGGGTGTCCTCAGGGGGGCGTTCTATCCCCCTGTTGTGGTCCCTCTTTGTGGAGGACCTGCTGGCTATCCTCGGGACTCTGGGAGGTTGAGGTCCAGGCGTATGCGGATGATCTCGTCATAATGGTTAGAGGCAAATCTGAGGAGGAACTGTCTAGTACTCTTCAAGAAGCACTAAATGTAGTCAATGATTGGTGCTGTAGGGAACAGATGTCTGTGAACCCTCGCAAAACGATCATTGTCCCGTTCACCAGAAGTTGGACAAATTAAAACCACCTAATCTTATGGGGGAAAACATTCCATTTTCGGACCAAGCAAAATATCTGGGAGTTATCCTAGATAAGAAGCTCAACTGGGACAGACAGTTAGAAAATGTTATCCGCAGGGCTAAGATGTCCCTGTGGACCTGCCGGAGAATCTGTGGGAACAACTGGGGAACAAACCCCCAACAGATGTACTGGCTCTATGTAGTGGTTATCAGACCTATGATAACATATGGAGCCATAGTTTGGTGGCCTAAGGTACTTCGTGGTACCGCGAGGGCCAAACTGGCTCATCTACAGAGACAAGCATGTCTGATGATAACGGGAGCGATAAGCACCGCACCATCAGTCGCTCTGGAGGTCCTCCTCAATATTCCCCCACTTCACATATGGTTGGAGAGGGTGGCGAGGTGGACAACGTACAGACTAATACAAACGGCAGATAACATGCCGAGGGAAGTCAGTCTGAGGGGGTCCGGACTCCTTGATGACAGTGATTGTCACAGGATTCTGGGAATGGTCTCGGACTTGATGCCTACAAAAATCAACAGAGATCTGTCTTTCAAGACCGTCCTCCCAGAAAGGGAGGACTGGGACCGGAACCAATCGACCCTGTTGAGAGCGGACCTCTGCTGGTACTCTGACGGCTCCAAAACCAATATGGGAGTAGGAGCCGGCGCATATGGGGGCAGCACCGATGCTAGACTATCAGCTAGCCTCGGCAAGTACGCAACCATACACCAGGCAGAAGTTTATGCCATCGAGATGTGTGCAAGGGAAAGCTTAAAAGACCTATGCACAAACAAATCGATAAAGATATATGCAGATAGCCAAGCTGCAATAAAGGCTCTTGGTTCCTACCGGTGCAATTCAAAGACGGTATGGAGTTGTAAATCTGCCCTTAACGAATTGGGCAGCTGTAATGAGGTGTCGCTGGTCTGGATACCGGGTCACTCGGACCATGATGGCAACGTTGCGACAGACGCGCTTGCCAGGAGTGGTGCCCAGTGTGACTTTGTCGGACCAGAACCGGTGCTGGGAATAACATCTTGCACAGCAAAACGCACCTTAAAGACCTGGACAGATAGAAGGACAATTCAATATTGGCAAAATCTTCCAGGATTAGCTCACTCTAAGGCCTTCATAAATGGCCTGTCTGAGTCAAGGGCTAAGAAACTTCTAGAGTTGAACAGACAACAACTGAGTACTCTAGTCGGCCTGTATACGGGACACTGTCGCTTGCGGCATCACATGCACCGTATTGGGATCGGTCAGGAGACCGAGTGCCGGCTATGTATGGAGAATGACGAAACAGCAGAGCACGTGCTGTGTTCCTGTCCGGCAGCGGATAGGACTAGACACCTGCTCTTTGGCAAGGTAAAGCTTGCTCCAGAGGATCTGGATCAACTTTCGCCCGCAAAGGTTATCGACCTCTGTAGGAGGCTGGATTTGTTGGACGAAATATAGACATTAGGCGTGAGCCACAATAGACCTTATGGTCGCGGTGGAGGGACCGATATGGACCACTCACAATCTAACCTAACCTAACCTAATGGGTAGAGAGGTATCGATGGTAAGACTTTTGAAAGAATTCTTCAAATGCACGTGAATTAGTACCTCTAAAATCGATGTTCAAGGTCTGTATAAGTTTAAAGGATTAATCTAAGTAATATGCCGTATAATAATAGTATACAGTTCTTATGAAAATTGACTACTATAACGCACTTGCTGCGTCCTGAATTTTTTTATAAATATACACAATAATTAAGCTGAATTTATTGCATTTTGCCATTCCACACTGTATAGTCTATTATAATATCTTTAATAAAGTAAAAGTTAGACAAATGGTGTTGTTTACGACAATATTTTCCTGTAATGCACTTTCAGTTTTTCGTTAGATTCGTTTAAGTGAATGCAACACCGGTCCTTAAAATCTCATTAATGCATAAAAGTTGACCCAAATTATTTTTGTTAATGGCAAGATCAACCCAAGTAAAGTAGTATCGACAAAACTATGTTATAAAAGCAAGCTGGTGTGATTTAAAGAAAATGATACGTAATCGAAACCTTCTTAGAAATTGGATAAATAATGTAAACAATGGTACAATTCAATGTTAGAAAAGAGAAAAGTCACTGTCTCTGAAGACACATTTTCTGTTATACAGCCAACTTTGCAAGCATTAAAGTGGGCAGGAGGCTTTCCATTGGGGCACAAGAGAAACACTGAAGGGAGTTACACAATCCCAGTTATTAACAAAGTGGACTTTATACACCTATCTTTTACTTATCCCAATCTGTAAGTAAAAGTCTGGACGCAGCAAGTGCGTTATAGAAATGAATTTTTATAAAAACGTTTTTATTAGCAAATATGTCTTTTTAGCGAATTTTCATTAAGATAAATGCGCTAATAGAGAGATGAAAAGCTTTTGAAAAGATTTCTTCAGAGGAGCGCGAATTTAGGTCCCTAGAACCCAAAACCAAGGTCCCTTAAAATTTTTATTTGTTTATATACACATATATATATATATAATATATATATATATATATATATATATATATATATATATTTATATATATATATATATATATATATATATATATATATATATATATATATATATATATATATATATTTATATATATATATATATATATATATATATATATATATATATATATATATATATATATATATATATATATATATAATATAAGGGTGGCGTATTTAAAACGAAACAGACCGATTTGACCGATTTACGCCCAGATTTTTTTTTAAGAAACGCTGAAACACGTCAATTTTAATATTGAGGGGGACATGTTTTGACATAAAAGTCAACGGTGTCACATTAACCCCTTAAGGGCGGTGATAACAACCCTTATATTTTAAATAGGGAACATGGATCGAGTGTTACATAATTTGAAAGATCTTTCTTTTCTGAATTCAGCACACTATTTTTTTTTGGAATTTTTATCAACTCGTTTAAAAATTATTCAGAGTTGGAGTTGCAAAAACGCATTTCACTCATTCCGATAAGAAATGTGCTGATAGTCAACGTTTTGTTGGTTTGTAAACAAAAAATTGACTATCAGAACATTTCTTATCGGAATGAGAGAAATGCGGTTTATTATTTCAGTTTATCGGTCGGTTTGATACTTGATAGTACTACCGAAAATTAGTTTCACAATGGTTTATTCTGTAAAAGAAAGAGTTGAAATAATTACTCTTTTTTTCAAAAACGATGACTGTGTCAACCATACCGCAAATTTGTTTAATGAACGACATCCGAACAGACATGTTAACAGAAAATACATTTTGGAATTAGTTGCAAAGTTTCGACAAAGTGGTTCGGTAGCCAACAAAAAACGGGATCCTGAACGTGAATTTCCAGTTAGAAATGAGACTACTGAGATTGAAGTTTTAGGACAAATTGCTGCAGACCCAACTTTGAGGACGAGAAGATTGGCCACTGTTTCAAACATCAAAAGAAGAACTATTCAGCGAATATTAAAGCATCATAAATTTCACCCGTATAAAATTCATCTCGTACAACAACAGGATGAATTTGTGAATGATTTTAATCGGCGGCTGGAGTTTTGCGAAGTTATGACTGCACGAATAGCTGATTACGGGAACTTTCTGTTCAATATCTGTTTTTCAAACGAGTGTACGTTTTTATTAAACTCTACAGTCAATCGTCATAATTGTCGTTATTGGGCAGATAATAATCCAAGAAATTTTCACGAAGTCCACACTCAAACTCCACAGAAATTGAATGTCTGGACTGGCATTTTTTGAGACCGTTTAATCGGACCAAGTTTTCTTTATGGCAATTTGAGTGGCAAAACGGATTTGTAGTGATTAGAAGATATCGTTTACCCTCTACTAATTGACATTGTTGAAAATGATGATCGCTATCAAGAAAATCAGTTAGTGTTTCAACAAGATGAAGCTCCTCCGCATTTTTCACAACGTGTTAGGGAGTTTTTGAACAGAGAGTTTCCAGAGTAATGGATTGGGCGTAGAGGTGCTATTGAGTGGCCCCCTAGATCACCGGATTTAACTCCTTTAGACTTCTTTCTATTGGACCATTTAAAGAGTAGAATTTGCGCAACAGAACCGGAGTCACTGGAAGAATTACGACGACGCATTGTTGAAGAATACCGTTTAATAACTCCACAAATGCTCCAGAATGTCACAGCTCGTTTTGAACAAAATCTGTACTTTTGTATGGAAGCTGGTGGTCAACAATTTGAACACTTACTTAACTGAATAAACATTTTTGAACATTTAGTTTTGTTTTTTTTTATTATTTTTTTTACGAAAAATTACTAATTAGTGCATTTCTTATCACAATAAATGAAATACGTTCTTGCAACTCCAACTGTGAATAATTTTTAAACGAGTTGATAAAACTTGCAAAAAAATTAGTGTGCTTAATTCAGAAAAGAAAGAGATATCAAATGATGTAACACTCGACTCATGTTCCCTATTTAAAATATAAGGGTTGTTATCACCACCCTTAAGTGGTTAATGTGTTAAAGTTGAGTTTTATGTCAAAACATGTCCCCCTCAATATTAAAAGTGAAGTTGAAGTGTTTCAGCGTTTCTAAAAAAAAATTCTGGACGCAAATCGATCTGTTTCGTTTTCAATGCGCCACCCTGTATATATATATATATATATATATATATATATATATATAAATATATATATATATATATATATATATATATATATATATATATATATATATATATATATATATATATATATATATATATATATATATATATATATATATATATATATATATATATATATATATATATATATATATATATATATGTATCCGAGCAATAACTCAAAAAATACTAAACTGATTACAATCAAATTTGGAAAAAATCTTGCTTGGGCGAAAATCGAGGTCGAGTTCGCTAATCAGCCTTTATGCTCAAGTTTTTCCGGTGGAAGATCGGGGAAAACTTTTTGAAAATGCTATATTTTTGTAAGTATCAGAGTAACTGGAATGATACTTTACATGTGGCTAGAAATAGTGCAATAAACCTATGTTGTGAATTTTGAGTAATTTGGTATACAATATTTAGAGTTTTTTTCCAAATTAAAAATGAAATCCCAAAGACATGCATTGAAACGACTTAGTGGTTAAAGTTCAATGCCTGACAGACACAATAGTTCACTGTCACGCGTAGATGGATTTATACAACAGGTATAAACCATACATCAACGGTAACCAAACTAAATATATACCAGGCATAAAACATACTACCCGAACCAACAATCGTGAAATCTCGGCCGCAATTATGGTAAATGACGACATGAAATTAAAAATTTGGCAAGTGATTGTTATTTAACTGGGGGATTCAATAAATTATTCTAAAGAGAGCAGCATATATGTATTATGCTGTCGTAAAATATAGTAGAAATGAAAACAAAATCAAGCCAATTCTCTAAAATAACGATTCTAAAATAGTTTCATTTATTTTTAAACTTAAACATAAGATGTCATATAAGACCGGAAAAATCGTGGCATGTGTTTCAATCGTAATTCCACTAATTCTGTAATTAACTGTTACGTATACTTTGAATATAATATCCCGGGCATGAATTTCATCTAATGTATCATGTAAAAACACGTCAGTTGACGTATACCTAGATGGCTCAGAGGCGTCGCGCTTGCCTCATAAGCAGAATCCAGCTCGAATCACTTATTAAAAGACACTATATTTGTAGCTCTATGAATGGCCTCAAATACAGTTTTAGCGCAGCATAGATATATTATGCTGTCATATAATATAGTAGAAATGTAAACAAAATCAAGCCAAGTCTCTATAAAATGATTCTAAAATAGTTTCTTTTCTCTTTAAACTTAAACATAAGACGTCATATAAGACCGGAAGAGTCGTGGGACGTGTTTCAATGGTAATCCTACTAATTTTATAATTAACTGTTACGTATACTTTGAATATAATATCTCGGGCATGAAGCTCGTCTAATGTATCATGTAAAAAAAACGCTAGTTAACCTATACCTAAATGACATAGAGGCGTCACGCTTGTCTCAGAAGCAGAAGGTTACCCGATCGAATCCAGCTCGATGAATGTATGTTTTTTTATGTTTTATTTTGACATTTGGAGAAACAATAATGCACAGATTTCATACGTTTTTAACAAGATACACTTTTATAAACGCCTAAATAAGTTTGCCACCTTTGAGTCCGAAATTATAAATTTGTTATTGTTGATATTAAAAAACCGGTTTGGTTAGGTTGACTAAAACGAAATCATATTGGCGATTAATGAAATTTGTAATACAAGTTTCTTTTAAAGAGACTTACTCTTTCTACATATATAGCAAAATTGAGTTTTGGGCATTTTGTCAAAAGGATTTAGAACGCGAAATTTATTTGATAACACAGAGTTATCGATGGTAACACTCACGAAAGAATTCTTCAAATGTGCGCGTACTAGGACCTTTAAAATCGATTTTCAAGTTCTATGTAAGCTTAAAGTGTTAATAATAGTGTACAGTTCCTATGATAATTCGCTACTATAACGCACTTGCTGCGTCCCGAATTTTTGTTATTGGAAGCAGGCATCTGGTTACCAGTATAACCTATACAAGTTGTTCCTAAATATCATGTACAAGCGCAAGGTGGTAATTCTTTGGCTCATTTCATGACTAAAAGTTCATATAAACATATACCGGTAAACGCTTTGTTATTAATCTACAGGGTGTTGAAATTTTAAGAGTTTTCTTAGTTTTCTCTTGAGAGCTCCTGCAGTTTTTAAGATATTTAGCTCAAATTTGTAACGTAGGTTATGCTGTATGGGTTATATTTTTGGATATGACAAATGAATGTGAGAATGTACAGGGGGTTATTTTTGCAGGGGTCGTGCCCCCTTTTCTCTCCCTGATCTTTTTTGCTGTGCGCCTCTGGTATATTCTAAAATACAAAATAAATTTTCCATTTTGTTTACAAACTTTTTGGTCTCTCTTAGTTTTTTCGTAACTGCCACCGTTATCGCGGAAAAAAACACGACTTTCTTTAATTTGCTATACCAAATTAAATGTTTTTAAAATTATCTTGTAGGCTCTGGCTTTATTTTCATAGCCTCTTGTTTCTATCAATTTTGAAAGTTCTGTTTTGTTTCTGTTCTGTCTAGTGTAAAAGTGTTTTCAATACTCGTTATCGTAAAAATGGAAAATTTTACGAATTCCGAAATGGCTGAGATGCATTTCGTCTATGGCCTTGCGAATGGAAATGCAAGAGGAACCAGACGGCTGTATATGTAGCGCTATTCCAATAGGGTGATACCTGATCATCGAATATTCTCAAATTTTCATAGGCGTCTTTTAGAAACTGGAACGTTTAAGAAGAATACCAATGACTCAGGTAGACCACGTACTGTTAGAACACCAAGGAACGAAGAAGCTGTTCTTAATGAAATTGAAGAACACACAGACACAAGTTGTAAACACTTTACAAAGCTCAGTATTTTTATAAAATCCGTTAAGAGCTTTTTGATAAGTAAGCGTTTTAATTCGGTGGGTGAATTTTTACCGGCAACAACATGATGTTTTGTTTTTAACATTGTCGATGACCTGGATATTTCGTTTTATTTAATTTATTTAAATTGTTAAAGTTTTTAAAGAACTGAAAATATGTGTTTTTAACATGTTTACTTTTTGTGTGTTTTGTGGTTGTTTATGTTTATTTGTATTTATTCATTGATTTCTTGTTTTCATTCTTTAAATGTTTTATTTGCTATTTATTTGTGCATCTGGTTATATAATTTAATGCATAATAAGTTAATTATTTTTGTAACAGCTTAAGTGTAATAAAGCCTATCTATCTACATATCTATTAATACTATTCCATCTCAATCGTTCAATTTAAATATATAGCCCACCGAATCGAAGGTCTAAACAGATTGCCATGGAAATGTCTAAAAAATACAACTAGAGTAGCGTTTGTCATCAATTTATGAAAAGAAAAATAAAGTTTTTAAACACACTGTATTTTGAAAACGAAGCAGCATTCGACAATTTTTATGCGACATTCTCATCTTAAAATTAGGTGCGGATACACCTTCTTTATTTTGTCTGAAAGGTTAGAAAACAGTCTGAATAATCTTTGTAAATCCTAGATCATTTCTATAAAACTTCGCTGACATAACGCTGCGTCTACACTATTTTAAGTGTCAATATTACTTTCAGTTATTTGGGTTATACCGGTGTTTATTGAAGACTTGGTCAACGGGAGATTTTTCAAAGGGGCTGTTAAACAAAATGAAAATATCCAAGACCTGCTACTGGCAGTTGACAAATTCACTTCTGCAGGAATTGGTTTAGTAATTACACTTATGTCACCTATAAGAATTATGGGTTATTGCAAATTTTTTGCATGCATCGAAAAGGTAAGTGAAATCCGAAACGGTATTAAAAATGTACGGGACGCAGCCAGTGCGTTAAGGTAGTGAATTTTCATAAGAGCAATATATTATAGTGAATTAGCCTTATACTAAAAGTTATAACACATCACTTTATTTACTTAGGAACAGTAAAAAATAAGGTAAAGAAAGACAAGCAAAAACATGAGCTCTGTTATAAATATTTATACAGTAATTTGGATACCAAACTCAAACAAATAAATTGATAAACAGGAAATATACTCAACAAAAAATATACTAGAAAGCTAAACATAAAACAGTTTTCGTGGTTCATGCATTGAGGCTGATTGTAAGCATTCAGAAGGGGAAGCAGAACCCCCAGGTCGAAGAGTGTTTCTGCCCCCTCACCCAAAAACACAGGCGGTTATTCTTCCCTTTGTGCATGCATACAACTACCTGCAAAGCATAAAGCACAAGAAAAATTTCTTGGGATCAACCCCCAAGAAAGTTACTGGACCTGGGCGAATATGGTTGCGGTGCGGGCTGGACAGGGTTTAAAGAAGGTATTGCTGCTATTCATTCTTGGCCACTTAAGTTTCTTAGGGGTTATTTGCACCAAATTTGCCTTGTGGTTTATGCATCCAATGAGGGTTCTAAGCATGTTTCTGAAAAAAATTTCTAAAAACCCCAAATGCAGTAAACTGTAAATTTACCGAAATTACATCCCACAACGTCGCCTATAATGCCTTTTTCAGATAATATCGAATACAGTTCTAAAGTAAAAAGATTTGCTTGCTGTTTCACTTCTTTTTTTTTAATGTTTATATTATACATATAAGCACAAGATAAGTAAGTATAATAAAGGGTGGGCCTTAATTAACATCGGGGCTACACAAACTTAAAAGTGGGGAAGACATTTATATATTGTCTTAAGAGCCATAAGTTTGATTAAAAATCTCTTCTAACTGTATGCACAGAAAAATTCGTCAAACACATTTATAAAATCTAAAAAAAAAACAACAGTTTTACGATATTATTTTAAATAAACCAATAGAAATACGTTTCGCGGCGATTTCGCAATTCATGCCTGTATGAACCTAGCTTTTGCCCAAGACTCTACTGGACTACCAAATCTTGATACTTGCAAAGAACATTGACGCCTGTGGTACTAAATTTAACACAACGAACCTACCAAATATTGTCTTCCGCACGGAGACAAACTATAAAAATACCGATATGGTTGCTATTACTAAATAATGCATTAGTTATTTTCCCCGGTTATACAATAATAATAATGTCTAAGGGGTCCTGTCGTGGCTCAATTAAGAAACATTAAAAACCAACTGTTAACACTGCTCTTAGAATATGATTTACTGATATACAGATTTTCAATTTTACGCAAAATTGTATTGTTTTTAAGTCATTACCTCACAATTTTCATTTATACTCATCGTCCAATATTTATTTTCAATATTTATATCCATGTTTTAAATATTGTAACGGGGGTTTTACGTGCCTTTTACTTCTCTTTAAAACAAATGTTTTTCAATGACGGTAAATTCTAATTATTATTATTATCAAATTTTAAGTAATTATTGATTTAGTTATGTATTAGGGTCGGCAACGTTTCGAGCGGCAGAACGTGTGTCCCTTTTCTATCCCCTTGTTACCTTGAACTTAATATTTAAGTTTTACGACCTTCAGGAGAGGTCTTGCCTAAATTTATTTGGAACACTAAAAACCGAGCATTTGGGTCAAATTCCCAGAATTTTACTATATATGCAGTCTTAGCGTATACCCCGTGACCCTAGTACATCAGAGTCACCCTATAAGAAACTGTTAATATGCACTCTAGTTTAGGGCTTCCTAAGCTAATAATGAAACCCAGCATCTAGTTAGTGAATTTTTATTAAAAAAAATTCACTAATAGACAGGTATCTCGATGGTGAGACTTTGCAAAAATTTTTGCTAATGAGTGCGAATTTTGGGCCCCTAGAACCTATATCCGGGTTTTTTTTGTTCCCTCAGGGCTCGTCCGCGGCCTTGCCGCCCCGATAGCACCGCAACCCTTGGTTGATTGTGCATACCCTTAGTCTTACTCCACCCATTCCAAGATCACTGTGCCTTGAACTAGTCTGCACAGCGATTGGTAGGGTGAAGTTTTATATTGCTCTGTCTCCGGTCTAGAGTGACCGTAGATCAGTTGTCTTTTCCGGTCCAGAGCTATACACTCACACAAGATGTGCTGGGCTGATTCCTCCCCCTCGCCGCAGAGTCTGCATGCGAGGTCCCCTTCGAACCGCCCCATTTTATGCAGGTGTTTCTTGACGGCCATGTGTCCCGTCAAGAGACCTGTTGTGTTTCTGAGCTGTCCTCTGCTAAGGTTTAGCAGCTCCACAGCTCTCTTTGAACTGGGTCCGTCAATGATTGACTTCCCATGTCTGAGCCCTGGACAGTCCGCCCAGTACACCTTGTATTGGTTTCTGACCCAGGACTTAATGGCTCCCCTGGCAGTGCTCTTTGACACGCCCAGAGCCGGTTCTGGTCCCATAAATGGTTCTGCTGACCCTCTCTTCGCGAGACTGTCAGCTTCTTCATTGCCTTTAACCCCCGAGTGACCCGGCACCCAGATGAGGGTCACCTCATTCTGCCCAGCCAGGTCGCTCGTCTCGTCTCGGCACTCACTCACCAGCCAGGAATTTACCCGTGGGCTACTTAGTGCCTTAAGGGCTGCCTGGCGGTCTGTGGCTATGAGGATCCGCTTGTTGGTGTAGCCCCTCCTCTTGTTCTCCCGCACACAGTGCAGGATGGCGTACATCTCGGCCTGAAACACCGTTGCATGGGCTCCGAGGGAAATACTATGACTTACCCTCGGTCCTTCCGAGTAAACACCTGACCCCGTCCCACGCTCCCCGCCAGATCCGTCCGTGAACCAGACGAGCGCGTCCCGTGGCATGCCCGGCGTCTCTTCCCGCCATGCCTCGCGATCAGGGATTTCCACTGTAAAGTTGTTTTCCCTGCACATTCGCGGGCTCGCGAAGTCTGACCTCATTTCAAGCACGGGCTCCTTCACGATCTCCTGAATTTTGCAGTGGCCCCTGAAGCCTGGGTTGATCTTCAGTCTACCATTGCAGGCTAGTCTGTATAGTCCTAGCCTGGCCTCTCCCATAATAACTAAGTGTAGGGGGGGTAGATCCAGCAACACCTCCATGGCGGCTGTTGGGGTTGAAGACATGGCCCCTGTGATGCCTAGGCAAGCCATCCTTTGGATTTTGCCTAGTTTTTGTTTGGCACTGGATTGTGTCACCTTAGGCCACCAGACCAGTGCCGCATATGTTAACGATATATCCGGGGTTAGTTTATATATATATATATATATATATATATATATATATATATATATATATATATATATATATATATATATATATATATATATATCCAACCGATAACTCAAAAAAATAATTAACCGATTTTGATAAAATTCCTATCACAAACAACACCTGAATTTTAATCTGATATCATTCTTTCTTATTATAAATCCAGCGCCCTATGGCAAAAATTATCTATACTAATTTAGCTTGCAGCCCATATGATTCAAAATATACATATAATTTAAGTTTAAGAATTAATTTGGTACTCGAGACAGCTGGCCCGTTTTTAATAAAAAGGGAACATTTAACAAAATATTTAGACTGGAACGGACTCACCCAGAAATCTGAGACAATACACCAGCTCTGCTTTACCAACCCCTCCATGGGCCGGTCACCTACGCGCGTCCGCGAGAATCGCCATTTTTTAAAACACTCTAATTCACTCTTTGAAACTTTCACCCAAACTTCTAAATATTCTCTGATTATCTAAAGAAAATAAATCCCTGACATTTTAGTCGCTACCGTACTTTCAGCCCCGAGGCCGGCTGATCACTAACTTAATTTACTTAACCGAAACCCTTGACAATTATCGCTAAGGGGGTACTGCCTAGCCGGAGGCCGGCGGCCTGCACACTCCTCTTTTCGATACATATTTTTCTACTTCACCTATTAAATCCCGAGTTTGCACTTTTCTATGTGCAAACTCAGTGACCCGATTAGAGGTTACCAACTTGTCCTCTCGTACACGGTGCGGTTTTGAGTTACACCATGCATTAAAAATGATCGTTGTACCGCGTGCTTTTCGCTTGGTAAGGTGTTCTGATTTCACATAAGTAAATACATTCAAATTCGGCCTGTTTTCGGCCTACATATTTTATGCATTTTATGGTAGATAAATTTACGATAGTTAAATTACTTGTGGCGATTTTTCATATTTTTTTCTGAGATCAAATCAAACATTTATGTATGTAGAAATATTATAAATCCAAATACTTAAACAGGCCAGCATCCCGCTTACATCTGATCCCAACTTGAAGACAAAACTTATCCGTAGGAAAATTTTGCCTCAATATAATAAATACCTAAAGACGCCAGCATCCCGCTTACAAAATGTTAGGTTAATTAAAAGTCAGTTGTAAAATATCAAACGTTGTACACGTCTCCACCTATAACATGTTGTGTTAACTAGAGGTGCCGTGACAACATATTACCTGGTTCCGCACCGAGATGGCGTCCCTGTCGTACTTCTCTTCAATGTTCTACATGCTGACATGTTGCAATAATATAAGTTCGATTTGTTTCTATCTACGATTTATTTAAATAGCATAGCAGTACAGGTAACGCCATCTGTCTTTGTCTAACATTGTAGATCCTGCATTAGAATCTGAAGTGATGTCGAGGATTATTATATTATTAATTTAGGATAACTTTATTTTTCTTTGATCAAGAGACTTGAAAATTGGTACACAGCCACATATGTCTATGTTATTTTAAGTTGTAAATTTTCGTTTCAATCACTTGAACAATTTGGAAGATATTGCGTTTAAAAAAATATGTTTTAATTTTTTGTTAAGAAAAATTTGGCGTCAAGATCTGATGAACGAACTCATCCAAGTCATAAACAAAATAAAGGTATTTACCAAATTTAGCCAAAATCAGTGATCTTAATGAAAACTCACTAAAAATACCTAGCCTACAATGAAAAAAAAAACCAACCGCAGGGACGCAGCAAGTGCGTTATGGTAGTGAATTTTTATTAAAGGGTTCAAACTTGGATAACTCAATTTTTAATAAACTTAAAAAGTTGAATTTTGGTACGTAGTAAGGACTTTTCTAAGGCAATATATCCACCAAGTATCATTAAAATAAGTTTGTAATTTTCGGAGAAAAAATTTTTTTTCGAAAGAAAACTGAAAATTTGAAAAACTCAATTTTATATAAGCTTAGAAAGTTAAATTTTTGTATGTAGTAAGGTCTTTCTCAATGCAATATATCCATCAAATTTAATTAAAATAGTAATTTTTGGAGAAAAAATTTTTTTTCGAAAGAATACTCAAAATTTACCAGAAAACCTGGTCAGATTTTCCTGGCTAACGAACTCGTGCAAGTCATTAATAAAAGAAAGGCACTTGCCGAGTTTCATCGAAATCGGTTAATTATTTTTTGAGTTATCAGTTGGATACATACATACATACATACATACATATATATATATATATATATATATATATATATATATATATATATATATATATATATATATATATATATATATATATATATATACAGTGTGGAACAGCCAAATGGAATAAATTCGATAACGGATAAATGAGGGCGTGTTGGGAAAAACGCTTGGACACGTCGATTTGTATTTTTAACTGCGCATCTTTTTCAAGAAAAAAAAATTATATAGGGTGCGTCATGTGACAGTGGCCAATACCAACTTTCTTATTTTAAATACAAGCCCCTGTATATTATTAATTTTTTGGATTCTTCAGAAAATTCTAGACATAATTCATGTACAATGTTCTATACCTATCTTCAACTGTTTCGGAAATATTAAGTATTTTCAGATTTATTACAAAAATTAACATTAAAAATAGAAAATTATTTTATTTCACAAATTCGCTACATTGCATTCAATACTTATTTCCCATTCAGCTCTTGATAATGAGAAAGTAAACAAAAACCATTCCTGCGTTTCTTTTTACTGATATGAAATGAAACAAAAACAAAAACAGTTTTCTTTCTGTTCGTATAAAACTCGTAGCCTTAGCAACTTGTTGTCTGCCTGCATGACAGTAGTGATTAGTGTCAGTGCTATTGTCGTTTGAATTTCGTTAACTGTACGTAATAATATCAGAAAAATGGTTCATTTAACAGAAATGCACAAAATAACCATTCTACAAATGATTGGTTATGGAGATAACACACGGACACAGATGGAAGTGTCTCGCTTATTTCACGAAAAATTTCCAAATTTGCCGCCTGTATCCCAAGGAACAATTAGCAAAATAGAAAAGCAGTTTCGCGAGCTTGGTCATGTGAGACAGATAAAAAAAGTAGCTGCCAATGCAGTAAGTGATGATACGAAATTGGATATTACGCTTGAGTTTCAAGAAAACCCACATACTTCTGGTCGACAAGCAGCCCAACTATTCAACGTTAGCCACACAGCAATTTTTCGAACATTAAAGGAAAGTAAAATGCATCCCTATAAAATGATACCAACTCAGGAGCTCATGGAGGACTATTTCGATAGGAGAACGTATTTTTGTGAACAAATGATGGCAATGTTAGATAACAATGTGATCCAATTAGAAGATGTTTTGTTTTCTGATGAGAGCACATTTACACTTCACGGTCATGTTAATCGTCAAAATTGCCGCTATTGGTCTAATGAGAATCCTCATTGGATGAGAGAGGAACATACGCAATATCCTGAAAAAGTTAATGTTTGGGCAGGAATTGTTGGAAATCATATCGTAGGTCCCTTTTTCATTGATGGCAACTTGAATGGGGATAAATATTTAGAACTGCTCCAAAATAATGTCGTGCCAACTTTGACAAACTTATATCCAGATCCAGCAAACCCACAAGTTCCTGCCAATAAAATATGGTTTCAGCAAGATGGAGCACCGCCCCATTACCAAATCAATGTCCGGCAGTACCTGAACCAAATTTTTCCAAATCGGTGGATAGGGAGGCGCGGATCGATAGAATGGCCAGCACGATCTCCTGATCTGTCGCTATTAGACTACTTTTTGTGGGGATATGTCAAAAGTATTGTATACAAAACTAAGCCCCTCAACTTAGATGACTTAAAAAGACAAATCACGCTTGCGATTAGATCAGTCACGCCTGAGATGTTGAGTAATGTTAGAAGACATTTCTATACCAGATTAGCATGTTGCCAAGATGTTCGTGACGAGCAATTTGAACATTTACTACATTGACATTAATTTTTTTTGTTTTTTTAAATTATTAAGAAATAATCAGTATTTCTTATTAGAATTTGTGAAATAAAATAATTTTCTATTTTTAATGTTAATTTTTGTAATAAATCTGAAAATACTTAATAAGTAGAGAGATAATGTCTGTTCTGGAACGACCTTGACGCGGTGGTGGAGATATTTTCAAGGTCAAGGCCAGCGATATATTTTCCCACGGCCAGGTGTATTTTTAAGGTCAAGGCCAGATGTTTTTTCCCATGGCAACGGCCAGAGGTATTTTTTTAAGGTCAAGGCAAGATGTATTTTCCCACGGTCACGGCTAGAGGTATTTTCTAAGCTCAAGGCCAGATGTGTTTCTGCACGGTCGCGGCCAGCGATATTTTTTTAAGGTCAAGGCCAACCACATTTTCATGGTCACAGACACATTCAAGTTTACAAATTTATCCTTGAAATTTGTATTATATATGTACAGGAGATATCTCAGGGAATTAATATTATTAGAATCCTCTAATATATATATATTGAAGAAAGTGCTAAATTATAATATAAAATTCATACATATCTATCTTCAGGATACTTAAATTTAAATGCTTCAGGCTATCTCTGTAGAATCTAGATATTACATGCATCTGCCTCAATACCATATAAAGAGTCCCATAATCACCTCCATAAATGGATATGAAGAAAAAAACCTTAATTTGGACGAATACCCATATAAGAATTAAATGACTAATTATTCACATTGGATCGTGTAGACCTGCCTAATATGGCGGATTTTAAGTGGCAGATTATACCTATAATAAAGCGAGTTTTTAAGGTTTGATATAAGAATCCAATAAACTGCATCATTATAAATGCAGGCGAGTTTTTTAAATTACCATCATTTATGTATAGCTCCAAACTTGTATATAATGAATTTAACAAGCGGTCAGATAACCTTGGAAATATTTACTCACTTCTCGAAAGAACCTTGTGTGACAGTATAGTTTTGAGTGAGCAACGACCAGTGCTTCCATAGTGAAATTGTTTTAAGTGGGCATATCTATATATTACGGTAAGTCTTATTTTAAGTTCTCTTAATTATCATTCGAGAAAAAAAGTGTGTATTTTTAATTTCTAGTGAATTTATAGACCATTTCTCCAATGCTTTGTTGAATTTTAGTAAAAAAAAGAATAAAATTTAATATATCCATTATTATGCAAGATATGAAAAAAAATTCTATAATCACAGGCTGATACAAATTTTCTTTTTAGTGAATTTTTATTAAAAAAAATTCACTAATATTTATAATAGACCTTATGGTATTGTATTTTTTTGCATTTTCCTTCAAAATATTATGCATGTTTGTAAGAAAATAAATTCGGGATGCAGTAAGTGCGTTATGGTAGCAAATTTTAATTAAATGCTTCAAATTTAAATAGCTCAATTTGCTATTAGTGAATTTTTGTAGAAAAAATTCACTAATGGAGAACCCGACTTTTGAATTTTGAAAAAAAAAATTTGCAAATGAGCGCGAACTAGGACCCCTAGAACCCATATCCGGTGTCAGTTTCAATTTTTATATGTCACACCGATAACTCAAAAAAATAATGGGTCGACTTTGATAAAATTTGGCATGTACCTTCCTTTTGTAAATGGGTTGGATAAATTCGTTAGTCAGGAAAATGGTACGAGGTTTTCCGAGAAAATTTAAGTTTTCATTCGAAAATATTTTTTTATCTCACAACCAAATTTGATAGGTAGGTTAATATTTTTTATCTCACAACCAAATTTGATAGGTAGGTTTAAGATATAAAAAGTAAACTACACACAAAAAATTTAGATTTCTATGTTACAAGAAAAAAAGTTATAATAAAATATTTGGCGCCAGATCATTTCTATGAAAATTCATTATCATAACGCACTTGCTGCGTCTTTGAGTTTTAATTTATAAGGTTAACCATGAAACCATTTTTTTTTTTCGGGAACATTTTAAGTTAACTTTCGGAATTTTTTTTGTACATTTTCAAACAATAAAGTTATTTTGATGAAACAACACATTGTTTCCACTATATAGGTTATACTGGTAACCAAATTTGATGCCTGCTTGCTTAAAAAACACATATTTAGTATTAAACACAATTTTATGAAAATTTACTACTGTAACACACTTACTGCATCCAGACTTTTTTTTGATTATCGTTTTTTTATTTTTTTTCTGGCTTTTCTTACATTATAATTTAAATATATATAACAACAACAAAAAATGTGCAGGGGACACGAGGGAACCATTTTTACAAAAAATATTTCCAGAAAATTCATTTGAAATAGACCCTTTCTATGATGATTTGGCAGTAGTCTTACTCATAAAGTTAATCATTTAATGGTACATAATTTTTATCGAATTTTCCTTGGTTTAAGTTATAAATCATATGTATAATTACTTATTTATTATTAACTCTATGATGATTCGGCAGTAGTCTTACTCATAAAGTTAATCATTTAATGGTACATAATTTTTATTGAATTTTCCCTGGTTTAAGTTATAAATCATATGTATAATTACTTATTTATTATTAACTCTTTCATGTTCACTTTAGATCACTGTATTGGGTCGCAATAGTAGTTATAGAAATTATTTTTAGCCTTCACATTTTAATTTTGTGTCTGTTTACCTAGCTACAAGAAGATGGATATACAAGATTTTCTGGAAAAATATGACACTTTGTTGTTAGATTATCATCGCAATCAAATTTATAGACTTCAAAATGCATTAGGAAATTGCGAAAATGAACCGATGAGAATAACATGTCACGGAATGCATTATGAAAGTTGCGTCTGGTCCAAAGACGATGCCACAGGCGGTCCAGATACTTGTGAATGCTTTCATAAAAAATTACTTAGATCCAAAATAGATAAAATAATTAACTTATATTTAAGAAAGAAGCTATTGTCATTGTAAAAAAGAATGTAATTATTATATATATATATATATATATATATATATATATATATATATATATATATATATATATATATATATATATATATATATTAGAAAACCAGTGAATAATCAAGCGTATTTATTTTTAGTCTTCACATTTAAATTTTGTGTTTTAAGTACCTAATAGTAACGATTTAAATTTCTTTACTTGTTATTGTGTTCAACTGTAAATATTGTTTATACGTGATGTACCTTATTACAGTAATAAAGCTTATATATAGATATGCTCTTTATTTTAAACAACAAAAATTATAAAAAAAAACTCTCATCATTACTACATTTGTCAACGTTTTAGTTATACACCTATTATAATACGGTGTTACCGTTTCATGGAATCGTCGGACAGAAGAAAATTGAATTTATTTAGGGATAAAAACCCGTTACCACCCTACAGTATTCTCATAAAAAAAACAACTAAAGGACAAATGACGTTTCTAAACTGTCTGTGCGATGTATTTCTATATTTAGCGTCAAAAGTAAAATCAACTTATAACAATAATAACCATAGCAATAATAATAATATAACTAACAATATCAGCAAAAATAAGTAGGCTCAAATAATTTGTAGTTTAGCAATAAAAGCAATGACTTTTCTTAGTAACATTAATATAATTTATTTAATTTTTTATGTGTCTTAGATATAATATACTGATTTGTTGTAAAAAATGAATTATATATAAATAACTTATCACAGGATAAAAATTAAGCACATCAAAGTAAGTCATATTGAACGGCTGTTTAAAATTCTTCACTTCTTATTCTTTTTCTTCTGTTAGCTTGACACATATACAGAGGTCAGCCTGAAAGCAATACATTATTTTCCTGTATCAGCATCTATAATTAAATTACGTATAAGTTATGGATGTTGGTTTACCTACTTGAGGAAACTAATAGCAACTAACAGTACAAAACCATACCCACTTGTCTTCCACTAGTATGCTGAATAATTTATGAGTAGACAAAAAGTTTTACTACATAAATCATGAGTCAGAACGTCAGGACAGGTAGAGTAAAATTGCGAACACTTCAATACACACAATATTACATAACCCTATGGGGAAAAACTCATAAATAAAATTCAAATGTAGCTTAATTTATCATATCATCAAAGCTTCAAGTCGTCCAGTTGTCCACTAACTTAACGTCAGTTATGTAATATTAATGTCCAACTTGACAGAATGCCCACCTATCAATAAATAGGTGCACAGAGTTGGACTTAGGTAACTTTATCGCGCAATTGTCTGCTAATAATGAATTTGGCATAAAATTTAAGCCACTTCTGTTTCCATTTTTTCATACCTTGATGTTATAGTAAACATCAAGAATCAAAAATAAATAAGACGTATTTGATTTTAAAGCTGTTTAAAAAATTTTCACGTGACCATAACGGCTTCGATTATTATTGTAACGTCAGGTGCTCCGACTGGTCACGCAAAAACAAGCTTACATCAAATATTATATAATGACAATACAGGACACTCCTATGCTTTTGGTGATATTTGTGACAAGTACACTAGCGCCACATCGCGTGAAATACTGACAACTGAGCGGATAATTTGAATTGTATATTTATCTGCATATTCTTAATTTAGACAATTGGTTTATTATAGATGAATATAAAAATTTGTACATGACAAAACAGTGAAAATTTTCTACTTAAATAGTTATAAATATAATTTGTATCAACAATCAGCTTGAAACCTAAATGAATTCAGCATGAATAATTCGGCAAATTTCTCTTACCCATAATCTTATTTAATCATAATTTAATGTACTACCTTCAAACCGTCGTTAAACTACTATTTTAAGGGTATGTATAGGAATATACTGAAAGCTGTTTTTGATGATATTAAGTTATAATCTGTACTTACCTATAAATAATTGTTCTAGGTATAAATGGTAGCACAGTACTCAATTTGCTATATCTCTACATGAAAACTGTCTTATTAATCTAATATTTTAAAATATGTAACTGATATACTTAGTACACAATTAAGAAATTGTTCAGATGAAAGGTGAGACTAATTCTTACTTCCGTGAATAAATCTATTATAGGGCTGAATCTGCTATTTATACTTGTCTCTTTAAAAACTTGTCTTGGGAAGATAATTAAAAGACTTTACCAAGTAAAATAATTTTAAATATGAAAAAATGTGACAATTTATGCCATGCTGAAAAAAAAAAGGACACAGAAGAGTATAAAAAAACAGTTTTCTTATATCATTTATTATTAATGCAAAACTGATGATTTACTCCATCCAGTAACTCTTTTCATTTCATTACAACTTCGGCAACTTACCAACTGGGGCCCTTTTTCCAGACGTTTTATTCTTGGTTTACCTCTTTCTTTTCATCCAAGTATTGTTCATCATGTGATTGAAATGTTGTCGCCTTTCCTGCTCTCAATTTCTTTCAGCCAACATATTTCTTTTCCCACCTCTTCCAACACGGTTTTATTCGTCATTCTACTGGTGTGCCCGTGGCGCCCACAAGGGTGGGGCTGGGTGGACCCCAGGTTCCAGGGCCCAGGCCTGAGGTGAGAAATAAATATTTAATTATTATAATTTAATACAAACTAGAAAAATATATTTTGAATATTTATTTCTCACCTCAGGCCTGGGTCCTGGAACCTGGGGTCCACCCAGCCCCACCCTTGTGGGCGCCACGGGCACACCAGTAGAATGACGAATAAAACCGTGTTGGAAGAGGTGGGAAAAGAAATATGTTGGCTGAAAGAAATTGAGAGCAGGAAAGGCGACAACATTTCAATCACATGATGAACAATACTTGGATGAAAAGAAAGAGGTAAACCAAGAATAAAACGTCTGGAAAAAGTGCCCCAGTTGGTAAGTTGCCGAAGTTGTAATGAAATGAAAAGAGTTACTGGATGGAGTAAATCATCAGTTTTGCATTAATAATAAATGATATAAGAAAACTGTTTTTTTATACTCTTCTGTGTCCTTTTTTTTTCAGCATGGCATAAATTGTCACATTTTTTCATATTTAAAATTATTTTACTTGGTAAAGTCTTTTAATTATCTTCCCAAGACAAGTTTTTAAAGAGACAAGTATAAATAGCAGATTCAGCCCTATAATAGATTTATTCACGGAAGTAAGAATTAGTCTCACCTTTCATCTGAACAATTTCTTAATTGTGTACTAAGTATATCAGTTACATATTTTAAAATATTAGATTAATAAGACAGTTTTCATGTAGAGATATAGCAAATTGAGTACTGTGCTACCATTTATACCTAGAACAATTATTTATAGGTAAGTACAGATTATAACTTAATATCATCAAAAACAGCTTTCAGTATATTCCTATACATACCCTTAAAATAGTAGTTTAACGACGGTTTGAAGGTAGTACATTAAATTATGATTAAATAAGATTATGGGTAAGAGAAATTTGCCGAATTATTCATGCTGAATTCATTTAGGTTTCAAGCTGATTGTTGATACAAATTATATTTATAACTATTTAAGTAGAAAATTTTCACTGTTTTGTCATGTACAAATTTTTATATTCATCTATAATAAACCAATTGTCTAAATTAAGAATATGCAGATAAATATACAATTCAAATTATCCGCTCAGTTGTCAGTATTTCACGCGATGTGGCGCTAGTGTACTTGTCACAAATATCACCAAAAGCATAGGAGTGTCCTGTATTGTCATTATATAATATTTGATGTAAGCTTGTTTTTGCGTGACCAGTCGGAGCACCTGACGTTACAATAATAATCGAAGCCGTTATGGTCACGTGAAAATTTTTTAAACAGCTTTAAAATCAAATACGTCTTATTTATTTTTGATTCTTGATGTTTACTATAACATCAAGGTATGAAAAAATGGAAACAGAAGTGGCTTAAATTTTATGCCAAATTCATTATTAGCAGACAATTGCGCGATAAAGTTACCTAAGTCCAACTCTGTGCACCTATTTATTGATAGGTGGGCATTCTGTCAAGTTGGACATTAATATTACATAACTGACGTTAAGTTAGTGGACAACTGGACGACTTGAAGCTTTGATGATATGATAAATTAAGCTACATTTGAATTTTATTTATGAGTTTTTCCCCATAGGGTTATGTAATATTGTGTGTATTGAAGTGTTCGCAATTTTACTCTACCTGTCCTGACGTTCTGACTCATGATTTATGTAGTAAAACTTTTTGTCTACTCATAAATTATTCAGCATACTAGTGGAAGACAAGTGGGTATGGTTTTGTACTGTTAGTTGCTATTAGTTTCCTCAAGTAGGTAAACCAACATCCATAACTTATACGTAATTTAATTATAGATGCTGATACAGGAAAATAATGTATTGCTTTCAGGCTGACCTCTGTATATGTGTCAAGCTAACAGAAGAAAAAGAATAAGAAGTGAAGAATTTTAAACAGCCGTTCAATATGACTTACTTTGATGTGCTTAATTTTTATCCTGTGATAAGTTATTTATATATAATTCATTTTTTACAACAAATCAGTATATTATATCTAAGACACATAAAAAATTAAATAAATTATATTAATGTTACTAAGAAAAGTCATTGCTTTTATTGCTAAACTACAAATTATTTGAGCCTACTTATTTTTGCTGATATTGTTAGTTATATTATTATTATTGCTATGGTTATTATTGTTATAAGTTGATTTTACTTTTGACGCTAAATATAGAAATACATCGCACAGACAGTTTAGAAACGTCATTTGTCCTTTAGTTGTTTTTTTTATGAGAATACTGTAGGGTGGTAACGGGTTTTTATCCCTAAATAAATTCAATTTTCTTCTGTCCGACGATTCCATGAAACGGTAACACCGTATTATAATAGGTGTATAACTAAAACGTTGACAAATGTAGTAATGATGAGAGTTTTTTTTTATAATTTTTGTTGTTTAAAATAAAGAGCATATCTATATATGAGCTTTATTACTGTAATAAGGTACATCATGTATAAACAATATTTACAGTTGAACACAATAACAAGTAAAGAAATTTAAATCGTTACTATTAGGTACTTAATACACAAAATTTAAATGTGAAGACTAAAAATAAATACGCTTGATTATTCACTGGTTTTCTAATTATATATATATATATATATATATATATATATATATATATATATATATATATATATATATATATATATATACAATAATTACATTCTTTTTTACAATGACAATAGCTTCTTTCTTAAATATAAGTTAATTATTTTATCTATTTTGGATCTAAGTAATTTTTTATGAAAGCATTGATAAGTATCTGGACCGCCTGTGGCATCGTCTTTGGACCAGACGCAACTTTCATAATGCATTCCGTGACATGTTATTCTCATCGGTTCATTTTCGCAATTTACTAACGCATTTTGAAGTCTATAAATTTGATTGCGATGATAATCTAACAACAAAGTGTCATATTTTTCCAGAAAATCTTGTATATCCATCTTCTTGTAGCTAGGTAAACAGGCACAAAATTAAAATGTGAAGGCTAAAAATAATTTCTATAACTACTATTGCGACCCAATACAGTTATCTAAAGTGAACATGAAAGAGTTAATAATAAATAAGTAACTATACATATGATTTATAACTTAAACCAAGGAGTTGTGCCATGTGAATCACGAAAACGCCTTCTCTTTGTAAATTGTAAAAATTTAAGGTTAAATCTGGTTATTATTTTCTTTAAAGTATAAAAAATTGACTGATTGTGAATTTTTTAGTTTAAGTTTATGCCTATGACTTTGCATGAAACACTTAACAACTCTAAATTCTGGCTTACATTGAATGCAGCTAATATTTTTACTTTTAAGTTTACCTTCAACAAAAACAACATTGCCTTTTCTATTATTATAAACACATATAGTGTGTTTATTCAGATAATTTTAAAATCTGTTTGCTCTAATTCACGATATTCGGAAAGCCAATGCTAATACTGTGAGAATTTTACACTAAATATATAAATATATCGTTTCCAAATTAATCAAATTTTTAAAATTTTATTGAAGTTTTATTTTACATTAAAACGTGAATGTAAGCTGAACATAATTTTAAAACAGATTTTAAATGAAAATTATAACCTTTGTGCATGTTAATAATTTTTCCTACACTCACCATTAAGGTGAGTAACATATCAACGTATTAGTTAGGACCAAAAACCGAAGGCATAGTAACTAGGAACAATTTTTGACTAGAAATTATTTAACTATCACAGATTGAAGTAGTACCATATAATACTTGCTTACCGAAATGACTGTTGTTATTGTTCTATTTCGCTTAACACAAACACACAAAATCAGAAACTTAGATAGGGTACAACATTGATGAAATCAGTGAACAAACCGCACAAACACATAACTTCTACACAATATTTGAAAACTTAAGCGAGACATATTTTATAACTGAAAAACATATTTTTAGATAAAGGTTGCAAATACGGTCCAGCATTTAAATTTACAAACAAAATTATGGAGATATTAGCTTTTGTATCCGAAATAGCTTCCAGATATCCCCGGTAACGCTAAAAATCTGTAAAAGGTGGATTTTTAAGTACACTTGCTTCAACAACATCAGAAAACTATTTAGCTTTTACCAAATCTGATAAAGGAAAAAAGTTGAAAACGTATCAGTTACGCATCAGTAAAAGAATTGAACAATAAAGAGACTTGTCAGTGCACCAGAGTAGCTTCGGGTATTCGTAGAAGACAAGAAGCTAATGAAAAGAGAAGACTGTTTTACCAAACAGAAAAAGGAATTTCAATCAGAAAGGCGTACAGATAAAAACAAGTTCAAAAGAAACAGCTGATCAAACAGCTAATGGAACTGGGTCCATACCTGACTCCCCGAAAATAATTCAATCTATTTGCATTTAAACACCGTTATAATTATGTCCAGGGTTGACTTAAATGTCCAGAGATAGACTTGACTGTCCATACTAGACTACAAAATTTACATGTATTTAAATGGAGTGTCCAGGATCCTATGTGTAGGGTGTAAGAAATTAAATAACTTTTATATAAAAATCCGTAGCCACCAGATATGTGTGGATATTTTAAAATACATAAACCAAATCCATAAGACAGCAGTTAGTCATGTTAAATTATAATACAGCCATCAGAATGGTTACGCTTATTTAAGAACACAATTACATTTCAAAATATTCAGCTAAGACTTCTCATGAAGTATGACAGAATTTAAATAACAAAACTATTTCATCAAACAGTGAATTAGTTTGGTTTTATGTTAGTGGCATGTATACTAAAATACCCTTTAGACAATTCTTACCCTCATTAAAAAACCGTCTACTAGAAACGAAAAGTAAATGTAGTGACAAAAAAATGAAATACTAAATCTGTTTATCAAATTTACAAAAAAGCTATTTTAAATTTAGTGAAAAATTTTATCTGCAAAATGAAGCCATTTTTTACGGGTGGTTTATTGTCTCATTTCTTGGCCAACATATTCATGAAAAACTTAGAAAAAATAAGTTTCAACATTAGAAGTTTCACCATATTATCTCTTGGTACAGATATGTAAATTGCATTTTAACATGTTCTCAAGATAGCCTTACAGAATTAAATGAATTTTTATTTATTAATAACCCCATGCAAACATTAAAATGTACTTTAGACAAAGAAGCTAACGATACTATAAATCTCTTACTTGTAGATATTAAAAAGTTAGAGACTAATTCACTTGACTTTTCAATATACAAGGAAAAACTATACCATGCGATTCATGTCACCCATTTTTTTTTTTTTTTTTACAAAAGATGCGTCAGTCTACCATTTAAAGACGATGCATCATACAGTTTCAATACCTATATACCTGAAACGACTCAAAAATAAATTTTAGAAATCAAGTAAATAGCATTTAATAATGTGCACTGTGTTAAAATAATCGATAAGATAATAGACACAAAATAATACAAATTAGCCCTAAATTTAACTTACCCAAATCTGTATTAGAAACAAAAAGATAAAAATATGTTTCGAAGACTTACTTTGGAAACATTTCAGAAAAGATTTATGAAATGTTAAGTAGCAGTGCAAAAAAAAAAAAAAGCTTTTAAATCTTAGAACGCGACGCGTGATTTCCTATTTAACTAGAAAGAAAAATTATATTTGTTGACAATAGCTGGAATTTATAAATCAGCATTGTAACGCAGTCCATATCTACCAAGCTTATATAAGTTTTAATACCAGATACACTTAGAAATAAGCACTCTGACGAAGCTACATTTAGCAAAACATATCACTCATACTCAATATGACCACTTGGAGTAACTAGATTTTTGTAATGAAAAGCGCAAAAGCTACTTTTTGAAGCTTTATTTATAAAAAAAGCACATACCTACACGAAAACAAATGTCTTTCCTTAAATGAGCAAACTCATTTTTGATTGATTCCTCTTTCTTGGAAACTTTTGCTTCTAATTAAATGTATCAAACAAAAAAACACTTATCTATATTAAAAATATTTGCAATAATGTAATAAGTTAATTTGTATCAATATTTTTGTTATAGAGAGCCTACTTCTTTTGCTGATATTGTTAGTTATATTATTATTATTGCTATGGTTATTATTGTTACAAGTTGATTTTACTTTGACGCTAAATATAGAAATACATGACACACACAGTTTAGAAACGTCATTTGTCCTTTAGTTGTTTTTTTTTTTTGATTAGAATACTGTAGGGTGGTAATGGGTTTTTATCCTTAAATAAATTCAATTTTCTTCTGTCCGACGATTCCATGAAACGGTAACACCGTATTATAATAGGTGTATAACTAAAACGTTGACAAATGTAGTAATGATGAGAGTTTTTTTTATAATTTTTGTTGTTTAAAATAAAGAGCATATCTATATATAAGCTTTATTACTGTAATAAGGTACATCACGTATAAACAATATTTACAGTTGAACACAATAACAAGTAAAGAAATTTAAATCGTTACTATTAGGTACTTAAAACACAAAATTTAAATGTGAAGACTAAAAATAAATATGCTTGATTATTCACTGGTTTTCTAATTATATATATATATATATATATATATATATATATATATATATATATATATATATATATATATATATACAATAATTACATTCTTTTTTACAATGACAATAGCTTCTTTCTTAAATATAAGTTAATTATTTTATCTATTTTGGATCTAAGTAATTTTTTATGAAAGCATTGATAAGTATCTGGACCGCCTGTGGCATCGTCTTTGGACCAGACGCAACTTTCATAATGCATTCCGTGACATGTTGACAAATGTAGTAATGATGAGAGTTTTTTTTATAATTTTTGTTGTTTAAAATAAAGAGCATATCTATATATAAGCTTTATTACTGTAATAAGGTACATCACGTATAAACAATATTTACAGTTGAACACAATAACAAGTAAAGAAATTTAAATCGTTACTATTAGGTACTTAAAACACAAAATTTAAATGTGAAGACTAAAAATAAATACGCTTGATTATTCACTGGTTTTCTAATTATATATATATATATATATATATATATATATATATATATATATATATATATATATATATATATATATATATATATAATAATTACATTCTTTTTTACAATGACAATAGCTTCTTTCTTAAATATAAGTTAATTATTTTATCTATTTTGGATCTAAGTAATTTTTTATGAAAGCATTCACAAGTATCTGGACCGCCTGTGGCATCGTCTTTGGACCAGACGCAACTTTCATAATGCATTCCGTGACATGTTATTCTCATCGGTTCATTTTCGCAATTTCCTAATGCATTTTGAAGTCTATAAATTTGATTGCGATGATAATCTAACAACAAAGTGTCATATTTTTCCAGAAAATCTTGTATATCCATCTTCTTGTAGCTAGGTAAACAGACACAAAATTAAAATGTGAAGGCTAAAAATAATTTCTATAACTACTATTGCGACCCAATACAGTTATCTAAAGTGAACATGAAAGAGTTAATAATAAATAAGTAATTATACATATGATTTATAACTTAAACCAGGGAAAATTCAATAAAAATTATGTACCATTAAATGATTAACTTTATGAGTAAGACTACTGCCGAATCATCATAGAGTTAATAATAAATAAGTAATTATACATATGATTTATAACTTAAACCAAGGAAAATTCGATAAAAATTATGTACCATTAAATGATTAACTTTATGAGTAAGACTACTGCCAAATCATCATAGAAAGGGTCTATTTCAAATGAATTTTCTGGAAATATTTTTTGTAAAAATGGTTCCCTCGTGTCCCCTGCACATTTTTTGTTGTTGTTATATATATTTAAATTATAATGTAAGAAAAGCCAGAAAAAAAATAAAAAAACGATAATCAAAAAAAAGTCTGGATGCAGTAAGTGTGTTACAGTAGTAAATTTTCATAAAATTGTGTTTAATACTAAATATGTGTTTTTTAAGCAAGCAGGCATCAAATTTGGTTACCAGTATAACCTATATAGTGGAAACAATGTGTTGTTTCATCAAAATAACTTTATTGTTTGAAAATGTACAAAAAAAATTCCGAAAGTTAACTTAAAATGTTCCCGAAAAAAAAAAATGGTTTCATGGTTAACCTTATAAATTAAAACTCAAAGACGCAGCAAGTGCGTTATGATAATGAATTTTCATAGAAATGATCTGGCGCCAAATATTTTATTATAACTTTTTTTCTTGTAACATAGAAATCTAAATTTTTTGTGTGTAGTTTACTTTTTATATCTTAAACCTACCTATCAAATTTGGTTGTGAGATAAAAAATATTAACCTACCTATCAAATTTGGTTGTGAGATAAAAAAATATTTTCGAATGAAAACTTAAATTTTCTCGGAAAACCTCGTACCATTTTCCTGACTAACGAATTTATCCAACCCATTTACAAAAGGAAGGTACATGCCAAATTTTATCAAAGTCGACCCATTATTTTTTTGAGTTATCGGTGTGACATATAAAAATTGAAACTGACACCGGATATGGGTTCTAGGGGTCCTAGTTCGCGCTCATTTGCAAATTTTTTTTTTCAAAATTCAAAAGTCGGGTTCTCCATTAGTGAATTTTTTCTACAAAAATTCACTAATAGCAAATTGAGCTATTTAAATTTGAAGCATTTAATTAAAATTTGCTACCATAACGCACTTACTGCATCCCGAATTTATTTTCTTACAAACATGCATAATATTTTGAAGGAAAATGCAAAAAAATACAATACCATAAGGTCTATTATAAATATTAGTGAATTTTTTTTAATAAAAATTCACTAAAAAGAAAATTTGTATCAGCCTGTGATTATAGAATTTTTTTTCATATCTTGCATAATAATGGATATATTAAATTTTATTCTTTTTTTTACTAAAATTCAACAAAGCATTGGAGAAATGGTCTATAAATTCACTAGAAATTAAAAATACACACTTTTTTTCTCGAATGATAATTAAGAGAACTTAAAATAAGACTTACCGTAATATATAGATATGCCCACTTAAAACAATTTCACTATGGAAGCACTGGTCGTTGCTCACTCAAAACTATACTGTCACACAAGGTTCTTTCGAGAAGTGAGTAAATATTTCCAAGGTTATCTGACCGCTTGTTAAATTCATTATATACAAGTTTGGAGCTATACATAAATGATGGTAATTTAAAAAACTCGCCTGCATTTATAATGATGCAGTTTATTGGATTCTTATATCAAACCTTAAAAACTCGCTTTATTATAGGTATAATCTGCCACTTAAAATCCGCCATATTAGGCAGGTCTACACGATCCAATGTGAATAATTAGTCATTTAATTCTTATATGGGTATTCGTCCAAATTAAGGTTTTTTTCTTCATATCCATTTATGGAGGTGATTATGGGACTCTTTATATGGTATTGAGGCAGATGCATGTAATATCTAGATTCTACAGAGATAGCCTGAAGCATTTAAATTTAAGTATCCTGAAGATAGATATGTATGAATTTTATATTATAATTTAGCACTTTCTTCAATATATATATATTAGAGGATTCTAATAATATTAATTCCCTGAGATATCTCCTGTACATATATAATACAAATTTCAAGGATAAATTTGTAAACTTGAATGTGTCTGTGACCATGAAAATGTGGTTGGCCTTGACCTTAAAAAAATATCGCTGGCCGCGACCGTGCAGAAACACATCTGGCCTTGAGCTTAGAAAATACCTCTAGCCGTGACCGTGGGAAAATACATCTTGCCTTGACCTTAAAAAAATACCTCTGGCCGTTGCCATGGGAAAAAACATCTGGCCTTGACCTTAAAAATACACCTGGCCGTGGGAAAATATATCGCTGGCCTTGACCTTGAAAATATCTCCACCACCGCGTCAAGGTCGTTCCAGAACAGACATTATCTCTCTACTTTAATATTTCCGAAACAGTTGAAGATAGGTATAGGACATTGTACATGAATTATGTCTAGAATTTTCTGAAGAATCCAAAAAATTAATAATATACAGGGGCTTGTATTTAAAATAAGAAAGTTGGTATTGGCCACTGTCACATGACGCACCCTAAATAATTTTTTTTTCTTGAAAAAGATGCGCAGTTAAAAATACAAATCGACGTGTCCAAGCGTTTTTCCCAACACGTCCTCATTTATCCGTTATCGAATTTATTCCATTTGGCTGTTCCACACTGTATATATATATATATATATATATATATATATATATATATATATATATATATATATATATATATATATATATATAAATTGACCCCGGATATGAGTTTTAGGGGTCCTAAATTGCGCTCATTTGAAAAAATTGTTGCAAAGTCTCACCATCGATACCTCCCTATTAGAATTTTTTAAAATAAAGATTCACTAAAACACAATAATTATACAGGGTGGAACATTGTGGGATGTACGACAGGGTCGCCATCTCGGTGCGGAACCAGACAGTATGTTGTCACGACAGGTCAAAATAACACAAAATGTTCTAAAATAGTGACTGTGTACAACCAAAATCGTCAGCGCTGGCCCATTTCTTGCCTAATAAAAGGACAATGTATGTAAGGCTAGATGTATTCTCATCATCATTAGAACCGCAGACCGGTTTCGCTTTAATTAGAGCTCATCAGTACCGTATTAATTACAGCGAGAACACACCTATAAAGTAATGTGGCTATGGTAGCCACCCTCCTAGAATATTGTGAGATGTACGATAGGGTCGCCATTTCGGTGCTGAACAGGCTAGTATGTTGTCAGGACAGCTGAAAATGGGCCAAAGCTGATAATGTATCAAATTTTTAGTTGGTTGTACACAGTCTCTATTTTATAACATAAGCGTAAAGCATGTGAACTCTTAAACCATTTTCATTAGCACAGCCATATACAAAATACATACTTGCCATTTCGGCATTTTTATAGTTTGCCATTGTAGTTACTTAATAGTTCTTAGTTCTTATAAAGCTCTCTCGAGATTTACGAAAACCAGAACAATAAAATTAAATGCCATTATGACGTTACTTGACAGTTATTTGATATTTTTTTAACAAATTGTAACCACTCAGTGAATTTATTTGGAAAGAAGTCTAAATATTATTTTATGTAATATTTTTTTGTGGTTAAACTCACAGTTTATGAGAAAAAGTCAAGACATAAAAATGTTACAGATTGAACCCCTTTTTTCAAGTAAGTTTTTCAAATAGAAAAATGTCACACATCAAAAAGTTTTGATGCAACATCATGTAGGGGTTGACTTTTACACCCCCTTGTGATAACATTTCAGGGTTACAAAAACCGCAAAAAATTGTCGCATCAATCATCTGCGAAATTTCACTTATCTTAAATCTTCCATAGTGGAGATTTTGAATAAAAACATTTTTGCCCTGGTTTCAAAACTTATAGGGGAAGAGGATGTGAACAAAACATTATATGTAAGACCCCTTCTAAGTTTTGCTAAAAAATCACCCTTTGAAATTTTTCGCATCAATTTAGACACATCTGTATATATATATATATATATATATATATATATATATATATATATATATATATATATATATATATATATATATATATATATATATATATGTATATATATATATATATATATTTAATTTTACAGTGTGTTCCACAAATAAGCATAAGCTTGTGCTTGCAGTTAACATAATTTCATTTCATGTTCCCAACTAAACTATGTAAATATTTTAATAAAATGTCACTTTAAAATTTTTGTTTAACGTATGTTTCTTCCTTCAGCATTTCTATTAATATTATAAGTATTATAAACGAACTCATTCCGATATAACACCAAATTTTTTAACTAACATTAAAATTTTAATCACTATAATTTTGACATTTTTACTTGACAAGAAACACCTATCAAAACAACTAAGCCATATATATATATATATATATATATATATATATATATATATATATATATATATATATATATATATATATATATATATATATATATATATATATATATATCTATATATATATATATATATATATATATATATATATATATATTTATACATAATAATAAAAATAATAATAAAAACTTTATTGATCCGAAGGCTATTATACATAGTACAGGACATGCCAAATTATAAAAAAACAGAAACTACATCAGCCGTACAAAACACGTGCATACACAGTCAACATGACAAAAGGCCAACTGTAATATAAAAAAATAAAATACAAAATATAAAACACAAAACATAAGGTGTGAGGTAAAACACCAAAACAGTATATAATCACAAGTGACTTATACAAAAGCATACAAACTCTTCCAATGAATAGAAATCATTATCCAGCATCAGTTCACTAATCGCTCCCCTAAACTGCTTTATTATTATTTTTTAATTTCAACAACACACCACGAGGGCTTACAGCCTAAATACTATCGTACCGTGGGTGTTGACAAGGAGGAAAGAGGCAACTTGTTAATTCTGGACTTGAAGGTTTGGAGGTTCGAAGGAGAAGGAAATACATGTGCCGGCAAGGAATTCCACAACTTGGAAGTCCTCGGGACAAAAGAGCGGGCATAACAAGATGTTCTATGTCTGGTGACCTGGACAGTAAATGAGTGCATTCGCTCTGTTCCCCTGGTAGATCTGTTGGGGGCAGCAGGTGGAGGAACTATGGAAGAAAACTCATCTGAGCAGTGCCCGTGCAGATATCTATAAAAGAGAGAGAGAGAGGTCATCAACGGCACGTCGGTGGGCAAGGGATGGCAGCCTTTGGGTGAGGGTAGGCTCACCGATGAGACGTATAGCTCTCCTAGAAACAATTCCATCCCCTGAGACAAGAGGTGGGACGTGCTTCCCAATAGATTTAGCAAGAGTCCAAAAGGGTTTGCCGCCGTTGGAGCTTAAGAGGACTTTTTTGTGATGTGATTATTAAACGAGCTTTTTGCCTCAGAAAGAATGCGGGGAGAGCGGTTTCTTGCGTCGTTAAATGCATGACGGTTTTCTTGACTGGGATTGTTTAGAAGCGTTTTGTCAGCTTTGACCTGTTCAAGTCTGGCCTTGTGACAGGATTTAGAGAACCAGAGCTTTTGAGTGGCTGAACAGGTTTTCTGTGTACGTGGAATAAATAATTCCATGCCAGCTTGGATAATTTCGGTGACGTTTTGTGAGATATTAGAGGGGTCAGATCAGGTTGAAAGGTTGTATATTCTTTATCGTGTCTGCTAGCATATTATGCAGTTTTATTTCCAGATAATATGGAGATCTTTTGTATACTTCAAGTCTTGGTAATGATAGCACCAAATCACCACTGCGTGTATTATAACCGTGTACATCACGATTGGTTGTTAGTCTATGCTTAATTTTATAGTTAGAAAAAAGCCACTCTAGGCTATATATATATATATATATATATATATATATATATATATATATATATATATATATATATATATATATATATATATATATATAAGGCAGTCTACTAATGCGAAACTCCACGAAGAGAGGCCTACAAGGACTCAAACGCGTTGCAAAGAGCATACACCTGACAATTTTTTTCTTGATAATGAAAACGTCTGCCAGCAATGGCGATGAACCCCAAAAGATCACTCCAAAAGACAACCTGCAAAAGACGTATACGTAATATATATTTTTTATCTGCTCAAGGCCCACGATAGACCTTAAATTAAAAATGACGTGAAACGCGGAACCAAGGGCACTAGTCACATGACCACAGTGAATGTTTTAGCGAAGGTTGCTCTGTAGATGAATGCCAAGAAATTTTAGGGTAGCAAGGGGTTGTAATGTTTCGCCTCATATCCTCAAAACTACGGGCAGGCCAGATGCCCCACGCCCAGCATGAAATCTCACGTAGCCTGTCTTGTTAATATTAACGAGAAGTCTGTTCTGCAAAACCCATCGTGACAGGCTATCCAAGGCAGCATTGGACTGGGTCTCAATTTTATCAGGGTTAGTCGTAATAAAAATGGTAGTGTCGTCGGCATACATAATGACGTTGGGTAACGCAGCCAGATCATTAATTTAAACATTAAACAACACAGGGCCCAATATAGAACTCTGTGGGACACCGTACTTGACTGAATTTGTCTTCCATCTACTACCATAGCAGTCAAACACTCTATGTAAACGATTTGCAATTTATACAAGACAGAAAAGTCTTCATGTACGCCGATGACATTTCTATTGTTGCCTACGGCAAGACGGTGGAGAAAACCGAATTAAAATTAATATCCGTAGTACAGTCTTTTGATGAATGGTGTTATAGAAACCGACTAATTTTAAACTATGACAAGACCTTTTCTCTTGAAATTCATAACTGCCACCGAAGAGAGAGGAATGTGCGACAGCACTATTTTGGTGAACGGAAATGAGGTGCAATTCAAAAAGATGTCAAAATTTTTGGGTGTTAGAATTGACAGTAGCCTGTTATATACAGTGTGGAACAGCCAAATGGAATAAATTCGATAACGGATAAATGAGGACGTGTTGGGAAAAACGCTTGGACACGTCGATTTGTATTTTTAACTGCGCATCTTTTTCAAGAAAAAAAAATTATTTAGGGTGCGTCATGTGACAGTGGCCAATACCAACTTTCTTATTTTAAATACAAGCCCCTGTATATTATTAATTTTTTGGATTCTTCAGAAAATTCTAGACATAATTCATGTACAATGTCCTATACCTATCTTCAACTGTTTCGGAAATATTAAGTATTTTCAGATTTATTACAAAAATTAACATTAAAAATAGAAAATTATTTTATTTCACAAATTCTAATAAGAAATACTGATTATTTCTTAATAATTTAAAAAAACAAAAAAAAATTAATGTCAATGTAGTAAATGTTCAAATTGCTCGCCACGAACATCTTGGCAACATGCTAATCTGGTATAGAAATGTCTTCTAACATTACTCAACATCTCAGGCGTGACTGATCTAATCGCAAGCGTGATTCGTCTTTTTAAGTCATCTAAGTTGAGGGGCTTAGTTTTGTATACAATACTTTTGACATATCCCCACAAAAAGTAGTCTAATAGCGACAGATCAGGAGATCGTGCTGGCCATTCTATCGATCCGCGCCTCCCTATCCACCGATTTGGAAAAATTTGGTTTAGGTACTGCCGGACATTGATTTGGTAATGGGGCGGTGCTCCATCTTGCTGAAACCATATTTTATTGGCAGGAACTTGTGGGTTTGCTGGATCTGGATATAAGTTTGTCAAAGTTGGCACGACATTATTTTGGAGCAGTTCTAAATATTTATCCCCATTCAAGTTGCCATCAATGAAAAAGGGACCTACGATATGATTTCCAACAATTCCTGCCCAAACATTAACTTTTTCAGGATATTGCGTATGTTCCTCTCTCATCCAATGAGGATTCTCATTAGACCAATAGCGGCAATTTTGACGATTAACATGACCGTGAAGTGTAAATGTGCTCTCATCAGAAAACAAAACATCTTCTAATTGGATCACATTGTTATTTAACATTGCCATCATTTGTTCACAAAAATACGTTCTCCTATCGAAATCGTCCTCCATGAGCTCCTGAGTTGGTATCATTTTATAGGGATGCATTTTACTTTCCTTTAATGTTCGAAAAATTGCTGTGTGGCTAACGTTGAATAGTTGGGCTGCTTGTCGACCAGAAGTATGTGGGTTTTCTTGAAACTCAAGCGTAATATCCAATTTCGTATCATCACTTACTGCATTGGCAGCTACTTTTTTTATCTGTCTCACATGACCAAGCTCGCGAAACTGCTTTTCTATTTTGCTAATTGTTCCTTGGGATACAGGCGGCAAATTTGGAAATTTTTCGTGAAATAAGCAAGACACTTCCATCTGTGTCCGTGTGTTATCTCCATAACCAATCATTTGTAGAATGGTTATTTTGTGCATTTCTGTTAAATGAACCATTTTTCTGATATTATTACGTACAGTTAACGAAATTCAAACGACAATAGCACTGACACTAATCACTACTGTCATGCAGGCAGACAACAAGTTGCTAAGGCTACGAGTTTTATACGAACAGAAAGAAAACTGTTTTTGTTTCATTTCATATCAGTAAAAAGAAACGCAGGAATGGTTTTTGTTTACTTTCTCATTATCAAGAGCTGAATGGGAAATAAGTATTGAACGCAATGTAGCGAATTTGTGAAATAAAATAATTTTCTATTTTTAATGTTAATTTTTGTAATAAATCTGAAAATACTTAATATTTCCGAAACAGTTGAAGATAGGTATAGAACATTGTACATGAATTATGTCTAGAATTTTCTGAAGAATCCAAAAAATTTATAATATGCAGGGGCTTGTATTTAAAATAAGAAAGTTGGTATTGGCCACTGTCACATGACGCACCCTATATAATTTTTTTTTCTTGAAAAAGATGCGCAGTTAAAAATACAAATCGACGTGTCCAAGCGTTTTTCCCAACACGCCCTCATTTATCCGTTATCGAATTTATTCCATTTGGCTGTTCCACACTGTATAGACCAGATCGATCACGTGTGTAAGAAATTAAATTCCGCGTTTTATGCAATTTTGATGCTTAAAGATTCCTTCAGCTCGGAACATCTGCTGAAAGTCTATTACGCGACTGTCTAGTCACATCTGAGTTACGGTATCGTTATCTGGGGCCAATCCTCGGACTGCCATAGAATATTTGTGCTACAAAAACGAATACTGATATTTATATACAATCTACCTTATGGGCACTCTTGTCGTGACATCTTTAAGCAAAATAACATTATGACGTTAACATCAGTATACTTGTTCCATCTGTTAACTTACATTCATAAAAACAAGAAAAAATGTGTTATCAACTCGGATTTTCATGGGTACAACACTCGATGAAAAGATTCCTGAATAAATGCCCCCATTCTTTTTTTAAGAAGTCGCCATGTTATGCATGTTGCTTCTTGTACAACCAGGTGCCTTGTTCTCTGAGGGACACAAATTGTGAAAAAAAAAAAGAAAACAACTGAAGGTTGCTTTGATTACTCATAGTTTTTATAGTTTGAGTGAATTTTGTGAAGCTGCACTGTGAACGTATGTTTTTTGTTGTGATGTTAAGCTCGTTATATTTTACGTACCCTTGTGATAAGTTGTGATACGTTTTTTATCTTGTAAGCTTTATGACTTGTCCGATTTCCAATATTTTATTTTATTTCAACAACACACCACGAGGGCTCACAGTCTAAATACTATCGTACCGTGGGTGTCGACAACGAGGAAAGAGGCAACTTGTTAATTCTGGACTTGAAGGTTTGGAGGTTCAGAGGAGAAGGAGAAACATGTGCCGGCAAGGAATTCCACAACTTGGAAGTCCTCGGGACAAAAGAGAGGGCATAGCAAGATGTTCTATGTCTGGTGACCTGGATAGTAAAAGGGTGCATCCGCTCTGTTCTTCTGGTAGATCTGTTGGGGGAAGCAGGTGGAGGAACTATGGAAGAAAGCTTCTTTGAGCAGTGTTTGTGCAGATATCTGTAAAAAAGAGAGAGAGGTCACCAACGGCACGCCGGTGAGCAAGGCGTGGCAGCCTTTGGGTGAAGGTAGGGTCACCGATGAGACGTATAGCTCTCTTCTGGATGGAGTTTGGGATAGCGAGCGTAGAATCGGCAGCGCTACCCCAGATGTGGGAGCGGTATTAGAGGTTTGGCCCTATTTGTGAGGTATATAAGGTATAGAGATTAGCTGGTGGAAAGTATTTGCGAGCCCGGAAGAGGAAACCTAATTTCTTGGAAACCCATTATGCAATTGATGTGTCATGTTGGTGCCAATTGAGATTTCGATCCACAGAAATGCCAACAAGTGAAAAGGAGTCATTACGTTGAATAACGTGGTTGTTCATTGTGATGGGTCTAAGGCTGGTGTATCTCTTATGAGATAGAAGGCAAGACTGATATTTGGTGGAGATGAATCGTACAAGATTTCTACTTCCCCAGTCCAATATTTTTGGAGATCCACAGAGACAGAACCCTCTATGAGTCTGCGATCCTAATCTAATTGGGCTAAAGAGACAGGCTTAGAATATTGTATATTTGAGTGGAGGGTGCTGTCGTCCGCGTAATTGTGAACTGGGTTGGATGTGCTAGAGAGGAGGTCATTGATGTGGAGAAGAAACAAAGTAGCGGCTAAAACTGAACCTTGAGGGACTCCTGCATTAATTGGATACAGTTTAGATGAATGGCCATCCACGACAACAGAAATGCTCCGGTGGGAGAGGAAATTTGCTGTCCAGGTACAGAGTTTTGGTGGTAGGCCATAGGCCCGAAGTTTATTAAGCAGCGCTGCGTGCCAGACCTAGTCGAATGCTTTGGATATGTCTAGAGGACAATCTGGAATTCACCGTGTAGTTCCATAGACTTGTTCCAAGAATGGGTGACAAAGGAAAGGAGGTCGGCAGTTGATCTGCGCTGACGGAATCCATACTGCCTGTCGTGGATTAGACTGTGTTTTTCAAGAAATTTTAGTAATTCGGTGTTTATATACTTTTCCATAACTTTAGAAACGACTGAAAGGAGAGTAATTGGCCTGTAGTTGCTTGGAAGCGCTTTGGATCCTTTTCTGGGGACGGGTTGTACTCGAGCAGTTTTCCAATTACTAGGGAATATGCCTCTATTGTAAGATGTCTGAAACATACGAGTCAGGACAGGAGCAAGTTCTGGTGCGCATTTTTTGAAAACAATTGCTGGGATCTCGTCAAGGCCAGAGGCTTTCCTGGTATTAAGAGAAGAGAGCATCTTTCGTACCATTTAGTTTTGAAAAATTTGAAATAATTGTAACTAATGGACCAAATAAATATTATATATATATATATATATATATATATTTATATATATATATATATATTTATATATATATATATATATATATATATATATATATATATATATATATATATATATATATATATATATATATATAAAATTTTTGTCAATAAAATTAAAAGATTATCCCTGCGTTCAAACTGTTTCTATAAATAATAGTTTCTAATTATTATAATTTTATTACAGATTCACACACTTTTACCAGCTTATAAAAGTGCAAGATTAAGCAGACGTGTATTACTGGGTACATTATTTGGAATATTGTCATATTGGGGTATATGTTTCGTAGAAGTATACTTCTATATTCTTGAAATTTACAAGAGTTTCGGGGTTGGATTTGTTGTGTATTCGTCAGCGAGATATTTTGCCTTATATTATTTATACTATGCATTTTTTATTGCCTATAAAATAGCATACCTACATTGCATTTTCCTGATCTACGTATGCATTGAAAAACAAAACAGATATATAAAGGAAGTGTATGCGCAAGTAAAGCATACCAGATATACTGGTAAGTAGATATATTGATTGTTGATTTAAACTAAAAGAAACATATCAGACGGCCTGCGTCACTAATAACACTGCACTGTTGAGCCTAGATGTTTTATCTGCCAAAACAAATGTTTTTATAAATTGATGATTTTTAGTGTTATATTGCGCATATGAAAAAATTTCAGGACGCCGCAAGTGCATTATGGTAGTGAATTTTCCTAAAAAAGAAGTTCACAAATGAGGAGATGGCTCCTTTTGAATTTTGAAAAAATGTTTTCAAATAAGCGCAAACTAGGACCCTTAAAACCCATCAGTTTCAATTTATATATATATATATATATATATATATATATATATATATATATATATATATATATATATATATATATATATATATATATATATATATATATTATGTCACCCTGTATAATTACGCCGCCCTGTATATGGCAACCAATACCGCGATATCCGTTCCGGTATCGTCCACACAGCAATGAGATCGACCTCAGGCGGTCACAGAGTTCAATTAGAAACCGCATAATAATCAATCCTAGTTTATAAGTATTAGTTATGTTAGAATTAAACTCATTCTTTACTTGTCCATGATTAACAACATTCATAGTTTGTTAGTTGTAACTTGTAATTAATCACTTCGTTCGTAATAAATTTATTTATTTTTAATCATAAAGCCGAAAGGGCCTTATTTAACTATATATATATATATACATATATATATATATATATATATATATATATATATATATATATATATATATATATATATATATATATATATATATAACTCAAAAATAATGGGCTCATTTTGATCAAATTTGGTAAGTACCTTCTTTTTGCAAGTGGCTTGGATAAGTTAGCCTGGAAAATCGGCCCGATTTTTCGCGGATTATTTTGTGTTTCCTTTCGGAAAATTTCTTATCTCCGGAAATAACAAGGTAGGGGCAATCAAATTTGGTACGTGGATTTATATCATTACTAGTAAATTACGTACTAAAATTTATGTCTGTAAGTTAAAAGACTAAAAAAGTTATAGGCATATAAAAAAAGGTGTTTTCCTCGAAATGTCAAAGTCGCGATTTAAAACGTGAAGTCTTAGCAGTGGAGGCCTTAACCACCCAGGCGCCCCGGGCGAGCCAATCATTTGGCGCCCTTTATTATATGATAATGATATAATACTTATGTATAATTATATATTAAAATAATAAAAGAAGCTAATTGGGTAGCACATTTATTTTAAATTTAATATAATTTTAAATTTAATAGATGCGCAACTCTTGTGAGGGTTCGTTGACACATGCGTTGGCGCGCGCTGCGCCCCTGAGCCCCTGAGCCCCGGCGCCCCGGGCGACCAACCAGGTCGCCCACCCTAAAGCCGCGCTGAGTCTTAGCTTCAACCGTCATTGTTCTTCATTTTACTAAAATATTTCCAGAAAATTCATTTCAAATAGACCATTTTTCTGATGCTTTGATAGTAGTTTTAGCTATAGTTTATCGTTTAATGGTATATAATTTTTGTCGAATTTCCGTAAAAAATCAATAAAGCCCAATATATCCGTTATTACACAAGATACGGAAAAATTGTATACATTAATTATATGGTCTCTTGAGCTACATCTTAAAAAAATATTTCTAGATTCATAAGTCGTTGGTGATATAAATTTTCTTTTGTTTTTAAGCGTACACGCCTTATGTTATCGCATTTTTCATCGATTTATAATGCAACTTTGTAAGAAAGATATTCGGGAGGCAGCAAGTGCGTTATGGTAGCAGATGACAGCTCAGGAACATAACAGGACCCTTGATGGGACACACGAACGTCAAGAAACACCTGCATAAAATGGGGCGGTTCAAAGGGGACCTGGCATGCAGACTCTGTGGCGAGGGGGATGAATCAGCCCAGCACATCTTGTGTGAGTGTACAGCTCTGGACCGCAAAAGACAACTGATCTAAGGGCAGCCTAGACCGGAGACAGAGCAATATAAAACTTCACCCTACCAATTGCTGTGCAGACTAGTTCACGGCACAGTGATTTTGGAATGGGTGGAGTAGAAAAAAAAAGGGCATGCACAATGATCCAATGGCTGCGGCGATATCGGGGCGGCAAAGAGGCGGAGGAGTCCTAAGGGCCAAAAAAACCCCAAGAAAGTTACGGTACCTGGAACGAATATGGGTGTTGTGCGGGGTAGACAGAGTTTAAAGAAGGCATTGCTGCAAAATATGAAAAACGCATCTTTTCAAAGTTCGACTAAGTGTTTTTTAAGCATTTTCCGCTAATATTTCTTCCCATCCTAGCACCCCTTTTCATCTTTGGACCATTTACTTTGTTGGAGTTGTGTGCAACAAATTTGTCTTGTCGCTTGTGCATCCAAAGGAGGGTTCTAAGCATGTTTCTGAAAAAAATATTCTAGAAACCCTCCGTGCAATAAACTGCTACTTTACCGAAATTACATTATATTTTGTCGCCTATAACGTATTTTTCAGATAATATAGAATACAGCACTAAATGAAATAGGTTCATTTGCATTTTCATTTCTTTTTTATTGTTCTATTGCATATATAAGCACGAGATAAGTATAATTAAGGGGAGCCCTTAATTATCATTTTGGCAACACAAACTTTTATTTACACAAAAATTAGTAAAATACATTTATAAAATCTAATAAAAAAGAACAGTTTCGTAATTTGTTAAGATGTTATGATATGTGATGAAAAGTCAAACTGACTGTACCGCAGCATAATATTTTGATGTTGTGACTGGACTTTCCCCATTTGAATGCGCGTCACAGTACAAAAATAGGTAGCCGCATTATCATATATCTCTCTTATAATTGTCTATAATATAAATTTCAGGCTTAATTTCCTATTTGATATTGACAATTGACAAAACCATAAAATGACAAATGACAGCGGATCTCCAGCACGAACACAGTCTACAACATTGTCAGATAGAGTAAATTAGGATTGGTGGGATAAATAAAAAATCACGAGAAATGAGTAATTCGAAATATTCAGGCATTAAAGACAGCTGTGATTTACGGTATTTTTTAACTAACTGAAAAATAAAATTTTATAAAACGTTTCTTCATTAGTAGAAGTTGTGAAAATTTGAGATGTTTATGCATGAAAGGTTTAACTACATGACATTGCTGAAGATCTGGCAACCGGTGTAAGAAACAGCCTCATCTTGACATCTTGCAATAATTGTAACTTTCATTGTTTAGATTTTTATCCACGATTTATTTAAATAGCTTAGCAGTACAGGTAACGTCATATGTCTTTGTCTAACATTGTAGATATTGCATTACAGAATTTGAAGCGATGTCGAGGATTATCTTACAATTAGTTTCAATAACTTTATTTCTCTTTGATCAAAAAACTTGAACATTGGTACACAACCAAGTCTATCTACGTTTTTTAAGTTGTAAATTTTTGTTTCAATCACATAAACAATTTGATAGATATTGGGTGTTAAAAATTATTTTTTAAATTCTTGTTAAGAAAAATTGGGCGTTAAGATCTGCTGAACGAACTCATTAAACCACAAAACAAGGGTAATTATCAAATTTGGTCCAAATCAGTGCACTATTTTTTGGGTTATCGGTTGGATATATATATATATATATATATATATATATATATATATATATATATATATATATATATATATATATATATATATATATATATATATATATATATAATATTTTATGTGAACCTGGATACGGGTTCTAGGGGCCCTAATTCGCGCTCTTTTGAAAAATCTTCCGAAAGTCTTACCATCGATACCTCTCTAATAATTAATTAAAATTCACTAAAAACAGATTGAGTTAATAGAATGAGACTAATACGTCTATCGGTCTAGTTCAATTGAGCTTTCCGCATAATATAATTTAATTTTAGAGCCTTGGTGGTTCAGTGGTAAGAACGCGTGCCTCTGAACCGAAGGGTTTTCCTTTCATTTTTAGTACATACTGTACAATTAACGTCAACCGAGGTTATCGCATTGTATTTGAGCAAGTTAAATGTCTGCACGTTCCGCTTTTCGGAGGAGGCGTAAAGCCGTCGTTCCCGTGTCCATGCGATGTTGGATACGTTAAAGATCCCTATTATCCTTCAAGAAAGGCAGGAGCTCGGCAAAATTTCCAGGATAGTGAGGTAAAACTGCTCCCTGGCGTCGGTGATTGGCCATAGTAGCGGAAATAGATCGACGTTAAAGGAACAAAACACACACAATATAATTTTTTTTCAATCCACATTATCGAATGATTTTTCTAGGTCTGGAAAAGCAATGAACGCATCTTCACTTTTGCCAATCCTACTTTCTCCTATTGTTTTAAGTGACAGCATTTCTCTAGCTCCTTCGGGTCTAAATTCAACTAATCTTTATTTAGATAACTTTACATTTTGTTTCTTATTAGTGAATTTTTATTCAAAAAAAAATCACTAATAGAGAGGTATCGGTGGTGGGACTTTCAAATGAGCGCGAACTAGGACCCTTAGAACCCATATCCGGGGTCAGTTTCAATTTTTATATGTTTATATATATATATATATATATATATATATATATATATATATATATATATATATATATATATATATATATATATATATATATATTATTATTATATAATGCATAAATATAACAATAATAATAAACCACAGTCATTAGCATAAAAAAAAGAATCTAAAAAAGACGATACATAACAACTATTCGAAATTTTAATGACGTTTATCTGTCATCTCACAATAAATATCAGTTGTTACGTTCTCTGTGCTTCCTGTATCTGACAGAATACAGTTTTTACAAGCGAAAGTAAAACAAACCACTATAACTCGAAAACTATCAACTATAGATATAAGGAAACCTATACTAGATCGATGCAGAATCGAATGACCTACCTGACGAATCCATAAAATATAGGGCGTTCCGTTTGAAAATAACAAGTTATGCCACTTTAAAGTTAGGTATGTTGTAACCCAAAAAAAATACACCCTGTACAATGATAATAAATTCGTCTTTACCTATTTCAAAGATTTGAATGTCGTCTATTGATATTTTGAATTTAAGGCAGGGAAACTCAAAGCTCAGCCCACAGCATACGTTTGAGGTAAGATAAAAATCGGAGCTAAAAAAAAAGAAAGTCGTAATATTTTCACAAATATCAAAGATAGCTATAGGGGATGATACACAAAGTTACACTTATTTTTTAATCTATATCCAAAAATGCAATAAAAGGTATAGCATTCTATTTAAAATAACGAAGTTGATAGCTACTTCCTGTGCAACCGCAAGTTCCACAAACCTGAACCTATTTTCTCGATATAGCTTACATAATCAAAAGAAATTTTTTTGAAAGTTTTTTCGGCTAACTCTAAGGGTAAGGGATATATAGAGGAATAACACACTATTGGGACAACCTGTATATATATATATATATATATATATATATATATATATATATATATATATATATATATATATATATATATATATATATATATATATATATATATATATGTATGTATTCAACCAATAACTTAAAAAATAATTAACCAATTTTGATAAAACTTAGCAAGTGCCTTTCTTTTATTAATGGCTTGGACGAGTTCGTTTGCCAGGAAAATCGGACAAGGTTTTCTCAGAAAATTTTGAATTTCTTTAAAAAAAAATGTTTTTTTCCAAAAATTGCAAAGATATTTTAATCAAATTTTGTGCCTATGTTGTTCTGGAAAAGGCCTTACTACGTGCCAAAACTCAACTTTCTAGGTTTATATAAAATTGAGTTATTCCAATTTTGAGTTTTTTCTTTTAAAAATTTTTTCTCCAAAAATTACAAAGCTATTTTAATGAAATTTGGTAAGTATGTTTCTTTGGGAAAGGTTTTACTATATACCAACATTCAACTTTCTAAGTTTATAGAAAGTTGAGTTATTCAAATTTGAAGCATTTAATACAAATTCACTACCATACCGCACTTGCTGCGTCCCGAACTTTTTATTTTTATCTATGATCAGCAGAATCTTCGCCATATGATTTACTGTCCTGTGCTGGTTTTTACGGGTTCGCCGTCTTTGGTAAAGTAACGCTTCTACTCTTTATAAATTCATTGGATAGTTCTCCCGATTTACAACTTATCGCCATTAGTTTAAAAAGTTTTTATTTCATTAACTCCACCCAATTTTACATTTCAGATCTTCGAATATATCAATTGTTTATTAAAAACGATGTTCCCTTTCCAGATACATCAAGCTTTATAAGTAAAGTTTTGGACATAAACAAAAATATCATTGATGCGGTCAAACATGTACAGAATTATCTTGGATTCATTATTTTGGTAAGTTATTAGGATTGTTGATACAATAGCGTTATATGCACACAATATGAACATGGGTACTAATGTTCAATAAAATTGTAAAACTTTGAGAGGTTCGTTTATGAAATTTCTGTCACCAATGCCATTCTCCACACGTATTGATGATGTCGAAGTAATAAGGCGATGGGCAAAAATAATACAAATTAGTGCTTAATTTAATTTATCCAAATATTGAAGAAAAATCAGATAACAAATAGGTTTTGATTATCGTCCCCTGTGGGTCCGGGGACTAACTAAAAGAATAGGCCCATGGTAACTCCTGCCTGTTGTAGGAGGCGACTAATCGGAGTCAAGTAGGTGGTAGTGGACTTTTCCTTTACGTGATAGTAAAGGATTTGTTCACGCCCGAGGAGGTACCACCCCTTACATCAAGAGGCCGGACGTTTCCGGTTCTGGTGTATGAGTCGGTTTCCCTTATAAGCAAAAATGATGATGGCTCCTTCTTGTACAAACGATTCCGGAGGTAAAATACTCCCCCATTCGTATCTCCATGAGAGGGGTGTACAGGGGCGCCAGCATCAAGATTCAACTCCTCTTCCTCACGGAAACACAAATCAGTGCCAAAACAGCCACTAACCACCTTAATTTCCCGGGGTATGAGCTCCTTACTTCCTTTATATTGCATGGAGGCTGTACGCATACGTCCGTACCGATCTACCCTGCACCAGACTCCCCAATTTAGAAGCTGGAAGAAAATACATACTATGGATAAAACTCTCTCTCAGGGCTGCAACTAAAATCATCTGTTGAGTTTATCGGTCACCTTCTGACAACAACTTTGTCCAGCTCTTCGACTACCTTTCTGAAAAAACTGACCATCTGATTTCTCAATATCCTTCCTCTGAGGTCACTATTCTTGGTGACTTTAATGTACATAATAAGGAAGCGCTAGGATCTTCAAAAACCAATCCACAAGGCAGAGCAGCAGAGGCCCTTGCAGTTGGCAATTCTTTAGCCAATATGGTTCAGCAACCAACTTAGTTTCCTCGCATCCCAACACACAGCTCAAATCCCTTGGATCCCTTTTTAATACAAAATCTGAATGCTAAAAAACATCAGTCACCGCCCCCTTTGTCGCTCAGACCACGGCATGGTCACTGCTTCCTGCGAAATGCAACCCGAGGTCACACAGTTATCACACCCACGTATCGTTTGGCACTACAACTTCTCGAACTGGGACGAAATGTGGGATTACTTTTCCTCATTTCCATGGGCGTCTGTCTGCTTCTCTCATCCTGGCCCCTCTGATATCTCACAAAACGTCACTGAAATTATCCAAGCTGGCATGGAATTATTTATTCCACGTACACAGAAAACCTCTTCAGCCCCTCAAAACCCTGGTTCTCCAAATCCTGTGACAAGGCCAGACTTGAAAAGGTCAAAGCTCACAAAACGCTTCTACACAATCCCAGTCAAAAAAACCGTCAAGCATTTAACGACGCAAGAAACCGCTATGTCCGCATTCTTTTTGAGGCAAAAAACTCGTTTAATAATCACATCCAAAACAAAGTCCTCTCAAGCTCCAAGGGCAGCAAAACCTTCTGGACTCTTGCTAAATCTATTGGGAATAATTTCTGCAAGAGTACGTTCCCACCTCTTGTTTCAGGGGATGAAATTGTTTCTACCGCCCTAGGCGAGCCTGAACTTTTTGCCTCGTTGTTCGTCGGAAATTCTACTCTCAACCCACCTCCGAATGTTCAACCACCAACAGTCCCCAATGTCGCGCATAAAATAACGGATAGTCATTTTCAAAACTAAAAGGGTACGAAAGATGCTCTCTTCTCTTAATGCCAGGAAAGCCTCTGGCCTTGACGAGATCCCAGCAATTTTTCTCAAAAAATGCGCACAAAAACTTGCTCCTGTACTGATTCGTCTGTTTCAGATATCTTACAATAGAGCCATATTCCCTAGTAACTGGAAAACTGCTTGAGTACAACCCGTCCCCAAGAAAGGAGTCAAAGCGCTTCCTACTACAGGCCTATTTCTCTCCTTTCAGTCGTCTCTAAAGTGATGGAAAAGTATACAAACACCGAGTTACTAAAATTTCTTGAAAAACACAGTCTAATCCACGACAGGCAGTATGGATTCCGTCAGCGCAGATCAACTGACGACCTCCTCTCCTTTGTCACCCATTCTCGGAACAAGTCTATGCAACTACACGGTGAATCTCAAATTGTTGCTCTAGACATATCCAAAGCATTCGACCAGGCCTGGCACGCAGCACTGCTTAATAAACTTCCAGCCTATGGCCTACCACCAAAACTCTGTACCTGTACAGCAAATGTCCTCGCCAACCGGAGCATTTCTGTTGTTAAGAATGGCCATTCCTCTAAACTGTATCCAATTAGTGCATGAGTTCCTCAAGGTTCAGCTTTAGCCCTTACTTTGTTTCTTCTCCACATCAATGACCTCCTCTCTGACACATCCAACCTAGTTCACAGTTACGCGGACGACAGCACCCTCCACTCAAATATACAATATTCTAAGCCTGTATCTTTAGTCCAATTAGATGAGGATCGCAGACTCATGGAGGGCTCTGTCTCCGTGGATCTCCAAAAAATATTAAACTGGGGAAGTAGAAATCTTGTACAATTTAACCCCACCAAATCTGAATCTTGCTTTCACCAGCCCTAGATTCATCACAATAAAAAACCTAGTTATTCAAAGTAATGAGTCCTTTTCACTTTTGGCTTTTCTGTGGATCGAAATCTCAATTGGCATCAACATGTCACATCAGTTGCAGAAGCGGCTGCTAATAAATTAGGTTTCCTCTTCCGGGCTCGCAAATACTTTTCACCAGCTAATCTCTATACCTTATATACTTTACAAATAAGACCAAACCTCGAATACTGCTCCCACATCTGGGGTGCCGCTGCCATTGCCGCTTCTACACTCGCTATCCTGGACTCCTTGCCGGGACATGTTTTTCCTTCTCCTCCGAACCTCCACACCTTCAAGTCCAGAATAAACAAGTTGCCTCTTTCCTCCTTGTCGACACTCACGGTACGATAGTATTTAGGCTGTAAGCCCTCGTGGTGTGTTGTTGATATATAAAAAAACGCACTTCCTGCGTCCAGAATTTTTAATATTTCTATTTAGATTATTTTAGTTGACTTTACAACTTATTTTCTAGGAATTAATATTGAATCTGACATACCACCTCATTATGTCCTTATATATGTTTGCTTTGGAAATGAGATATGAGAATCCTGCTGCCGATTACGGACGCCAAGCTTATTGGATTACACATCACTTAATGAACTTAACTCTAATAGTAGAATTCTGTGAAAGGTGCAAACAACAGGTAAACATTTTAAATATAACACTATAGTGCCACATATGATTCTTTTTTCGTTTTGGGTATTTCTCTTAAAATGAGCTGGAACACAAGACTAAAATATGTTTTAACCCTCGATCAGCAGTGCTGGTGCAATAATGCTACCAGTAATGTTCATTTCCCGCAAAAAAATCAATTTTACCTTATATGCGCAGCGGTCCTAGGACGTGCGTCCCCCCCCCCCATTTACAATTCATTGTAATTGGGTATACTACCAGTTAGTGCATCGTTACTGATTTTTAGTGCACAAAAAATTAAAAAGACTTGCCACGAAAGACTCGCTTGGTCCGAAGTTAGTGATAAAAGCGCTGACACCAAAAGTTATTGGGCCCAGTGGAATTCTACTGAAATCAAATATGGTCCTTTGGTCAGGAATTGGGAGTCAGAGGATGGAACCCGCATATTAAAGCAAATAGTCTTTTCGCGGCCAAGAATCAGAAAGGTGATTGGGGTGATCCATGGCCGAGCAGGTGGAGGTCATTTAGGGGTAAAGAAAACTTTGGAGAAGGTCAGAAAACGTTAATATTGGTTAAAATATAGAGCTGATGCAAAACACACCAATAATGTACATCCAGTAAGGGGTCTAAATCAGAAACCAGAGGGCGAGTGAAGCAGTACAACGTGGAGCCCTATTCTAAAGAACTAGAATCGACATAGCTGGTCCTTTTCCTAGAACAGACGCGGAAAATCGCTACATGCTTGTAAACATGGACCAGAAGTGTTTGCGGATCCGAATCAAGAGGCTACCACTGTTGCAGACGTATCGGTGAATGAGTTCTTCTGGAGATTTGGCGCACCTTTATAGCTCCATTCTGACCAAAAACGCAACTTCGAGTCGGATGTATTTCAGAAAGTTTGTTAGCTGACTTGAATAAGAAAAACGAAAACTACACCCATCCAGCCTCAATCTGACGGAATGGTGGAAAGATTCAATACTACTTTGGAGTCTTATTTAAGAATATTTGGCAATGAACACCAAACGGATTGGGACCGGCACATTCCACTCTTTCTCCTGGCATACTGTACACGGGACTACGGGACATATCCAGCGTAGTTTTTGGGCGGGAGTTAAGACTTTCTCGTGATCTCATATTTGGAACACTCACAGATACTCCACGTTCAATTGATGTATCAAAGATTTGGAAAGAAGAATGAAAGCCATATATTCTGCCGTCAGAATGCATATATTAGTGGAGAGCGACCTAATGAAGACCCGTTATGATGTGCGAGATAATTCAGCTGCTCTTAAAGAAGGAGATCGGGTGTGGTGCTACAATCCAGTACGTCACAAGGGACGGTTACCGAAACTACAGAAATTATGGAAAGGTCCGTATAGTATGGTCAAAAGAATCAATGACGTTGTATATCACATTCAGAGGAGCCTAAACAGCAAGATGAAAGTAGTTAATATACACAGGCTTACGCCTTACTAATAAATGTCAGAATTCGACCGGGACGGTGGAATGTAAAAAGAGGACAGTGCAATAACCGTTTCTATGAGAGTTATTTTTATGAACCCCGTTACATCTATGGCCCCAGGCAGCTATTTAATTTGCTATTTAACTTATGACACAGCAGTTGTATATTCGCTGATTTACGGCGTTCGCAGATTGACCTTGGAAAATACATTAGAGCACTGTGCTGACATATATATATATATTTCTAGGTTTACTTGATTTAAAGGTCGGTTGTAAATTGAGCTTGTTACAGCAAAACTTCATGGCATTGGACTTGATAGATAGATAGATAATTTATTTTCGCCTTTTTGCCATAATAAATCAATAAGCTCGTCACAATGGATATAAACAATATAACATGAACATAAAATATATAATACAGTACAATAGTAAAATAATTATGCTGTTTAGTTACAAAAAGAAACAAAGATAAAAGTGCACAATGCGAGAAAAAACACAACGCTTAAAACAGGGAGATACAAACATCTGTATGCACTTATATAGACTGCAATATAATAAAAATATATATGTACAATATTAAAACAAAACAATCAAGTACAAAGACATCAAAAAATTCCAATTAAATCATCTGCCTCACAGAGCACGAAACAAACTCATCAAACAAATGATCGTTCACTTAAATATTTTTTTAAACCGGCTTTAAATGTGCTTATGCTTCCAGTGGATTTTACACTTTCCGGAAGCAAATTGTACAAAACACTATCCGCATACACAGGGGATTTCTTGTACGCCATTCTTTGAAAATGGTTTAAATTAATATGACTGCAGTGCCTAGTGGAATACGAGTGATTGTCTGAATGTCTTGGCAACATATATTTCTTGCTATAAATGAAACTCAGTATCTTATAAAGGTAAATTTCTGCCAAGGTCTTAACTTTCGTTTGCTTAAAAAGTGAATATCAAAAATTACCCTCAGTATTCTCTTCTGAAGCACAAAAACCCTGCTAACATCTATGGACTGACCCCAGACAACAATGCCGTATGACAGCAATGGATTACACCTCTGAATAGTAGACAGAAAGCAAATGTGCGTCACTTAGAGAGTTCTTAGGATTATATATCATAAAATACGCCGATTTAAGCTTGCCACAGACGTAATTAACATGCGACTTCCAGGACAAGTGCTGATCAACCGTGACCCCAAGGAATCTTCCCTCCGCAGCACAGCAGTGCATACCGTCCTGAAGCTGCAGAATGAGAGGCAGTCGGTGGCAACTCCTGAACTCTACGAATGATGTTCTATCATGGTTTATGATTAGGTGGTTTGCTTTGCACCACTCACCAAACTGTCGTGTTAATGTGTTTACCTTTTGACTCACCTCGTCACTATCACGACCAGACACAGCCACGGTTGTGTCGTCCGCGTACATGAACACCCTACCCACCTTTATGTAGTCGGGCAGGTCATTCACATATAAAATAAACAGCAACGGACCCAAATTACTACTCTGTGGAGTGCCCAGATTTATCTCATATGAATTTGAAAAAGTGCCCCAACCGAAACCACCATCCGTCTCTCATTTAAAAATGACGAAAACCAGTCATTTGCTGGTCTACGTATACCCAGGCATCGCAATTTTTCGCCTACATAACCCGGATTAAGCGTGTCAAACGCGCGCGATAAGTCGAACATGATAGGTACGACGTGCATACCCTTATCTAAATCCTCGTGAAGATGTTGTATAAAATCACTAGTAGCTTCGTCCGTGGATAAACCACTCCGGAAACCGTATTGATACTTCGTAACTAAACTATATTTTCGTAGGAATATTCCAATTCTATCGACCATCGCTTTCTCCATTATCTTAGAAAACACGCTCAATATGGGTATTTGCCTATAGTATAGGATATTAAGACTATCTCTCCTTTTAGCAACCGGAACTACTTTTGCTTTCTTTAATTGCACAGGAAAACTGCCGAAAGTTATTGACAAATTCAATATGTCACAGATATAGGATGCAATTATCTTCAAGTACTGCTTTATAACCGAGATGGGCACCTCGTAAACACCAGCAGAATTTTTGTTTTTCAAGTTTTTTACAACGTTTCCAATCTCCAGAGAAGCAAACGTGTACCAACTGGTGCTTGGGTAGGTCCACATACAACAACTGAAGTCAGGAAATTCTTTGCGTTCTGGAACAAATAATAAAAATCTCGGGACGCAGCAAGTGCGTTATGGTAGCGAATTTTCTTTAAAATATTTTTAATAGCAAATGTCTTTCTTTGATGAAAGCAGGCATCAAACTTGGTTGCTATATAGTAGAAACAATGTATCATATTTCATTGAAACAAATTTATTGTTTGAAAATATATAAACATTTTTCAAAAGTCTAGATGCAGCAAATGTGTTATGGAAGTGATTTTCCATAAAAATGTTTTTAATAGCAAATGCGAGCAGGCACCAATCTGATTACCGGTATAGCCTATGTGGTAGAAACAATGTACTATATTTTATCAAAATTACTTATGGTTTGAAAATATACAAAAATTTTCCGAAAATAAACCTAAATGTTGGTTTTCTATCCAACAAAGCTTACGTTAATAGCAAATTGAGTTATTGAAATTTGAAGGATTTAATGAAACTTTGGTAAATTTGCAGATTAGCGCCCGAACGCTTTTCAACAAATTGTTTTCAGAGACATCACTAGGACCTCACCTGCAGGTTTCTGAACAGTTTTTTGAAAAACGTTCGGGAGCTAAACTGCAAATTTACCGAAAATTTGCTACCAAAACGCACTTACTGCGTCCAGATTTTTTTCTTACAAACGCATCATATTTCGATAAAAAATGCCAAAATGCATTAACGAATTTGTTCTACGAAAATTAGTTTAAAAAAATTATACACCCCTACTCACTCCTGGTCTCGTAACTTCCTTGGGGAGTGTTAACAAGAATTTTTTTTTGGGGTTTGTGGATCCAGAGGGGTGGGGGCCTAGGCAGGTTTCTGATAACAGTTTTTTGAAGAGCGTTCGGGAGCTAAACTGCAAATTTATCGAAAATTCGCTACCAAAACGCACTTACTGCGTCCAGATTTTTTTCTTGCAAACGCATCATATTTCGACAAAAAATGGAAAAATGCATTCACGAATTTGTTCTACAAAAATTAGCTAAAAAATTATGCACCCCTACTCACTCCTGGTCCCGTAACTTCCTTGGGGAGTGTGAACAACAAATTTTTCTTGGGATTTGTGGATCCAGGGGGGCTCCAGGCAGGTTTCTGAAAACAGTGTTTTGAAAAGCGTTCGGGAGCTAAACTGCAAATTTACCGAAAATTCGCTACCAAAACGCACTTACTGCGTCCAGATTTTTTTCTTATAAACGCATCATATTTCGATAAAAAATGCAAAATTACATTAACGAATTTCTAAAAAAATTAAAAAAATTATGCACCCCTACTCACTCCTGGTCCCATAACTTCCTTGGGGAGTGTAAACAACAAATTTTTCTTGGGGTTTGTGGATCCAGGGGGGGCTCTAGGCAGGTTTCTGAAAACAGTGTTTTGAAAAGCGTTCGGGAGCTTAACTGCAAATTTACCGAAAATTCGCAACCAAAACGCACTTACTGCGTCCAGATTTTTTTTAAGATAAACGCATCATATTTCGATAAAAAATGCAAAAATGCATTAACAAATTTGTTCCACGATAATTAGCTAAAAAAAATTATAGGACGTTAAACCATAAATTTCACTAAACCTACAAATAAATATCCAAACAGCTACCAAACTTAACTAAACTGACAGCCAAAGCACCAGAGAAAGGGTCTATTTGAAATGGATTTCCTGTAAACGTTTTAGGAAAATGAAGGGCAATGACGGTTGAATCTGAAACTTAAGGGTTTGCAGAACACTCTTCTTGCAACATTTTCTTTTCACAAATGGTATTTGTTTTACATTCTTTGCCTAAACATTCCCAATTTTGACGTTTAATATTGCGAGTTTGACGTTTTGAGGAAAACTCCTACATTTATTGCTTTAACTGCCCATAACTTCTTTGTCTTTAAAGCTATGGACTTAAATTTTGGTACAAAGTTCACTCTTTATAATACAAACACGCGTACCACGTTGCCCTTACTTTGTTATTTCTGGAGATATGAATTTTTTTATAAAGAAAACACAAAATTTTCCGGGAAAACCTGGTCAGATTTTCCTGGCTAACGAACTTATCCAAGCCACTTGCAAAAGGAAGGTACTCTGCAAATTTTATCAAGATCGGTCCATTATTTTTTGAGTTATCGGTCGGATATATATATATATATATATATATATATATATATATATATATATATATATATATATATATATATATATATATATATATATATATATATATATATATATATATATAAACACAGATCTCCCCATAAGCGAATTTAAAAAAAAAAAATTCGCTAAATGCTCGATTGTAAACCGAGATTAAGAAATAAATAATATATTAAGGAATGATTGTTCATGTTTTGTTTTTCCAAATTAAAGATACTCATGATGGGAATATCCACCGAATAAATGTCGCACAAATCCACAATACTATAGGATAGGCTTTTAGAACTAATTGTCAAATCAAAATATCAAACCGTTTCTCATAATACACGTATGTAGTATGTTTTACGCACTCGCACACATTTCAATTCAAAATTATATAATATGCATTGCTTGGCTATCGTTGACATTATTTTTAACTGAAATTTTCATTTTTTTTAGTCATCAACTACTGTTTATCTCATACAAAAATTTTTGTCCTTGGATATGAAAATGGATGATTTGTCAAAAGTAAGTAAAAAGTGTATTCTTTACATGTTAAAATGTTATTTAGTACTATTAGTATTATTATTATTGTTATTTAGAGAACGACGACTAAATTTAAAAGCTCCCACTCTGAATGGAACACAGATACAGTTTTCCAATAAAGCTAAATATTTAGGGATCATCTTAGACCAAAAACTGAACTCGAACACACACAAAACTCTTTCAAAAGCCACAATGGCCACCTTCACTTGCCGTAGACTCGTAGAAATAACATGTGGGTTGAATTCCAGGATGGTATATTGGATATACCAAACTGTGTTAAACCGATTGTCACATACGCATCTATAGTATGTATGTATAACTTAAGTTCACATAATGGCCGCCCCTCATCATTTTTGTCGTTAAAAATCGCCGTGCTTTTCCACTGATTTCTGTTTTGAAGACAATTTTCTGGCAAATGCAGATGTAGTGCTGCAGGGCCCCTACCGCAATGGATGAAATTGTGACCTGTTGAACCTTTCTGTATAGTTTCGAGTTCAATTTTTAAGAATTGTTCAAATTTATCCCCTGAAGATGACCTCTTTTGTGTCGAAACGCGTCGGGAGTAGAAATTTTAAATAAATTTGGTGTCTGGAGAGGAAGCCTTTTATTCAACGTTTAATTATGCCAATACGAGACTGTGTGACGTTCAGAAATAAAATATCTTAAGTTTGACAATACGGTAGGGTATACATTGTTTAAATCGTCTGAAAAATCTCCATTCAGAGCTTCTGCAATCTGCGTTAACTTGGTAAAACCCTCATTTTTTGTGAGTGTTTCTGATAATTTTTTTAAAACTTGTTTTGCAAGAGGCCCATTTGCTTTATCAATAGTTTCTTTGAAATGTTCTATTAATTTAACTGATTCAGTTAGCAAAACATTTTGCTGCTGAAATTTGTTTATAGTTTCTGTAACTATTGTATAATTACTGTTTATAAAACAAAATTGCTGGCTCAATTTGGAGTCCTTTAAAATAATTTTTGCTTGTTTTACTGCCGTGTCTGCTTCATCTGCAAATTCAAGCATTACCTTCGTGATTTCCTAAAATGTTCAAAATAAATTAAGACAGCCTCGATCCAGGTTCCCCATCGCGTGATTACAGGTCTAGGAGGTAATGGTACCCCATGCAGAACTTCTCTATATCTTTGAACTCTTAAGAGAGCTTTGACGAACACTTTTTTCATATTATTAATAAATTCATTGGCTAAAGGACATTGCTATCTAATTTCTTCTGCTACCCTGTTTAACCCGTGAGCCAGGCACGTACAATGAATTAAGTTGGGATAAAATATTTTTAAATGAAATCAAACTTTGACCATATATGAAGCAGCGTCCGTAAGCAGTAATAAAACTTTATCAACTGACACAGCATTTGGTGAAAACACGTTTGACAGACCCTCTTGAATAAATCTTGTTATAGTAATATTATTTGTTTTTTTAAATGCTTCGCCTGCAATTAAATAAGGTCGAGATGAAGAAATTTCAGTTTAGGTGCCTATATATATCTACCACAAACATCTTGAGTTTCATTTACTACAACGTAACATAATAGATTTTTTATAAGACTTTTTACTTCTGAAAAAGTTTCTAAATAGGATTTTTCAACCATATTTTTTCCCAAAGTAATTTCATCTGGTATAGGCTATCAGCCGCAGCAACAACAAGAGCAAAACTATGTGGAAAACCATAGACGAACTAACAGGGAGGAATGTAAGATGTAAAACTGAATACCCTGTCATACATGCGGACCTCCCAGACCAGTTTGGAGACTTCTTCTCATCTGCTGCTCAAAAAGCAACTGCTCATCTGCCTGCTGCGGTAGATATAGCATTTGTTGCGGGGATAACACCACAAGTGAGCACCCAATTTAAATTCCCACCTGTTACTCAAGAGGATGTCCTAAACGCAATAAATACCCTCAAATCATCTAGCTCTGCAGGGCCGGACGAGGTATCAAGCACATTGCTTAAGCGCTGCAGGTTTGTTGTTTCTTTACCACTGTCACATATATATAACATTTCATTATCCAGAGGTATCGTTCCATCAAAAATGAAAGAAGCATACACAAAACCGACATATAAAAAGGGTGATCCCGCGGATTATTCAAGCTACAGACAAATCAGCCTAACACCAACTATCGCAAAAACCCTCGAAAAAATAGTCAATAACAAGCTGACAACCTATCTTGCTGATAATAAACTTCTTTCGCCATATCAACATGGCTTTCGGCAAGCACGAAGCACTGAAACTGCAATTGTTGAGTTTGTGGAGCAAATTGTCGAACACATTGACAAAAAAGAGGTAGCGCTGGGAGTTTTTGTGGACTTTTCCAAAGCCTTCGACTGTGTGAATCATGAGATCCTTATATGTTCACTGTGTAGGTATGGAGTGACGGGCACCGCACTGGACTGGTTCAGAGGCTATCTTTCAGACAGAACACAAAGAGTTGTAATATCTAACTCTACCAACACTTACTTATCTAGGACTTTTGAAGTAACGGTTGGGGTGCCGCAAGGAACAGTTCTTGGACCTACGCTGTACATTATCTATGCCAACAGCCTACTTCAGTACATCACGCACCAATCTGAAAACAACATCAATCCAGATAACAAAAGAACGGTCGCCTCCTATGCCGATGATACCAACTTTTTGATAGGTGGACATAGTGTTGAGCACATTATGGTTGATTTTGACAAAACCCTCAAAAGTCTAATCAATTGGGTCGATAAAAATAAGCTTGCACTTAACAAGGATAAAACAGCTTGCGTGTTTTTTAAATCTTCAAAATCAAAAAAGGTACTGTACAAAGCGTAGAACTTGATGGCCAAACTGTAACCTTGCAGCCATCTACAAAACTACTAGGACTTCATATCGATAGTGAGTTAAAATGGAATGTTCACATCGATGAACTTTGCTCGCGAATCTCATCCGTTACATATGCAATAAGAACACTTACCCAAAGATGCAGTACCTTTACTGTGTTGTCATTGTATTATGCGTGTTTCTACTCACAACTAAGGTTTGGTATTACGCACTGGGGATTAGCAAGTGAAGTAAACCGAGTTTTTAAACAACAAAAGCAAGTGATGAGGATCATATTCAATATCCCTCATAGACACACTTGCAGAAACACTTTTAAAGAACAGGGTATCCTTACACTCCCCAGCATATACATCATGGAAGTGCTAACCCATGTTTTTCAAAACAAAACCAAATACACACGCAATGCAGTGGAGCATGGATATACCACAAGAGGTAGAAATAACCTGCAAACTGACAAACATCGCACAGCTCTGTACCAAAAATCACTGTTTTACAATGGCTGCAAGCTGTATAATGCGTTGCCGGAAGATGTACGAAATGTTGACACTTTACCAGCTTTTAAAAAAAAAGTGAAAACGATTCTTATAAACAAGACGTGCTACTCGGTGGATGATTTTTACACATAAACTACCATTAACTATCTTCTGTTTTTAAATTCTTATAATATGAACACTTTGTTGGTAGTGTAGTTGCCATAGTATAAACTATAAACCTAGTGCACCTGGTGACTCTAAAAAACAATATTGGAATTGGATCTGGATTCTGCAGCTCTTATCTTTTAAACGTTATGAACGTTATAAGTGTGTTTTATAAGTATCTTTGTTTTGTATTATTTAAGGAAAAATTTTCCTTAATTGTTATGCTTATTGTGTGTGCTATTGTCGCTCTTATTGTTAATTTTTTGACGTACATGAACATCCCTGTGTCATTCAGGTGACATTGGCCTGTTTCATTGTTAATATATACATTATTACATTATTACATTATTACATTATTACATTATTACATTATTACATTATTACATTATTACATTATTACATTATTACATTATTACATTATTACATTATTACATTATTACATTATTACATTATTATTACTGTTTACAATATTTTTCCAAAAATGACTTGAAGACAGTGTTATTTAATTTATTCAGTGGAATATTAGAAGCAACCATTGCCTGGTATAAGTCCAATTTAAAGATATCCTCTTTTGCTTTCTTTGTGTGGTTTCCCAAACATTCGCGTATTGATGCATGGGATGTATTATCTGAATTTCGTTTTTCACAATTTCTTTCATGCAGAGGTGTCTTACAGTATTAGTCTATGAAATATTTCCTTGCGCTTGAAATCTGGTCGAAAAGAAATCAATATTACTACAGGCATCTACATTTTTTTAGGGTAAATAGAAGTTTAGTATTATTTTTATACAATATCCGTATTGTAATTAAGTAATAAAAATAAAGAAGTATATTTTTAATTTGTATTTTAGTATTTTTTTAAAGAACTGCACGGTATTTTTTTAATACTATATTTAATTTTTTATTTCGATTGAATTTTATAATTTTCGATTATAAAATCATGTGTCGGAAAATTTAGCAAATAGATACTGGACTGATTAATGGCGAAGGTTAGAAAAACAAAGAAAATAGATCAGTTGTTTAAAATAAAAAGTAACTTAACACTTTCCCGCATGGTTTACAAAAAACGTTGTCGCCATCTACGGAAAGCCCTGAGTGTGGCCGTATCCAGCTTACCAATTTGGAACACATTTTTTCACAGTATAAAATAATACAAACAAACCTACACTAAAACTGTCTAAAGATGGAGTAAATTCACTGTGCGTGCAACTAAGCACAAACAGCAAACTAAATAAGAGAAACAATTTTTTTCAATTCTAGACACTACGGGCGTATAAATAAATCAGCCCTAATCCCCTTTAATGTCTTCTTAGGCGACTTAAAATACGAATAAAATTACCTGGTGGTCAGTCCTTTCAATACATTCTGCAGTTATTGTTGGGAATTCCAGACACAGTTTTTATGATAGGCGAGCGTAAAATCCTAGTTCTTACGAATTTTATATTTATACAATACCTACAAATTTCATTTTGCTATTTATTTCAGGTTGATGTAAAGTACAAAGAAAAGAGCGCCATTACCGACAATCCTTCCTAAAATTTGCTTTTATACTCTCACCTACTAGCCAATAGTTTCATTTAGGTATAGCACGTACAAAGCGAGGGGGCGGTAGATTATAACAACCCAGAGGCAGTCTTACACCTGAGTGAAGCGCTCGAACTCTACAATACCAGGAATTTGGAATCTTCTTTCCGCCAGCTACATCTGAACGGCCTATAAATTTACCTTAGCAGCTGATTACATTGAAACAAGTATATGGCTTTTGTTATATACAGAAACCCCTTAAAATTGTAAAATATGCAAATAACGCAAAATATATGGAAATATGCAATTTGGGCAAAATACACTAAAATATGCAACTTATGAAAAAAATAAAAAATATGCGAATTGCATATAATCCGAGCGCTGGTCATTATATAGTATTTGGTTAAACCGAAAATGATACGAACCTCTACCAATGTTTTGTAGCGATAATGCCACCCAAATTTCAGTTCCAAAATCCAACAATGACTTTCAAAATCCCCAATAAACATTTTCCGTGGAAAACCAAATAAGTGTCTTTCATCTTACCACAACCTTGTGATCTCACAAGGAAACAAACAATAGTCAGAATGTAATAACTAGAAATTATCTAATGATAGCATCTTTTTCAGTTCATGGCTTTACTTAGCACTTTAAGCAGACGTCCAATAACCTTCTCACTGTTTAAGCTGGCTTCAATCGATAGAAGATTTGTTGCAACGGTAGGTAGCTTTTAACAAAAGTTTCATGCAAAGATTATTTTTTAAGTTTTTTAGCTAGTGTCAATCGTTACCACCTACTTGATGATTTTATTTAGCGTCGAATAAATTAAGAAGCAAAAGATGATTGAATTAAAGCTGCCTGTTCTAGCACAAAGCTATCCACAAAAACTAAAAAAGAAATCACAGTATGGAAACACACAATTTATGTTAAGTATTCACTCATATTGACGTTTATCACATCCACAAAACTAAATGTTTTGCTTTGACAAAAGAATCATTTTGTGTGAAAATTATTGGATGGCGTAGATATCCTGCAGTGGCTGGGTAAAACAGAAAACATGGTGCTATCAGAAATAATAATTTGGTTAGAAGTGTTAGTTGACCTGAAAAAACCCTGGACGCAGCAAGTGTGTTATGGTAGTGAATTTTCACAGAAATGATCTGGCACCAAATATTTTATTATAACGTTTTTCCTTGTAACATATAAATGTTAATTTTGGTCTGTAGTTTACTTTTTATATCGTAAACCTACCTACCAAATTTGGTTACCATAGCTTTATAATTTTTTGAGCTAATTTTTTTAAAAGAAAACTTCATTACCCAGGAAAACCTGGTCCGATTTTCCTGGGTAATGAACTTATTCAAGCCACTTACAAAACGCAGGTACATGCCAAATTTTATCAAAATCGGCCTATTATTTTTTGAGTTATCGGTGTGATACCTACATACATATATATATATATATATATATATATATATATATATATATATATATATATATATATATATATATATATATATATATATAAACATATAACAATCAAAACTAATCCCGGATATGGGTTCTAGGGGTCATCGTTCGCGCTAATTTGCAAAATTAGTCGGGATCTCCCCACTAGTGAATCTTTCCACGAAATTTCATAAAAGTCTGGACGCAGCAAGTGCGATATAGTAGTGAATTTTCATAAAAACGTTTTTAATAGCAAATATATCTTTTTTTAATGCAACCAGGCATCAAATTTGATTACCGGTATCACCCATATATTAGAAAAAATGTACCATATTCCATAAAAATAATTTTATTGTTTGAAAAAGTACAAACATTTCCCAAAAAATAGGTTATTTTATCCTGAATCATTACGGAAAAATTATGTTAAAAGTAGAAGTCTATTATTAGACTCCATGGCCTACTGCATTTGAACACATTTTTTGTCATTTGTTTTCTGGTATTGGATCTCATAGCCTACTATCCTCAAAACGGTTTTTCTTAAAATTGTCAGTGCAATTACAAGATTTCTCAAACATGTTGTACATCATTAGAAAGCTCTTTCACAGGCTATCACATGAGTAAAAAACCCAATATGGCTGCCATAATAAAAACAAACGTCGCTACCTGCAGCTCAAAAACAAATGACAATCCAAAGTTAAGAATAGCACAAAAAGATTACCCTGTAAAAAGTGTCTCGATAATGTCCAAGTCTTAGACATGTCAGATTAACGCCTACTTAGATATTGAAGAAAAAAGAAATGGACATATTTTGATTTTTTCAAAATAACTCTCAAACAAAAAGGAACAGGGCAAGATACAAGTCATATTTGGAACGAGCATGAAATTCTACGAAACACTGCTTATTTAACTGCCTCCGTATCTCTAATAATAACGGAGATAGCAATACATTCCCATCCAGTTTGGGACATACTATATAGGTCCCTATATAACTTCAGCTTATTATATTAAGGTGGTTATGGGTAAGTGGGTTCTTGGGGTTAGTGGGCCCAACCCATTAAAAAAAAAACGCGGGAAATTTTTACACTTCTGCGTTCATGTTGCTACTCTCCTTGCGTCCAACCACATGTAACATCAGTTGAAAGCAATGTTTAGATATGTTTAGATCAGTTATGGTAAGTAATATTTTTAATTCATTTTTATCTGGGACATCATCCATTATGCTAAGCTGAAATAAATTGTGTCTTATTGGAGAACATGTTTATTACTCATATTTCGAAATATTTGAGTTAAAATAATGTGAAGTTAGTGAGTTTTGATTAATTTCAGCCATTAAAACTTCATAGGTTATGTCTAGTGTGGAGGACCAATTTACCTCCAAGATCGTTTTAGAAAACAGGTCACAGGACCCCATGTAACGGGCAAATGGGTTCTTTACGTACTCAGTTACCATAGATAAGGAATTTACCCACCTATTCAGTTAGAGACATTTTACCCACATAACTGGTTATTAATTTTATTTAGAGTTTCCTCTAAGCTTCGCTTACCGTCAGAAGAAGAGATCGTCAGTTTTGCTGACGATACGGCTATTTTGTACACCGCCCCGGATTGCTTATCTCTGAAACAGGAAGGAGAGACAGATTTAAAAGCATTAAAACATGGTTTAACCAAAACCTATTGTCCATAAAGAGGACCCAGATGAGATCCCCTCCTTTATTTTGAGAGACTGTGCATCTGTTTTTGCCTACCCTCTTACTTTAATATTTAATAGCTGCATTCAACAAGCTAAATACCCGTCTCTTTGGAAGAGATCTCAATCGTGTCCTATCGGTAAGGGTGATAGTAGGAGAGGTGTTCTTGAATACAGGCAGATCATTATCTCGAATAACTTTGGTAAGCTTTTTGAATCGGTACTGCATCCTTTAATGTATAATCACGTAAAAGCGATGATCGATTCTGCCCAACACGGTTTCTAACCCGGTCGATCTACTGTAACAAATTTATTTTCTTTCACCCAATACGTTTCGAGATCTTTTCAGCATAGATCAGGTGGATGTCATATACACGGATATTTCTAAAGCTTTCGACCGTGGATCCTATTGCACAAGCTTAAATGTTTTGGTTTATCTGATCATTTGACAGAACTATTTGGATCATACCTGAGTAAAAGGAGTCAGTATGTTGCGGTGGGAGCTGTTACATCGTCAAAGTTCATGGTTACGTCTGGAGTCCCTCAGGGATCTATTCTGGGTCTTTTATTATTTCATATTTTTATAAGTGATGTGGTGGTTGACAATGATGTCAATTATTTGCTGTACGCTGACGACCTTAAGATTTTTTGGAAGTGAATAACTTGTCTGATTGTCATATAATTAAAGCAGCTCTTGATGCTGTGGTAAAGTGGAGTTACGAAAACCGGCTATCATTGAATATTTACAAGTGCTGTGTCATGACGTTCACTCTGAGGAAACTTCCAGTGTGGTTTGGTTATAGCATGCATAGTTCGTATCTACCAAGAAAGGAGCTGATTGCGGATCTGGGGATTACTCTTGATACAAAATTGTCGCTTGCTCCACATATATATTGAGTATAACATCGGATGCTTATAGAATGTTAGGATTTGTTATAAGAACTGCAAAAGGCTTTGTGTCAATCAAAACTATGGTAATTCTATTTAATGCATTGGTCCGATCGAAACTAGAATATGCTTGTGTCATATGGTGCCCAAAATATTCTGTGTACATTGACTGTTTGGAGCGAGTACAGAGGCGATTCCTAAAATTCCTTGTATTTAAGGAGGATGGCATCTACCCTGCGCAACATGTTTCTCATTCATGCCTACTCTCATGATCTTCTGCCAATAACTTGCAACAGAGACGTAATTACACCTTTATTATGTTTTTATATAAAATAATTTCGAATGAGATTGACTGCTCTGATATTCTGGGTGGGTTAAACTTTCTAGTACCGACGTTTAATGCTAGAAACACTACGACTTTCTATTTACCCACTGCAACGCTGAATGTGGTACAGTCCTCACCACTGTATACAATGTGTAGTTTATATAATCAGGTGAGTGGTAGTATTGCCATTTTTCATTACACGGCTGCTGAGGTCAAGCAACCGATGTTACACTAAATTGTTCTTTAATTCTTAGTTCTGCTGACCACCTTTAGAACTGTTAATTTCTTTCATAATATTATGTGTATTCCAGCATCCAAGAATTGGATTTTGTCTGCAGGATGCTGTTGTAATTTAAATAAATAATGTAACAATCGTTAAACAGCCTCCCCACACCACACATATACTTCAAACACTTGATGTGGGCCTTTTTAAGAGCATGAGAACTAAATGGGATTAATGTCTAACCAAATGGCAACGTCTTAATCCTAGGAGAAAAATTCCGAAATGTGACTTTGCGAAAGCTTTAAATGAGGTATATGAGGCGATGCCAGAAAACAACATAATGAACGCTTTTCAAAAACAGGTATTTATGATCCAGAAAAATATAGTACAAATAGGGAAGCTATAGATATAAGTATATTTAAGACTAATGATTTGAAGAGATACAATGATATACAGAAAATAAAACAGAACGCAATGCGGCGGACATTGGAGGATGAAACTGAGCCATCACAGAAAAGTATTTATCTAGATTTGTTTTCCCTGCCATGCTGTTCAAACCAAAACCAAAAACCAGAAGACAATGAACCATCAACATCTCTTCAAAATCAACATTCAGGAGACAATGAGCCATCAGCATTTCTTCACAAACAACGACTAGGAGGCAAAGCACTATCAACATCTTGTGAACACACTGAGATACCAGAACCAGAAGAGTCTGTCTCTCAGACAGAATCTCAAAACCAACAAATGCTACGGCAAACATTTGAGGAACTGATTTTAAAACTTCTTAAACCAAATCTTTCTGATGCAGTCCATCATGTAAAAACCAGGAAACGGGTTTGTACAGTTGCCGAGATAATAACAAGTGACGAATACCTTCAGAAGAAATTAGAAGATGATGAAGCTTAAAATGTAAAACGGATTAAGGCAATAAATTTAAAACCTACCCTTAAATGAAAAAGGAAAAACAAGGTTTGGAAAAAAGACAAAAAGAAAAAATGCAGTAAAGAAATTATTATATGCAGAAAGTTCATCCTAATCTGAAAATTCGTTGTTCGAGACGGACCTTTGTCAGGATTTCAGGATATCTAAGTGAGCTTCCTTCGGCAATTTAGAAAACATAATGATATTTTTGTCTTCCCAGATGTGCCAGATAGAAGTATCGTATATCCTCAGGAAATACCTGGAAAACTTGATACAGTCACACAAATGAGAAGGGGCCAGTTAAAATTTTCCTAAGCTTTGATCGCTGAAAGCTTATATGAAAGTGATATACCTATACCTAAGTAATAATTCAGAATACTTTTTTTTATTTTAGAATTTACTGTTACTTTTAAAATTGAAGCACTTTAATAAAGTCATATTTTTCTGTACATTTTGACAGTGTTCAACGAATCATTAGCAACTTATTCCAGAGGCTCATTCTGCATATCAGTTAAAAAAATAACATACTGAAAATATAATACAATCTCCGTGATATTACGATTGCTAAAGAAGCCCAGATACCCAGCATATTTATTAACGTATCTTTATAGAAAATAAAGTGGGATGTTCCATTTGCCCCAACCATGTGCATAACTAGGTCCAGTTGACATGTAGGTACTTATAAGTATTTTTTTTCAGTTCTTATTAATTAAAAATTACGTCCTTTTACTGAAAAAGGTGTGCATATACATCCTTTGTTAAACTGTCTTTCTAAAAAGTTTATTTAGTTTATGTTATTCGAAAGTATGATAAGGGAAAATCAAATTTCTAGTTGTGCGATGTAAATTTGGGGTCCAATTAATCACAATCACCTTACATAAATGCATGAACTTCTTTAATATCTCCTATTTCACTATGTGAAAACTTGAACCTGTGATGAGCACTAATAAGTACACTTGGAGAACACCCAAATCACCACAACACATATTTCAGAGACCTTACGATCGTTTCGTTGACAAAGTCAACATCTTCAGAGGAAGAAAATTCTGAATTTCTAGAATTTTCTTCCTCTGAAGATGTTGACATTGTCAACGAAACGAAAGGATCGTAAGGTCTCTGAAATATGTGTTGTGGTGATTTGGGTGTTCTCCAAGTGTACTTATCTCCTATTTACCAACATTTATTTTGTGCCTTCTATAAATGTTATATTTTGTCCATTACAACGTGCACCCAACAGGTCTTTATTACTTCTTCTCAGGTTAATAGCTTGTATCATTAAATTAGATAAGATAACTCTTTCAATTTAAATTTACATCGTTGTATCACAGCATAATTATTAATGTGGGTATCATTGTCATGATAAATAATGGTGGGTGTATTTAAATATGCATCAAACGTATGTATGGTTGCCTACACAAATTTATATCCTCTGTATTTACAAGATTGTATAACATTTATTTATATTATTGTGTCATATTAAGCGGTTTTAAACTAATAAAATAAATGTTGTCAACTATATTCACTATAAAATAATCGTTAGATATTGACTGTAAATAAAAGATTATAATCTGTAATCATATTATACACGAATCTAGTTTATATATCAGGATTGAGAACAGAATTGACAAGGCAGCGTGGCCGAGCGGTCTAAGGCGCTGGTTTTAGGCACCAGTCCGAAAGGGCGTGGGTTCGAATCCCACCGCTGTCATTTTTTTTATACTAAGGCATAATGACATTTTTCTTTACATACATGCCAGTGATTATAAAAGGCAATACAATACATTTCTGGAAATCCTGTATTGTAAACACCTCAGACGTAAACAAAGAATCGGGTAGATTCGGAACGCAGAAATGAACGCGCGACGATGTGCACTTTTGGCAGATGAATATTACCAAGTGTCATTTTAAATAAAGAACGAAATAAAGTGGTGAAAAAATGTTTTATAATGTAAATAAATGATAATATGACGTCATTCACATACATCGATGTTTGACATATATTACGGAGAGCAGTAGGAAAACGTAAATGTAAACAGTACATTTTTAGCCTCGGTTGTCCAGTGGAAAGAACGTGTGGCTCTGGACCCAAGGGTATTGGGTTCGATTCCCAGGTTTCGCTTCTCACCTTTTCAGTAAATCAGTAACATGAACAGAGGTTGTGCCATTGTGATTGAGCAAGTTATTGACTGCACGCTCCACCCTTTCCAGGATACGTAAAGCCGTCGGTCCGATGCCCATGCGATGTTGGGCACGTTAAAGATCCCTACCCTCCTTACAGAAAGGTAGGGGTTCGGCAAAATTTTCTGGATAGTGAGGTGAATGAATTAGTTTTAATAAAGTCAATGAACCAATTTCCGTTGCGAATTGCTGAGGATCAATACAACTATGTATATGCTCATCTCAGACAGGATCCAATATATTTTGAAAATTGCAATGTTTCATGGCAATGAAGCAATTTCTACTGACAACTGTCAATGATAAACATAACTGAAAAAATGGTTAAAAAAATAGGTTTCCATTCGAAGTGTTTGTTTTTATTTCAGGTTCCAAGCTTAAATCACTATAAAAAAGGCAATGAAGCAATTTCCGTTGCGAATTGCTGATGATAAAAGCAACATTGATATGCTCATAACAGACAGTATCCAATATATTTTGGAAAGTTGCAATGTTTCATGGTAATGAAGCAATTTCTACTGGCAACTGTCGATGATAAACATAACCGAAAGCATGTCTCCAAATAAGTTTTCCTTCGAAGTGTTTGTTTTTATTTTAGGTTCCAACCTTAAATGAGTATACAAAAGTCAATGGAGCAATTTCCGTTGCAAATTGCTGATGATAAATACAACTGTATATACTCATAGCAGACAGTATCCTATATATTTTGTACAGTTGCAATGTTTCATGGTAATGAAGCAATTTCTACTGACAACTGTCGATGATAAACTTTAATGAAAACATGGATCAAAATAAGTCTCCCTTCGAAGTGTTTGTTTTTATTTTAGGTTCCAACCTTAAATCACTATAAAAAGTCATACCTTAAATGAGTATACAAAAGACAATGGAGCAATTTCCGTTGCAAATTGCTGATGACAAATACAACTACGTATATGCTCATAGCAGACAGAATCCAATATAATTTGGAAAGTTGCAATGATTCATGGTAATGAAGCAATTTCTACTGGCAACTGTCGATGATAAACATAACCGAAAGCATGTCTCCAAATAAGTTTCCCTTCAAAGTATTTGTTTTTATTTTAGGTTCCAACTTTAAATAAGTATAAAAATTTTCGGGACGCAGCAAGTGCGTTATGGTAGTGAATTTTTATTAAATGCTTCAAATTTGAATAACTCAATTTTCTATAAACTTAGAAAATTTAATCTTGGTACGTAGTAAGATCTTTCCTAAGGCAAGATATCCACCAAATTTCATTTAAATAACTTTGCAATTTTCGAAGAAAAAATTTTTTTTCCAAAGAAAATTTAAAATTTAAATAACTCAATTTTATATAAACCTAGACAGTTGAATTTTGGTACGTAGTAAGGTCTCTCCTAAGGAAATATATACATTGAATTTCATTAAAACAGATTTGTAATTTTCGGAGAAAAAATTTTGGTTCGAAAGAAAACTCAAAAATTTTCCGGGAAATCCGGTCCGATTTTCCTGGATAACGAACTCATCCAAGCCATTAATAAAAGAAAGACACTTGTTGAGTTTCATCAAAATCGGTTCATTATTTTTTGAGTTATCGGATGGATACATACATATATATATATATATATATATATATATATATATATATATATATATATATATATATATATATTAACATATAAAAATTCAAACTGACCCCGGATATGGGTTCTAGGGGTCCTAGTTTGCGCTAATTTGAAAATTTTTTTGCAAAGTCTCACTATCGATACCTCTCTATTAGTGAATTTTTTAAAATAAAAATTCACTAAAAAAGTAATTGAAGCAATTTCCGTTGCGAACTGCTCATGATAAATACAACTGTATATACTCATAGCAGAAAGTATCCTATATATTTTGGAAAGTTGCAATGTTTCATGGTAATTAAGCAATTTAGACTGACAACTGTCGATGATAAACATAACCGAGAAAATGGCTCAAAATAGGTTTCCCTTCGAAGTGTTTGTTTTATTTTAGGTTCCAACTTAGAAATGAGTATAAAAAAAGTCAATGAAGCAATTTCCGTTGCGAATTGTTGATGATAAATACAACTATGTATGTATATATATATATATATATATATATATATATATATATATATATATATATATATATATATATATATATATATATATATATATATATATATATATATATATATATATATATTATTTCAACAACACAGCACGAGGGCTCACAGCCTAAATACAACAGTACCGTAAGTGTCGACAAGGAGGAAAGAGACAACTTGTTAATTCTGGACTTGAAGGTTTGGGGGTTTGGAGGAGAAGGAAAAACATGTGCCGGCAAGGAATTCCACAACTTGGAAGTCCTCGGGACAAAATAACAGGCATAACAAGTTGTTCATGTGTGGTGACCTGGACAGTAAAAGGGTGCATTCGCTCTATTCCCCTGATAGATCTCTTGGGGGCAGCAGGTGGAGGAACTATGGAAGAAAGCTCCTCTGAGTAGTGCCCTTGCAGATATCTATAAAAGAGAGAGAGAGAGAGAGAGAGAGAGAGAGAGAGAGAGAGGACACCAACGGCACGTCGGTGGGCAAGGGATGGCAGCCTTTGGGTGAGGGTAAGGTCACGATGAGACGTATAGCTCTCTTCTGAATGGAGTCCAGGATAGCGAGTGTAGAAGCGGCAGCGGCACCCCAGATGTGGGAGCCGTATTCGATGTTTGGTCTTATTTGTGAAGTATATAACGTATAGATATTAGCCGGTGAAAAGTATTTGCGAGCCCGGAAGAGGAAACCTAATTTCTTAGCAGCCGCTTCTGCATTTGATGTGACTTGTTGGTGCCAATTGAGATTTTGATCCCCAGAAATGCCAACAAGTGAAAATGACTTATTAATATGAATAACTTGGTTGTACATTGCGATGGGTCTAGGCTGGTGTACCTCTTATGAGATATAAAGCAAGACTGATATTTGGTAGAGCTGAATTGTACAAGATTTCTACTTCCCCAGTCTAATATTTTTTGGAGATTCACAGAGACAGAACCCTACATTATTCTGCGATCCTCATCTAATTGGGCTAAAGAGGCAGGTTTAGAATATTGTATATTTGAGTAGAGGGTGCTGTCATCCGCGTAACTTGTGAACTGGGTTGGATGTGCTAGAGAGGAGGTCACTGATGTGGAGAAAAAATTGCATACGTTAATTATAGGTGTCTTGAGCTGATCTTATAAAATTATTTTTACAATTACAGGGTGGCCCATAAGTCGTTGGTGATACAAATTTTCTTGTTTTTTTAACGAACACGCTTTATCCTATTGCATTTTTGCATTTTCCGTCGAAATATAGTTAATGTTTGTAAGAAAATTTACTAATGAGGAGATCGCGACCGTAATGTTATTTTGATGAAATGTGGTACATTGTTTCAACTATATATGTTATACTGATACCCAAATTTGATGCCTGCTTTCTTAAAAAACAGACATATTTGCTATTAAAAACATTATGAATATTCACTACCATAACGGTCCATACTTTTTATTTTTATTAGCATGAGGCCTCTTTATATCGTCTCTTCGCTTTAAAACCTTCAAAGCTTCTGGATAAGTTAAAATGTCACTCACATTTAAGTACACTTGGAAAACACCCAAATCACCACAACACATATTTCAGAGACCTTACGATCGTTTCGTTGACAAAGTCAACATCTTCAGAGGAAGAAATTTCTTTTAGAGATAATTTTCGTCTCTGAAATATGTGTTGTGGTGATTTGGGTGTTCTCCAAGTGTACTTATTAGTGCTCATCACAGGTTCCAGTTTTCACATAGTCACTCACATTGTCAGTGAGTTCAATTCTTTTAGCCACATCATTTCTCTATGTCAAGTTAAATAACATAATCGACATTTTGTTTGTTTAATGTTCTATTTTGCGTTTCAATGGCGCTCAGGACATTTCCACCAGCAACAGGCGAAGGTATTGTCTTAGTGTTATGTTGGTGTTGTTTTTTGGAACTTGTACGTCTGGCACTGAAGATGTTGATGGTTGGCTGTCAAAGAGTTTTGCGGGTGTGAAGTGGTGACAATTGAATAATTCAATATTATATTAAATGCCACTGATTGCTGGCTGTGAAGAAATTGTTTTAAAATATTTTCGGAAATGTTTCTAAAATAAGTAATATATATATATATATATATATATATATATATATATATATATATATATATATATATATATATATATATATATATATATATATATATATATATATCAACACACCACGAGGGCTTACAGCCTAAATACTATCATACCGTGGCTGTCGACAAGGAGGAAAGACTCAACTTGTTAATTCTGGACTTGAAGGTTTGGAGGTTCGGAGAAGAAGGGAAAACATGTGCCGACAAGGAATTCCACAACTTGGAAGTCCTCGGGACAAAAGAGCGAGCATAACAAGATTTTCTATGTCTGGTGACGTGGACAGTAAAAGGGTGCATTCGCTTTGTTCCCCTAGTAGATCTGTTGGGGGCAGCAGCTGGATGAACTATGGAAGAAAGCTCCTCTGAGCAGTGCCCATGCAGATATCTATAAAAGAGAGAGAGGTCACCAACGGCACGCCGGTGGGCAAGTGATGGCAGCCTTTGGATGAGGGTACGGTCACCGATGAGACTTATAGCTCTCTTCTGAATGGAGTCCAGGATAGCGAGTGTAGAAGCGGCAGCGGCACCCCAGATATGGGAGCAGTATTCGAGGTTTGGTCTTATTTGTAAAGTATATAAGGTATAGAGATTAGCTGGTGAAAAGTATTTGCGAGCCCGGAGGAGGAAACTAAATTTTTTAGCAGCCGCTTCTGCAATTGATGTGACATAATGGTGCCAATTGAGATTTCAATCCACAGAAATGCCAACGACGGAAAAGGACTCATTACTTTGAATAACTTGGTTGTTCATTGTGATGGGTCTAGGGCTGGTTTATCTCTTATGAGAAATGAAACAAGACTGAGATTTGGTGGGGTTGAATTGTACAAGATTTATACTTCCCCAGTCTAATATTTTTTGGAGATTCACAGAGACAGAACCCTACATTATTCTGCGATCCTCATCTAATTGGGCTAAAGAGGCAGGTTTAGAATATTGTATATTTGAGTAGAGGGTGCTGTCATCCGCGTAACTTGTGAACTGGGTTGGATGTGCTAGAGAGGAGGTCACTGATGTGGAGAAGAAACAAAGTAGGGTCTATAGCTGAACCTTGAGGGAGTCCTGCATTAATTGGATACAGTTTAGAGGAATGGCCATCCATGACAACAGAAATGCTCCGGTTGGAGAGGAAATTTGCTGTCCAGGTACAGAGCCATAAGCCGGAAATTGATTAAGCAGAGCTGTGTGACAGACCTGGTCGAATGCTTTGGATGTGTCTAGAGCGGCAATCTGGGATTCACCGTGTAGTTCCATAGACTTGCTCCAAGGATGGGTGACAAAGGAAAGGAGATTGGCAGTCGATCTGCGCTTACGGAATCCATACTGCCTGTCGTGGACTAGACTCTGTTTTTCAAGAAATTTGAGTAATTCGGTGTTTGTATAATTTAGAGAAGACTGAAAGGAAAGAAATGGGCCTGTAGTCGCTAGGAAGCGCTTTGGATCCTTTCTTGGGGACGGGTTGTGCTCGAGCAGTTTTGCAGTTACCAAGGAATATGCCTCTATTGTAAGATGTCTGAAACAGACGAGTCAGGACAGGAGCAAGTTCTGGTGCGCATTTTTTGAGAACAATTGTTGGGATCTCGTCAAGGTCAGAGGCTTTCCGGATATTAAGAGAAGACAACATATTTCGTACCTTTTTAGTTTTGAAAATGATATCCGTCATTTTATGCGCGACATTGGGGACTATTGGTGGTTGAACATTTGGAGGTGGGTTGAAAGTAGAATTGCCAGCGAACAACGAGGCAAATAGTTCAGCCTTGCCCAAGGCGGTGAAACAATTTCATCCCCAGAAACAAGAGGTGGGAACGTGCTCTTGCAGAAATTATTCCGAATAGATTTAGCAAGACACCAGAAGGGTTTGCTGCCGCTGGAGCTTGAGAGAACTTTGTTTTTGATGTAGTTATTAAACGAGTTTTTTGTCTCAGAAAGAATGAGGACATAGCGGTTTCTTGCGTCGTTAAATGCTTGACGGTTTTCTGGACTGGGATCGTGTAGAAGCGTTTTATGATATTTGACCTTTTCAAGTCTGGCCTTGTCACAGTATTTAGAGAACCAGGACTTTTGAGTGGCCAAAGAGGTTTTCTGTGGCATCGAATAAATAACTTCATGCCAGCTTGGATAATTTCGATGACGTTATGTGAGATATCAGTGGGGTCAGGACGAGAGAAGCAGACAGACGCCCATATAAATGAGGAAAAGTAATCTCGCATTTCATCCCAGTTCGCGGAGTTGTAGTCCCAAACAATACGTGGGTGTAATGACTGTGTGACCTCGGGTTGCATTGCGCAGGAAGCAGTGACAATGCCGTGGTCTGAGCGACCAAGGTGGGCGGTGACTGATGTCTTATAGCATTCAGGTTTTGTAGTAAGAAGGAGATCCAAGGGATATGAGCTGTGTGTTGGGATACGAGGAAAGTAAGTAGGTTGCTGAACCATATTGGCTAAAGAATTTCTGACTGCGAAGGCCTCCGCTGCCTTGTGGATCGGTTTTTTAGGATCCTAGCTATTCCTTATTATGGACATTGAAGTCACCAAGAGTAGTGACCTCGGAGAAAGGATATTCAGAAATCAGATGGTCGGTTTTTTCAGAAAGAAGAGCTGCACAAAGTTGTTGTCAGAAGGTGACCGGTAAATGCAGCAGATGAATTTAGTTGCATCCCTGAAAGAGTTTAATCCCAAGTATGTCTTTTCTTCCAGCTTCCAAATTGGGGAGTCCGGCGCAGTGATGATTGCTACGAACGTATGCTCACACACCTCCATGCAATCTAAAGAAAGTAAGGAGCTCATACCCCGGGAAATTGAGGTGATTAGTGGCTGTTTTGGCACTGATTTGAGTTTCGGTGAGAAAGAGAAGTTGGGGCCTATTAGCCTGGAGGAAATGGTGGACGAAGTTCAGGTTAGAATTTAGGCCACATATATTCGAGAAGTATATGTTAAATCTTGATGCCGGTGCCCCCTGCACACCCTCTCCGGGAGATCCGAATGGAGGGGTATTTTGTTTCCGGAATATTTTGTACAAGGGGGAGCTATCATCGGTTTTGTTTATAAGGGAAACTGACTCATACACCAGAACCGGAAACCTCCGTCTGGACTTGACCGGCCCTTTGATGTAAGGGGTGGTACCCCCTCGGGCGTGAAAAATATCTTTTACTATCATGTAAAGGAGAAGTCCACTACCACCTACCAGATGTTCATAGTAGACAGTAGCCAATATATTTTGGAAAGTTGCGGTGTTTCATGGTAATCAAGAAATTTCTACTGGTATTCTATTATTATTCTATAGGTTATTCGTAAATAAAAGACAAGCGTTTTAAATTAAATACGTTTATTATTTGACTAAATCTACAGTTGTCTCATAATTATTTGAAGTTCACTAATAGCTAACATGTATGTACATACACATAAATATATCATTGTCGTGTAACAACATAGACTTAATTTTACATTAAACATTCAGGTTTTCTTCATTTTTAAATTACAATAGCAACATTTCATATAAAATATTAATCAAAAATTAACTTATTAATATGTTTTCTTTTCCTTAGTTTGGCTAGACGCACCAATATGTCTTTAAGTAACATTCAAGATCTCTATTGGAAATAAAATCACCAAGCATATGTAATTTTCACAATACCTGTGCAACAAACAATCACACCAAAACCAAACTTTGGGTCTCCATTAACTCAGGGTGTCTTGAAAAACATGTGGCATCGCTCGTGGTTAGATTACTCATGTAAAAATAAAACTTTCTTTCATATCAACATTGATCCGATTTTGCTTCGCTTCGTAGTACAGAATGTTAAATATATATATTTTTTGGTTTATTCCAAATTTCTCCAAAACGACTGCAGCGATATAAATGAAATTTTGAGCGTGAATTTTATTCAAACTATCACATATTCTACTGCTTAGAAAGTGTGGACAGCTTCATCAGGACCGTGCGTATGTGGTATCATTGCAATAATGATATAAAAAGTCTTATTTTTACGTGAGGATTCCAACCACGAGTTATGGTACATGTTTTTTAAAACACCCTGGATAAACCATCTCTTTATATGCTTGATTCTTTCAACAATGCAGACAAAAACTGCTTGGTGATTTTCTTCACTTTTCTAAGTACACAGAAAGGTTTTCTACAAGTACAAGTATCTGCCTACGATTTTTTGTTTCAGCACACAAAAATATCTTTAGTTTCCACTCAAATTACTTTTTTAAAATTATAAGTTAAAAACATCTTCTTAGGTACTCCCATGTAGATACGTTTTTAGTCAGGCACTACAGTTTTTTAACCCTATGACGTCTATTTCAAATCTGGTACTTAGTCCTTCTAGAATACAGTGCAATAAAAACCTTTTCAAAAAATTGTTAAAACTGACTAAAAATACAGTAGAATATTTCTCACCAGAAGATCAGCTACGCCATTAGGCATATAACCATTCTGGTTTTGGTATAAGTGCGCACTCAGGCATATATATATATATATATATATATATATATATATATATATATATATATATATATATATATATATATATATATATATATATATATATATATATATATATATATATATATATATAGGTATTTAGACAAATATCGAATAGATGACTTCTTGGTTGTTTGATTTTAGTTACTTGCGGTCGCGTTAGTCGGTCATCACTGAGGGTTTGGTCAAATCCTAAAAAACAATAATACACCAAACAAAAGCTGATGAAGCAAAATATTCATATTCCATCACAAATACTTGTATCGAAAGATACAAAACACTAATGAATTGTTAAGTATGCTTTTGGAAAATACTAGCTCATAAAAAATTAGATCTGGTATTCAAAAGAAACAAATGGTTAAAAGCTTTGACTGGTTTATTGAATAATTGTGTTATTTATTTATTTGCTAAAGTGCCCCGCAGAAGAAAATCCCTTCCACAGGACAATAGAAATAACAATACAATCGGAATACAGAGCCTTCATTAATTCCCGAGTCCCACGTGACCGAATCCAGTCTCCCTCTTAGTAAAATATGATTTTATGAGTTGGCAGTCAAAAAGTAACAAAAAAAAAACACTAGACTAGGGACCCCAAAGTTACTGAATCAATTGACAATTGACAGTTCAGTCCATTGGCGCTCACTTCCCTTTTGACCGGTTATTTTGTATGTATATTGTACATTTTCCAAGTTCGACCAGTGTTTATCTTCTTCAAATAATTTTATATTCGTTAGACAATAAAAAGAAACAGTTTTTATCAAAACTTAGCATTATCATTGCGTTTTTACATAAGTTAAAAGTGTAGGTATGTTAAGGTTATGTTTATATATTTGTTCCATTTTTAGCCCTACCAAATTTGTTTGTCGGTTATCTGCCCAAACAGGTACATATTGGTTACATGTTACACAATACACATTCCTAAAACCGTAAATTAGATGTTTAAATAAGCCTTTTTATAGGAAATGCAAAATTTTTTAAAAACTTCTTTTATTTACTGAACACTAGTTAAAATATTTTTTGTAATGCTAGTTTTGTTTGTTTTATTTTGATATCTATACAAAATAAAAGTAATATTTTATAATGTTTTTACGAACTAGTTATTAATGTTAAAATTAACAATGTTACATTTGAATTCCCCAACCCTTAAAACCTTAAAAATGACATTACATCATCAGCGGAATGCCGCTAACGCGTCGCATCGCGATAGGTCAATTTTAATTTCATCTGAGCAAAACAAATATTTTTTTACTCTGCGAAAAATATTTTCACTCTAATGCGTAAATGTGGAAGTAGAATTGAAAAAAACTAAAAGTTTAAGACATTCACTGTTTCACCTTATTATAATTTTTATATTTTTTATAAAACCACAAAGGAAATAAGAGACGCCACTGGCAACTTAGGAATTTCATTTATTCAGGTTGTACAACCGTGTATTTTTGGTTGCCTAACTTAAGCGGTCAGGTGGGACACTGGAATTAATGAAGGCCTTGTACCAATACACAGTAAATTATATCAGCATCTTTAGAAAATCGCAATATGATCGAAATATATATATTTAAAAATATATAATCTTCTTAGCAACTCCGGATTTATACAATACCTGTGCAGAGATAGACTAACAAAATCTGGTGTACTCTAAAGGCAAGTATGTGGCACAAAAGAGATGATGTAATATAAAGAGTAAGTTTATGTCTCACAGTTTTGACCGATTAAAATATAATTTGTTAAAACGAAATACAAGGAAAACGCTATCATTAAATTGAACCTACCTCAAAGTTAATAAAGCAAACAAGAAGAACGAGCATCATTCTGAGGTCCGATGAAGTTAACTGGGGATAAAATGTTTGGGGAATCTACCGCGTTATGTAGCAGACTGTTTAGTAATTTCAGTGACAAAATTACCCTGCTACTAAGTAATCACATCTCGTCAAGATATTGTAGCAAGTTCAGTTGCTCGACCTCTCTAGGTGGATATGAACCACTTACTTTGAAATAGAGGTACTTAAGAATCTTTCGTTGTAGTTGTTACGTGACTGTTATATTATGGGCTCCACAACAGACACCTGAACTCAGGTTTGACATAACGTCAGCATAATGGAGTTCTTTTAGAGTTTGTGAATTGGTAAAGTTACTGAAATTTCTCATCAAAAAGCCGAGCCGATAAAACCGTCTGTAAACCCTGAAAGATAAAAAGCTACGAGTCGAATATAGCGGCCAAATCTGGCACCTTGTGGTTGCAACGTTGAATAATGAGATCCTAGGTGACTCATCAGAAAAATGTTCTAATGTCTAGGCTGAAGGGCAGAGCAGTCCCGAACAGAACGAATTTGTGCGTACAATTCAAAGCAACCCGCGAAGAGGAGCCTATCATTCCAAAGGGCAAGTAGTTTTAAGTACAAAAAAAACGTAAAATGCCCCAAACTGGACCCTTGATGTAACCCTAGGTGACTCATCTGAAAAATGTTCTAATGTCTTGGCTGAAGGGCAGATCAGTCCCGAACAGAACGAATTTGTGCGTACAATTCAAAGCAACCCGCGTAGAGAAGCCTATCATTCCAAAGGGCAGGTGGTTTTAAGTACAAAAAACATAAAAGGCCCCACACTGGACCCTTGTGGCTAAAGGGCATAGCAGTCCGGAACATAACGAATTTGTGCGTACAATTCAAAGCAACCCGCGAAGAGGAGCCCATCATTCCAAAGGGCAGGTGGTTTTAAGTAGAAAAAACATAAAAGGCCCCACACTAGACCCTTGAAGTACATCCTAGGTGACTCATCAGAAAAATGTTCTAATGTTCTAATGACTTGGCTGAAGGGCAGAGCAGTCCCGAACAGAACGAATTTGTGCGTACAATTCAAAGCAACTCGCGAAGAGGAGCCTATCTTTCCAAAGAAAAGGTGGTTTTAAGTACAAAAAACATAAAAAGCCGCACACTGGACTCTTAAAGTACATTCTAGGTGGCTCATCTGAAAAATATTCAAATGTTCTAATGTCTTGGCTGAAGGGCAGAGCAGTCCCGAACAGAACGAATTTGTGCGTACAATTCAAAGCAACCAGCGAAGATGAGCCTATCATTCCAAAGGGCAGGTAGTTTTAAGTACAAAAAACATAAAAGGCCCCACACTGGACCCTTGAAGTACATCCAAGGTGACTCATCAGAAAAATGTTCTAATGTCTTGGCTGAAGGGCAGAGCAGTCCCGAACAGAACGACTTTGTGCGTACAACTCAAAGCAACCCGCAAAGAGGAGCCTATCATTCCAAAGGGCAGGTGGTTTTAAGTACAAAAAACATAAAAGGCCTCACACTGGACACTTGAAGTACATTCTAGGTGAATCATCAGAAAAATGTTCTAATGTTCTAATGTCTTGACTGAAGGGCAGATTAGTCCCGAACAGAACGAATTTGTGCATACAATTCGAAGCAACCTGTGAGGAGGAGCCTATCATTCCAAAGGCCAGGTGGTTTTAAGTACAAAAAGCATAAAAGGCCCCACACTGTACCCTTGAAGTACATCTTAGGTGAATCATCAGAAAAATGTTCTAATGTTCAAATGTCTTGGCTGAAGGGCAGAGCAGTCCCGAACAAAACGAATTTGTGCGTACAATTCAAAGCAACCAGCGAAGAGGAGCCTATCATTTCAAAGGGCAGGTGGTTTTAAGTAAAAAAAACATAAAAGGCTCCACACTGGACCCTTGAAGTACATCCTAGGTGAATTATCAGAAAAATGTTCTAATGTTCAAATGTCTTGGCTGAAGGGCAGAGCAGTCCCGAACAGAACGAATTTGTGCGTACAATTCAAAGCACTCCGCGAAGAGGAGCCTATCATTCCAAAGGGAAGGTGGTTTTAACTACAAAAAATATAACAGGCCCCACACTGGACCCTTGAAGTACATCCTAGGTGACTCATCAGGAAAATGTTCTAATGTTTTAATGTTTTGTCTGAAGGGCAGAGCAGTTCCGAACACAACGAATTTGTGCGTACAATTCAAAGCAACCCGCGAAGAGGAGCCTATCATTCCAAAGGGCAGATGGTTTTAAGTACAAAAAACATAACACGCTGGACTCTTGAAGTACATCCTAGGTGACTCATCAGAAAAATGTTCTAATGTTCTAGTGTCTTAGCGGAAGGGCCGAGCAGTCCCGAACAGAATGAATTTGTGCGTACAATTCAAAGAAACCCGCGAAGATGAGCTTATCATTCCAAAGAGTAGGTGGTTTTAAGTGCAAAAAAGATAAAAGGCCCCACACTGGACCCTTGAAGTACATCCTAGGTGACTCTTCAGAAAAATGTTCTCCATACACAAGGTACTGTATTTTGCTCGAAGATGAACAGCCCAACATTGCCAATTTAGAAAAAATAATATGGCTAAACGTAACAGAAGCCTTCCGGAGATTAGTATAATCACATATACTTGACACCATTTATCAAGAACATGGAAAATGTATTCTGTAAGGCTAGAACAAGAGAAGCGCCTCGGTACAAAGCCATGTTGATAAGGTTATATGTGACAACTAAGAGAAGAATAAAGTAATCTGTATGATGAGATCTTGAAAACCTAAGCAAAGCTGGACAATACTGCTATAGATATATGCTTAATTATCTCCGATTTGCTGCCATGCTTATAGATCAGTATGATTTTAGTAATCTTCCAGATATCTGGAAACATAAAAAATCATTACTCAAGAAGAAAAATGTAAATATAGGATAGAAGAATAAACATTTATCAACCCTTTACTAGAAAGCTGATCATCACCACAAATATAACTGTTCTTATCATTTAGAACAACATCTACATAAATCAATATAGAGCCAGATAACTTCGAGGTCTTCTGTCTTTAGAAAGTAAGACTAGAAAGCATTTGGATTATTTGCAACCGTGGTCTCCCTTGATTTCTGACTTGCATCAAAGTTCTTTAAAATTGCTGCAAGTTAATAAACTGTTTCTGTTATACTTAGGAATAACATATTAGTTGACTTGTTTCTTATCCAGAAGATTTTTAGATGCGAAGGATGTTAAAAAATGTCAGTTTAAAGGACTCACTTGTTTCCTTGGGGTTAATTACCCAAATGAAAAAAAAAATTGGCTTAAAGACAATATTCCAATTCTAATTCCAGTTTGCGGGAGCTATTAAACCAGAACCAAATATGGGAGCTTGAAATTGCAACGTTGTCAGACAACGACATGTTGATGATGCGCAACGGCAATACCTGCCCGACAATTATTTCTCAGGAATCGTACCTGTCCCTAAATCTGCCCCAAGACCTAGGCCTAGACCTAGGCGTTGACTTAGATTTCCCGAGTTATATTCCGGCATAAGCCCAAGAATTACTTTTCGGCAATGGTCCAGGATTTAGACCTCTGCAATTTAACAAGAAAAATGCCTTGAAAACTCTGAAATTTATAGAGAAAAAACTTTATCTTACCATCCACAGTGAATGGGGCCTACTAGCAAGCCTGCAGACAAAAATTTAACGGCTGTTATTTAAAGCACCAACAAAATGTAATGAAATCGTGGTGACCAGAGAGGTAACAATACACAGTCACAGTCGCTAGTCAAATTAAAATCTCCCCAAGCTTATTTGCTTGTTTGAATGCACATCTCGCCTATGCCTCATAAAATCCACAGCTTTGACTGGCTGAGAGACCCCGCCGTTTTTTGTGTTACCTTGTCGAAAATTTCCGAGCGCTAGTGGCTGTTGACGACCAAACTGTTCTTCATATTTCGATATTTCCAAATGAATATAACATCAAAAGCTGCGAATAGAGATTTACAGCTTACCAAATCAAGAGACTCATACAGCTGGTGTGAATCAAGTACCAGTTCAGATCTAAGCACACTACAGTGAAGCCCATGTTTCACTAAAGCAGACGATATTATACTGCAACATTCCAATTGAAAAATAGAATGGATCGAGTTTGGTATTCAATTCCCGTACATTCTGATAGTACAGAGACAGCCCATTTCTCCTGGACGTATCTATTTCATGTCACAATTTTAGGAGCCTCAAGACGTTGATCCAGTTCCAACCTCTTAGATTCCGGAAATTAATCAGTCGTTAAGAAGATCTTCACGTTACTATTTAGTCTTTGTCGGTGTGGCGCCAACTAGATTTTCTGCTCCAAAAGCGACCTTAACTGTAGGAGATGAAGACAGATTTGCTAACTTACTGCTAAATCTAGTTGGACCCACAGGGACAAAAAGAGTAAAATATACTGTTTTAAAAACGATAATTTTTCTTGCACGTGTAAGGAGATTCTCACATTTACAGAAATATGAAGTTTCTGAGCCAAATGGTATTTTATAAAGTTTTGACAACAAAAGGTTTGTAATTTTGTCACAGCTGTACATTAGTAAATACATGCTTGAGTTTTATAGTCTATAAAAACGTTTTAATCCAGTTAACAGTTAAAGAAAAATTTGGAATATCTCTTTTCAAGTCGAGCAGTTCATAGCAACTGGCGTGCTCGATCCCCAGATTTGACTTCCATTGATTATTTCTTTTGGGGTTTTATAAAAGACAAAGTAGTTGCACCTATAACTTTAGATTATATGAAAAACAGAATCTGCCTTGTCCGCTCGTTAGTGACACCTAAAATCTTACAGTATGTACGGTATTCATAAAGAAAAATTGGAATAATTTCTTGCGAAAGACATAAATGAAATGAAATTGAATAAAAGATTTTGTTTTGTATTTAAGGCTGTAGTCGTCAAACAATTTTTTAACCTTGAAAGTTTTATATTTCCAAGAAACACTTGTCAACATTTTAAGTGAGACGATAAACACCTCAGGGCCTACTATTTTGAAATCATTAAATTCTTTCAATATAGGCTCTCTTGCACTTTATTCTAGAAGAACGTTTGTTTCGTGACACAGAAAACGATATTTTACAACAGATAACATCGAGTTATTTTAGTAGCCAAACATTGACAGACTATTTCTACCTCTTCAACTAAGTCTCTGTAAAATAACTAGTCTAAAAGACATTCGCATGTGTTGAAATTTTTCCTCGCTAAACAATTTAAAAATGAATTATGTGCAGTCAGAATCGTAGCAATACAGACAATTTTAATGCGCTGAAAATCATCCTTGCTAAAGACTGACACTGAGGCTTAGCAACAATATTGTGCGAGTAAAAAAATCAACACTTAGGAAAATCTTATTCAACAGACGATATGAAAATACAAGTATTACGAAACTAATTCCTATATAAAAAGCTCACAACAATTTCCACACTATCAGAATAAATAAACAACATTTTTATCCCATATAGTCTTTGATTTGATAGATTATATAACTTCCATTTCTTCACCGATTTGCCTATATAGATAAATCCGATATAGACACCATTTAAAGCGTTGTCGATCGTTATACTTGTAAATTTATAAAAAATCTATAAAAACAATTGACTGCGATGTTCAACATCTAACTCATCAAATTGTACAGTTTTTTACACATAATCTAGGGTATAAAAATTAGATTGTGGTTTGGTATGGTAAACCAAATGTACAACACATTGTTTACAATAATGTAGCAAATGCTTTTATTAATAGTTTTGACAGTAGTTTGACTCAATATTCAAGAATAATTTTGCGATACTGTGGAAAGTATAATAACAATTACATAAATACCCGTTGGAAACTAACCAGATGCTGTAGTCTTACTGGCTCTACTTTAGTATGTCATCTCTTCTTTGCTATAGAGAATCCCAAATTTTTATTATTCCACGCGTGGCGCCAGTTTATAACGGGTTTTGAAGCATCATCGTTACTTTTACTTACACAGGATGCTGAACTGGGAGCAAAAAGATGTATCGGCTGACGATATTATAAAGTGCTCGTACCACTGAGCTCGCAGCGGTGCTAGACGCTTCGAAGGACATGGACTTACAACAAAATACATCTCTAGAAGATCAGGGTCATGAGTCAAGAAAGGACGTGGACTTAAAATACATCTTTAGGAGATCAGGGTAATGAGTCTAGAAAACATCATTACCACACGTGCCGAAAATATGTTTACAACATTTAAACACTACACGTGTCTAGACCAAAACATCAAGTTCGGCAAAATAAACCAGACTGCAGATTTCTTCAGGCAAGTTCTAACGTAGGCAGCCATCAAAAAATTTGGTTGCATTCTCAGGAAACTTCACAACCTTAATAATCTAAGGTAAATAACTGTCAACACCTGGGTATCTCTTATCATGACCTATGATCTTGAAACGGTCACATTAACTCAACAAATATAGCACTATGCTGGTGATCATCTTGCGGGGACAATTAAAAATTAGTGGTACTCAGATAGACAGAAATATAGTGCTTTATGCCATCGAACGTATATCAATAAGAAACTGTCAGTTGATAGAAAAAACCATCAGGAATAACAGCAAATTAGCGAATGTAATGACTTAATGGCGGACAAAGGATTAGACAGGACAGAACGTGGAGCATATGTTAGCAAGGTAGAAGGATAACATCCAGAGCCCATTTGAGAAAAATTTTATGCTGTATGCTCAAAACAGGGATCAGTAAGAAATATATGAAACTGACTTATGTCCAAGAGTGGAGTAAAAATGATTAGAGACAGAAAAGAAGCCTTAATGGTAAGTAATGTCCAAATATTTTAAATTTGTTGTTGGTGCAAATTGTGGAAATTTTTATCGCGGTATTTCCTTTAGTAACTTCTCGGCGATTCAGATGCAAATCATCTAGATGACGTAACCATGGTATATCTGTTACAGTTACTTAGATCTTGTCGCATCCCTCACTGACAAGGATCACCTGTATTTTATAGTGTATTCAAAAAAAGGTAGCCAACTAGTATAATTTTATCAGTATTTTGTTTAAAAGAAGCCTCAAAACATCTCATTTTCTGTTTAAGGTGGACATCTTGGAGTTTGGTTTATCCAGTTGCTACTAATCTTTACCAACAAAAACCGCCATTTATTTAAAGAACAGGAAAACTTAGATATCCCTTCATTTTCAATATTTTTCAATGTTCTATTCAAGCATACCAACATTTTTAATAATTGTATACCCTCACTAATTTTTGCGTCAAAAATTATTGATTATTGTATGGCTTAAGTAACATCCCATTTTCAAGATCTATCAACTCACTATCTTATCATATCAAAACTTTTGACACTTTATGTAAATCAAGGAGCTTGAAATTTAGAGGGTGGCAGCAATATTGTCAAAACTGCCACTAATAGAAACAAAATAGATTTTGACATACTTCAAAAGTCCATAAATCCACTAAAACTAAAAAAAAGGTTTGCTGTGAAAAAAGTCTGGTAGTTTTGATTTTTATGTTCCTAATTCTGACCCTGCGCTGTAAGATCAAAGTTTCCGATATTAGTGGGCCACCGCACGTCATTTGTTATCGATGAAACATCAACATTTTGACACAATCTTAAATACTTGTCGTAAATGTTGAGCCTAAAACTGAATCTGTAGCTGAAATAGCAACCCGGCTCGTCTAAGCCTGATACGCAACAGTGTTAGACTCAAGGCAACATCCCATCGAGTCCCGCTCCCGAGCATCACCAGAGCGAGGCCGTCCGTCCGTTGCGTAGCACACAGTGGGAGCCCCAAATTTCGGGTATATACCACTCATCAGAGATCACAGCCCCCCGGGTCGTCTGGACACATGACACACGCCAGCGCTCAACCCAGGGCGGCATCATCTAGAACCTCGCTCCCGAGTAACAACCAAGCGAGGCCAATTGTCTGTTACTGAACCCTCAGTGAAGGCGTCAAAATACAGGTGCATATCACTCCCCAGAGATATCCGCCTCCATCCAGGCTCACCTGTGCCAGACCCCCGCCAGTGTTTCAGTGATGCAAGGCAGTATCATGAAATCCCACCCTTGAGCAGCATCCAAGCGGCGTCGTTAGCCTGTTTAGTGGTGTTTAGTGGTGTAATCCACCGCAGAGATCTCAGCCCCCTCCGGGTTCATCTAGATCCGATACCCGCCAGCGTTTGCTTAAATTTCACCCAACAAATCGAGCTTCCTGCAGAAGACGATATTTGTGAGGTAAAACTTTGACAGATGTACTGTTATCTGAGCGAAGTCATTTGCCCGTTTCAAACCTCAAAGAGAGATAACCTCTCTCCGAGTTCGTTTGGACCAGATATCAGGCAGTGTTTGACTCGAGGCATTATCATGAAATCCCGCATCTGAGCATCTTCCAAGTGAGGGCGTTTGCCCGTTTCCAAGCTCACAGAAGAGGCCTCAATCTCTAGTTGTAATCCACCCCTAAAGATCTTAGCTCTTCTCCGGGTTCATCTAGACTGGACACCCACCAGTGCTAGACTCAAGGCGACATGCCATCGAGTCCCGCTCCCGAGCATCGCCCAAGAGAGGCAGTCCGTCAGTTTCGAAGCACACAGTGGGGGCCTCAAACTCTGGGTTTATACTGTCACGAAGTTGATAAGCCGGGAAAGATTAACTAGCCTAATTAACAATCAGAGACTGCAGTCATCCAGTTTGCAGGGGATTAAAATACTGCAATTGTGCACAAGTACATATATTTTATATTTATCCGAGTGCAGCGGGCTCACGTTGAAGACGCGACCGTGCCCGCTGGCACATCGACCGGTGGAAGGTGGGCGACACCGGCCGGCGTCAAACCGGTCGCATGTCGCAGAGAGAGGTTCAGTAGCTCCACCACCGTTCGTTGGTTGTGTACGTGAACTGTTGAGATTGAGAAGATTCCGCTACAGCCGTGAGATTAGCCAAGTGGCTCAGTTTGATTCCATTCGGCCCAGGTATCCGGAGTTTATGGACAGGCCTGCAGAACTCGGGAACTGCATTCCTGAGTTCTGGTTCCCCGGGATCTCCAGGGTAAGTGACTAAGGGAGAGGGATATGTCGGTATCGTTGTGGTGAATGCACCATCGGTTCCAAAACAGCCCTCCCTCTGGTCACCCCTGCGTTGCCGTTAGGGAGTAACTTCCTTTAATGGATTTTCTTGCTACCCTGCACTGTGTATCAAGACGTCGACCGTTGCAGAAGTTGTCGCGTGACCCACCCTCCGTATCATCCTTAAATATATTTGTTAAAGTCACAGAACCCCATCTGCCTCTGGTTCCCCATAACTACTTTGTACATAATTTCTAGTAAACGGAACCCCTTTGTAAATAGATTCTCTTTTAATTTACTCGATATTTTATTTATTCTCTCCAGAATATCCACCCAAGTCAACTTTAACAATAGCTTTCCAATAAATACCATAACCAGAAGTCCCGGGGGACTTTGTCTTAACTTAGGAGGACCCTGTCTCCACTAGAATTTACCCTGGGCTTGTGTATCCGTCGGCAGTGACTTGGGGGAGGGGGAACATTCCGAGGGAGCACGCCTACTCCCTGAAAGACACTCTATAGGCGTTGGCGCCCGGACAGGATCCCGTCGTAAGGCCGTGTCCCGGAAGTCCGCCCGAAAATTCCCCAGATTAGAGAAAACTAGCATTAACCCCCGGCTACGCCAAGTGGCCGTCGCAATACCACTCATCAGAGGTGTCAGTCCCCTCCCGGTCGTCTGGACACCCGACACCCGCCAGAACTCAACCCAGGGCGGTATCATTTGAAACCCCGCTCCCGAGTAACAACCATGCGAGCTCAATTGTCCATTTATAAGCCCAGAGTGGAGGCCTCAAAATCCGGGTGCACATCACTCCCCAGTGGTATCCGCCTCCCTCCAGGCCCACCTGGACAAGACCCTCGCCAGTGTTTGACTCCGATTAGTCGCCTCTTACGACATGCCGGAGTTAACTTGGACCTATTCTTTTAGTTAGTCCCCGGATCCACAGGGGATTAGGGGATCCTAAGAAAAGACATACAAAATTTTAATATTTTGCAAATATTAATTAGCACGCGCTGCGCCAAGATCAAGAAATTTGATTTTATGGTACAGGGATAACCATAACAATATATTAAAATAAATCAAAACTACCCGACTTTTGCATACCAAAATATGTCATTTTACTAAATAAAACATATTTATTACAGCCCCTAGGCGTTAGTGTCCCTGTTAATCCTAATATCAATTTGAAAAAACCAATTAAAAAAAACAGAGCAAAAAAACAAAAAAAAAAACAAAAAAGGGAAAATAATCAATTTTTATTTATAAAATATATATATGTATGTATATGTGTGTGTATCTACAAACTTAATGTAAAGAAAAAGGTTAAACTTTAAATACTTTAGAAATATATAGGTGCAGTGGTGTGTAGGTGTGCGTAATTATGTGCGTATATGTTGATGTTGTATTTAAGTTATTAAAAATAACAAATATAATAAAGGAAAAAAAGCCTGGACGCAGCAATTGCTTTATGGTAGTGAATTTTCATAGAAATGATCTGGCACAAAATATTTTATTATAACTTTTTTCTTGTAACATAGAAATCTAAAGTTTGGTGTGTAGTTTACTTTTTATATCGTAAACCTACCTACCAAATTTGGTTATCATAGCTTTTTTATTTTTTGAGATAATTTTTTTTCCCTCTTTAGAGAATAAACTGATTAAACTTTAGAGAATGACCTGACCTGACCTGACCTCTTTCGAGAAGAAATAAAAGTCTATAGATACAAGTAATTTTTGGTACATTCTTCATCAAAATCTTCTTGCATATGCCATCCTATTAAACTTTAGATGTTGAACATGAGCTTCTTAAGTAAAAAAATAATGAAGGACAAGGTAACATTTAAAAAACTACATTATATAGTTTATATAATATTCACAACAGTTTTTTAACATTACAATATTAAGGTATCACAAAAAATACTTCTCTAGTTTTACCGTAGAGATTTGCGCAGTTCTTTTCAAAAAATAATTTATTAGATTTCTTACTTTTTTTGCTTCATTTTTCATTGGAATATGTAATACGTTATATAATATGATAGACAAAACCTAAATTATATTATCATATTTGTGCATAAATGTATCATGTCCATTCCACTTTCGTTTTGTTCTGACGAATATATCAACCATGCATTGTTTTAAAAACATAATATTAAAACGAAGTATCATGAGCTAACTGAAAATTATCGGCTATTTCAAAAATAAAAATTTTGCACTTTAGAAACTAGTTTTACGATTATCCATTATTTTATAAATTTTCTCTCGGCATGTATCAGTGGCTACAACCACAGATAACATAGAAGAAAGAACTCGCTTTATTTCTGGATATATGGGGAATGGGGGAGGCAAATGACTTGGGACTCACCATAGATAATACTTTCAGATATAGACAACATTGTTGGAGCAACATATTGGTACGCCCCTGTCTCTTTAATTTTATTGGGTTGCACTATTCTTTAAGTTTCTACCTGAAAGTAGGTATTTCTGGATTTCACAATTCTTTCCAATCTGCTGGTAATCTTTATCTTTTAGCCGTCTGTATCGCATTAGATTTACGCATGAAAGAAAAAAAAGATCAATAAAGGAGTGTATAAAACACATATAATGTAATATAAACATGATTTTATTTAGGTAAGATTTATTTTGTAAGGCATAAACTTCTAGCTTGTAGCTGCTATATTAACTAAATTGGCGCTCTGCTTACATATCGTCTGTCTAATGCAACAGTTTGTGGTTAATGGACCTGGCTTCCGAGGCCATACAGTAGTCATCACACATCACACAGATTTACGCATGACCAATGCCATACAAAGAATACTTATATACCGTTAGGTCCATCATTGTTAGATGCACCCAGTGGATTTTCTTCACTAGGAATAAAGCTTCTACCTAGTTGGCCATTCTGTATTACTGACATTATGTTATGTCAACTACGTCAACTAGCGTTACGCAAAAGCTCGATAAAAGCACGCATTTCGCAAGGTACAAGCCAGTTCTACGTTCGACCTCCTCTTCTTAAATTCTTGGGACTTCGAGTTTCCAATTTTCTACTTAAACATCGCTCGCGTGTTTAAGCCACTTCAGTTCTACGCCAGATCTCATCTTCGCTCCTTGGAACCCTGAGTTCCAAATCTTCCACTTAAGCATCGCTCGTGTGTTAAGCCAGTTCAATTCTACAGTGCCGTTCTACAACGAATCTCATCTTCATCGCTTCTTGGGACTTTTAAGATCCAGATATTCTACCTAAACATCGCTAGTGTGATTGCGCCACTTCAGCTTAAGCTCCAAGATTCCTACAGAAATTCCGTTCGTACAGTATTACAGTAAAAAGTCAGTGTTTTCTTCGAAATTATAAAGTATACGCGCAGTTAAATGCCATAGCAAGTAGCTAATAAGATGTGAAATCTCCCGAATAACCCATTAAATCAAGTGTAAAACCGCAATTTGTAAATAAATGTAAGTTCAAAGTGTATATAGTAACAATACAACATATATAAATATAAAAAAGTGTATTATTGAAATCTTCTGGAATCCAGTGCACCTAGAGTTATAAATCTAGTCCACATACAGTCCACATCTTCAACACATTCTTCTTCCAACGCTAATTTAGCAAAGCCGACTAGTTAGCGAGGGTGGGATCAATCCACCTGCAAAATATTGGGGTAAGAAAACAAGCTCTTTCTGTCCCAAACATCTTTCGAAATGTTTACAGAAATCATATACTTGTCTTAGAAAACTTTATCCCCATACATCGTTTCTTCCGCAGGACATTAAGTTACAGTTGTGTTCCACTCTGGTACTTTCTCAACTTACTCACTGTTCTGAGGTGTTCTCAGCGTGTTTGGATTCATATGGGTCATTCCGTGTGTAAGTATTGCAGAATTCATGTTTACGCTTTGTTTATGGCATAAGAAAATTTCAACATATATCTCATAAGCTGAGGGACGCTGGGTGGTTGAACATGAGAGAGGTTTTTGATGAGGGAGCCTATGTTATATCACTCGGTTATTGTGAATGGGACTCCAGCTTATCTCTACAATAACATTACTTTCAGGACAGATATACATAACCTAACCATCGCAGAAAGGACATGGTTACAGCACCTAGGCATAAACTATCTATTTTTGAGAGATCTTTTACGTATAGGGTATACAAAATATTCAATGAATTTGGTTATAAAATTAGAGCGTACAACAGATGAGAATTCAGGAAACATTTGTTTAGTACGTTTTTTGAGTCGGTGGCTTGAATCTGAGTATTTCGAGTGGTGGAATAGTCGTCTTCAATTGTGTATATTTATGTATTGGGTGTATTATGCCGCATATACTTGGGAAGGGGAGGAAAGTATGAGAAGAGAAAGTGGTATTATTATGTGTCTTGTATTTAGTATATATAGTTGTTATTGTTACTTTTCTGCAGTTAATTGTGTAGAGCTGTGTCTACTGTTAAGTGTAATTTCGGAGTAGGTTGAGTGGAAGAGCAGAGGGAGGTGTCACTTTATGACACCTTTCATCTGAACTACGCCCTTTCACACACCGATTTTAATTTAATGTTTATTTATTTGTTGGTTTGCTTTATACCTGTAAAGTGGGTGTGTGAATAAAGGCGATTATTATTATTATTATTATTATTATTATTAATAATAATAATATTATTATTATTATTATTATTATAAGAGATTCCACTTAGCTCATTCTAAGGATTATTCTACATGAGTTGAGCAACACCGAGTGCACTCCGTGCACCTAGGGTGTTGCTCCTGCATCTGGATGTCAGGAAGTATCATAGTATTTTCCGCACTATATGTGCCGTGCTCAGGACCACCGCCTTTTGCATTAGCAGGAGATTGTCTTATCCTGGAACTTCCTTCATGAAATTGGTGATGGCATTGGAAATAAGTCCTGTGGCTCCGATTATGACAGGGATTATTTTGGCCTTCAGGTTCCACATGCGCTGTATCTCAATTTGCAGATCTTTATATTTAAACATCTTTTCTGCTTCTTTCTGTGTGATGTTGTAGTCCGAAGGTATGGCCACGTCTATAATTAGGCAATGTTTTTCTTCTTATCCTTAACTATGACGTATGGTTTGTTTACAACTATTTTTCTATCCGTGTGCACTTTTGTGTCCCATATGATTGTCACATCTTCAGCATCTATTACAGGGTCCGGGGTGTACTGGTAACACTTTTCATTTACATCTATCTTATAGTGTTTGCAGATGTTCCAGTGGAGCTGTCTGGCTACTGTGTTGTGTCGCTCCAGATACGAATGTTTTGCTAGTATGGGACAGCCCGCAACAATATGGTGGATGGTTTCCTTGAAAGACCGAAAGAGTCTGCATTTTGGGTCTTTGTCGGTCTTCATTATTTTAGCTTTCACATAATTTGTTGCGATGGCTTGATCTTGGCAGGTAGTTATCAGAGCTTCCGTCTAGGTCTTGAGATTTGCAGGGGTGAGCCACGCCCACGAGTTATTTTGATGGATGGTTTCCTTGACGGCCTCATTTGCTATTTGTCCACGAAGTGGCTTGGTTTTCCATTTTGTAATTCGTTCTTCTTTTAACTGTTGTTTCATTCTCTGTTTCATTTCCTTCACCTTCTTTGTCTCAGGCATACTATGGCTGTTGTGCTCGGGTTCTCTTTTTTTCTTCGTTATCATCGCCTTCCTCTGTGCTGTCATATTTTCTAGGGGCGCCTTGTTGTTGTCTGTACACCATTCCCAGGTATTGGTCTTCTTTGTTTAGTTGCAGGTAGCTGCTGATTCGTTCTTTGGCGATGTTGTTTACGGCCTCAATGCTAATCATTCCTCTGCCTCCTTCTTTGTTAGGGATGTACAATCGGTCAATGTCGGCACGTTGATGGAGAGCACCGTACATTGTGAGGAGCTTGCGTGTCTGGGTGTCTAGTTTCTGAATCTCTGCCTGGGTCCACTTGATGATCCCTAGACTGTATTGAATAACAGGAACAGCTAGGGAGGTTATGGCCATCATCTTGTTTTATTATTGTTATTATTATTATTATTATTATTATTATTATTATTATTATTATATTATATTATATTATATTATATTAAGAAATTTTCGTGTTATATCGATGGTTTGTAAGACAGTGGTTGTCTGCAGTAAGCCTATCAGGTTTATTGGAAGCTAGAGTTTTGCGAGTCATTCTGAAAACTCCCTACTTGCTATCCGTGCCACAGATATAACTATTGGCACCAAGCGTAATTCCTTCAGCTGCAAGGTGTGCGTCATATTTGAAACGATCGGCTTCGTTTGGATTTAATTTGTGTTCAATTTCGTCTGAATTCCTATATATTACTTCCCTCTATATGGACAGATAGTAGGATCAACGGGTTCGGTTGGAACAGGTGGCGCTGCTGTAAATGACAGGCGTTCGTTGAGCATGTGCTAGATATAAGATGGTGAACGTGGTGGTGAAATTGAGTTTTTTCTGGGAGAGAGGTCTGTTTATCCGGAGTTACGAGCCCTGCGCCATGTAAGTAAGCTGTACTTTCTTTTTGATTAACGCCATTTTTGTATTTTACTTTGCCATTGGCTAGCTTCACAGGCGGTGACAACTTAACCTATCTTTACAATATTCATTTCACATTCTGTTCATTATTTTTCTTGTGTAATCAGTAGAATGCTTTTTGCTATAATTTAAAGTAGATTTTTAAATAGCTTATTGCATGTCGTAGCCTTGTGATAGAAAAGAGACCCAGCTTAGGTCGTTACCTTCCTTCAGAAGGTCAGCGATTTGTTTAAGTGGCCAGTATTATTAGATGTTTGTAATTTTATCCAGTTTGGCTTTTGTATGTCGTTTTTTTCTTTGTAAACTGTTTTTTTTTGCCTGGGAGAAATTCTCCATTTTGTTTGATACACTGGTGCTTATCGTTGTGATATCCGCTTGATTTCTGGTTAACTTGTATTCTACATCTCTTGAAGAAATCTGTACTAATTCCTGTAGTTAAAAAACTATAGGTTGGCTTTCAATTTGTCGCTAGCTTGTGTTGATTGTCTTTGGCTGGGATTGGCAGTTGTTTTTCTGGTTCCTTTCAGTGAGAGCAGCCAGACGAAGAACTCTTGTGGGCGTTTTTTATCTTCCAGTTCTCATGAAGTCGACCTCCATCCGTGTGAGCTTAGAGGTGGTGCCCCGGATTGGAAATTATTGACCTGCTGAGTTGCGGTAATAATAGTGCGGGAGTTTATTTTTGTGTTTAAGAATTTGCCTATTCTTCTCTTGTATTATTTTCCGAATTTAGCTTGGAGTGGTGTACGGTCTATTTACCCGTTTCGTTCAATGCCCAAATACGCATAATCATCTGCGTTATTTAATTCGCCAAATTCGCGTTCTGCTTCAGGTAATTTTGTAATTTTACCTCTCTTATGCATTTTAACTACCGCACGTTTCTTAAAACCAGAGGATATTTGGACGCCGTTACTGAATCCCTTAACATAATTCTAAATTGATTTTTTAGCGTAGAATTTACGGTTGTCCGTGAAAAGGATGTGACTTATTCTTAACTCTTGATTTTTTGGGCCTAATCTAAAACCACAAGGGCTTTTACATTACCTTGAAAAGCAAGCATTCATTCAACCCAAATATTTAAGATACCAGACGGATTCACCAGAGATTAGGACCTTTATATGTTGTCAAGGCTTTAACGAGGGCGTGATGTTTTCTCGATTTCCAGAAATCTCCACAAAACGCGGGCAGATGCAGGCATTACAGCTTTCTGCATATGTATACAAAAGAAGATTCTTAAGAAACACACCAGTTGACAATGTGAATGTCTGGGTCACTTGGATAGCATCTGCCATCGACTGTGCCTTCACTTGCAATTCGTAGTCTCTACTTGATGACTTGCACGTTTAACTTTGCCTCAAAATTATTAATGTCCGCATATCAGGTCCTCTTTTGTTTACAATTTTGTTTAACGACATTGGTTATGATCTTCCCCACTTAACTTTGTGTGCGGATGATACCACTGTTACTATCTCAAAAGAAAGTTTCTAAGAGCCTGTGTCCGGACCCAACACACAAAAACGGAAATGCTTTTTTCTTCTCCAGTAGGCACATATCAAAATGTGGTCCTATAGGTGAGACCTTAAAATTGTCCTAGGGAGACTTTTGTGTCAGAATATGTCCAACAAACTTTGACTTTTTCTCCAATGTTTTTTCAGTAATCATCTTTTTAGTCTCACTTTTGCTGGCGCCCTTTTATTAGTTCTTTCATCTCTGAATTTTTCCTCTGTCAATTTTCTTGATTGTTATATTTCAAAACACTTTATCTTCCTTTTACTCTGCTTAACCAACGTTTAGGTCTCTGTGTATACAGTAAAACTCTTCATATATTTGACATTGACTACATGGCATGCGAGTGTAGCTCACGTGCGAAAAAGATTGAAAGAGGGAGAAAGAGCTATAGAGATTTAGAGAGATGGACAGAGAGATATAGACAGATGTATATATATATATATATATATATATATATATATATATATATATATATATATATATATATATATATATATATATACAAAAAGAGAGAGAGGTGATAGCACAGTGAGACAAAGATATGCAATTAGCTTTTTGCCACTTCCCGATTGAAGCTGACATCTATAAGTCAAATATAAAACGACTGGCGATGTTTATAGGTTCAAATGTCAAATTCTGTAGCACATTGTCCGTCATTGTCTAACACAGCAAACGACCTTTAACGACCATATCTCAGATGGTTGTTGGCTCACCTGTCTATTTATGTATTCGTGATGACTAGTAAATAAATTATACCTACTTTTAATATGCTAATACACAAGACCAAATAGAATACTGAAATTCGACAAGGGTAAAAATTTTGGTGATACAAGAAAGGAGCTAATATTTCCCTTAGTGTATCTCTGATGCAATTGTCATTAATTGGTCAGTCATTAATGACAGTCTCTAATATCGTGATGGTATTTCCATATAACACAGTAAAGTTGAGTTATAGTATGCATTGCTACTAAATTTTAGGCTCCCTGTATTGTTCGGAACAGCTTCATAAATAAAATCTCGTAGCTCACGCCACAAAAGATGTCTGGATAACTGGATTTAGCGGCGAGCACCCGAATGGAATAACAAGATAAGAAACGTCAATTATTTCAGGCTGTAACACCAAGAAAAATACTACATCTTTGTATCTCCCGTTTAAAGAACAAACGCTCTATAAAAAACCCACAAACACCAAGTCGGGCAGCTCTAATTTTCGACATTTGAAGACGCTGTTTGAATTCAGAAGCGGGTAATATTCGTGACTAACCCTGTTTTTCTATGTAAATAAGCGACCCTTCCGGTTGTAAAAATTTTATTTATACTCAAATCACCCTTCTCATTTTGTCCCTTTTTACACGACCTTTCGCCATAAAACGTTAAAGCAAATTGGCCTGAAAAAGCACCGGCCAAGCGAAGTGTAACAATACGATTGACTTAATTATCATAGTTTTCTGGGGATTCGTGTGAACCCTAGTTATTTTCCCCTTAAGAACCACCGCTTTGTGACTACGTAAATCGTTAAAAATAAAATCAAAAGGTAAAGATAAATCAATTACTAAAGTTTTATACATAAAGTGAAAACGAATCCGTTTAAAACTTCTATCAATATAAGATCACATAACACTTTTTGGGTTTTGCATAGATTATTTTAAATATCTAATAAAATAGATGGATGTAATATTAACACTATATTACATGGTAGCTGCTTCGCGTGTTTTAATTTCGGTTCCTGCTATCCACAGGCGTTCCACTTTGGGCGCCAGTACCGGCTGCAAGAATATGGTCTGCGATTATTATCATAAGTAATACATAAAATTGATTTTGGTGTATTCTTAGGCATGATTACATTGTTGGCCTTATTGTGCACTGGCGCCCCACGTTACGCACTAATACCGGTTGTGGAAGGCAACCTTACGGAAAAATCTGAAAAAATTTCATCGAATTCAAAGTAAAATGTAGGATTAGATTATTCTCTTAGTTACGCACTGGCGCCCCACGTTGGGTGCCAGTAAAGGTGGCAAGCAGAGCGCTTGTGGGGATACACTAAGTTTTCACTATTTTAAAATAATTATGTATTCGTTGTTAGGGTCAACTTACTGCGAAGCACATTACAACCGAGTGCCCAGAATACAGCCTAGACTTACCACGGTACCAAGTTTCATTTTAGCTTCAAAAGGCTTAGGGAAGTAATCAACTTATCACAAAGAGAATTATAAACTTTTCAAAGAATTTTCACTTAATTGATAGAATCTAGTCAACATTTCTCTATGTTTATCATTTGATCTTTTCTTTTGTGTGTTTACCCAAGTTAATTGTAACGTAATTTACCTTTTTTTAAATGTACCTTTAATTGTAGTCAAATCAGCTTAAATCGTGAAAAGCACTAATAAATTGTTACCTTTATGTTACATTGACGCCCCACGTTGGGCGCCATTTTCTGTCACAAGGACATATTTTGGGGAATAAACTAAAAAGTTTCCAAACCCTTTAATACATTATATAGTATTATCGATCTGGTATTTTTGTTTATTAATACATTTGTCTTAAATTTATGTTGTTCTGTAAACTTTAATTACACCCCTGCCATGAGTTCTGTTCTATGTGTCTTGTAATAAATTCCCAGACTCATATTCTATTAAATCTTTTTAGAGGTCGAGGCTTTTGGCATGATTTGTTTTCCTTGCTTAAATATATACCGCTTTAGGTCTTTTTTGCCATGTATTAAATTTAACTTTAACGCTTAACCAGGTCGGGTTTTGGTGTCCCGCTGAAATTCGAATTTACAATAGCATGTTCGTCTAATTAGGCAGGTTTTTTTGGTTTTCTTAACAAAAAAGTTGTTGAGTTAAGATTGGTAACATGGCATTCTTTTGCGGAGATATTTGATGTATTCTGAATTTGTGGCTATTCTGTAAGGTTATTATCGTTCCACACATTTTAAGTTGGTCATAGAAATGTAATTTTTTTTGTAGCATCAACGTTTTCCCGCAGGAGAGAGATTTACTCATGGCTTCTATTTTCTTATTAACTTATAATCACTCGGAAGCAATTGGTTTGGTTTACTCTTGCATATCCTTCCTTATTTTCATTACACCTAGTATTTTTGCGAGATCTATAGTACCTTTATATGTTGTGTCTCAGGCAGAATGTGTTTTTCCTCGAACTTAACTTTTTTTTGCTTATTTCCATGCTTGCCATTTTTGTACCAATAATTATCCTTATCATAGAGCCTCTTTTTGTTATCAACAAGCCATATATTTTGTCTTTTGTGGTCTACGTACCGTTCTTCTAATGTTAGTTACCAAACAGCCTTGCGTTCATTTCTCTCATACTTACTGACTGTCTCTTAAGATTCGGAACTCGAATTACTGTATCCGTCTGTTTTGTTCTCTGTCTTATATCTTTCAATTGAAGTTTATTTTGAAACTAATTCAGCCAGAATGTCACTTTTATCTAGATATTAATCAATGGATATTAGTTTTTTGCTGTTATTGGCAATTGAATACCGGGGGTTGGACGCTCTAGTGGCAAATTGAAGGAAAAAGCAGAATCATCACAAAACTACGTTGTGCAATGTCGAGGACTTCGAAGATTTTTCTTTTAGGTTTACCGTGATATTAAGGTTTTACCATTGTCAAGTATATAATTTTGGTTATAGTACTAACCAGGGGCGTGCGGTAACATTTCAAATAAGGGAAGCAATTCTCAGAAACTTACCTATTTGTAGTGTAACTCAATTCTTCTGTCGTTTTTGGCAAATTCGTTAATAATGTCGTCATGTAACTGTGGATTCTGGGACATTTACTGGACGAGTTTATTTTCAACTGACAAAATTGAAATTTGGGAAAGTCTTTCCTATCCTGTTGAATTTCTAACAAAATTCTTGATACGTTTCAATATAGAAAAATTTCGTTCGAAAGATGCACTAGTAGCAGGAATTGTTAATACTAATTCACATAATTTGAACACTTCAGAATATGCATATTCCAATTTTGATTGTTTTAAGAAAGTTAAAAGTTCACTCGCGTTAGTTTTTGTGCCTATAACATCGGTTCTATAAATGACTGTAAGTTCTGATCGTAATAAGGCTTTGTCAAAAGAATGTCCATGGTGGTGAAATAATGATTTGAATGAATCTTCTGGGGAAAGGTATCCCTTTAAATTCTCCAAAATTATACAATTCAAGAAATTTCAGGTCACTAAAATGATCAAATCTGCAGTTAATTTGCTGCTGAATTTGATCTATGATTTCGTAGAAAAGGCGGCGGTAAGAAGTTTGAAGGTCTCCTTGATTATCAGTGCGCAGACGCTTTCTTCGTGGCTACATTTTACATTCTTTAATATGATCTATAGATTGGGATAAAATTAAATTAAATTTATGAGGACAACAGTGTACAAATAGAGCACTGGAGAACGTTTCCCGCACTTTAACTTGAAGACCTCTTAAATGTCCGGCCATAATAGCAGCCCTATCATAGCTTTGAGCACAATTTTATATAGAGCGTTTGCGGTACGATCTTCTGTCACATTTTTAAAGCCTAAAAATCTTTCTTGTACACTCCCATCCATTTTTACGTATCGTATTACTACAGATAGTTGACTTAAATTAGTTACATCGGTTGTTTCATCTAGATAAATAGCAATGAAACGAGTCTGTTTAATTTCAGATTTAATTCTGTTCAAAATAATAGTGACAGCAGCCGAAGTTAAGTCATTCTGAATGTCCCGCGAAAAACGTTAGACTGTTCCAAGTGATTTTTTAAATAAATGTCGTATTTGGCTATTAAAGAAACTAGGTCTTGAAAGTTTCCTCTATTTGCAGATGTAGTTGTTTCGTCATGACCCCGGAAGCCCAATTCATGCTGACCAAGCAAACACACAACAGCAATAAGTCTTTTTTATATGTTTCTGTTTTTATCATTGTGTTGGCGATGACTATTTTCTATCTGCTTGTCAACGACGTATTCAATTCGCGTTTTTCCAAAGACACTTAATTTTAAAATGGTCTGTAAATGCGCTTTAGACATAACATGCCTTTTTACTACTTTACGTAGATTATTCAAGTCGGAAAACCCACTTTTATTCCACACCCCCTTTTCAGTCACAAATAGACTAACAGGCCAACAAAACAGTTTATTCCTATTTTCACAACCCGTTAACCATTCATATTGTTTATAAGTTTTTTCCGCGTTGAAATGTCGAGTACATGTTTTAATTCTTGGGTTTAAGTTTTTTACAGCAGGTTTCGGCCTACCTTTATTAATAATAGCAAGTTTTTAAGCAAACGGTAAGCCTGAAAATCCTTTGGTTATCAAAAACACACAATACAACCACAGTTATTTTTGCCACTTGTTTGTAAAGTTTGTAAATCCCCACCCCCACCGACGCCGCTGCTAAAAGCTAAACTACTTGCAGCCATATTAATAATCATAAAATGTCCATGTATTTAACACAGTCAACTGCTTATATCTACGAAATAATCAGGGACATTCACTTTGTACGTGCACCGGGTCTTCCTAGTACAACACGTTCAAAAAATACGCGTACATACGTTGAGCTAGGGTTTCTTATAAAGTTGCCTGCTGACTACGTGTATTTAACCGAAGTCATTGCAACTCGTGCTGTTCGCTGGCGCATTTACTGCGACGACGTCCTTGCTAGGAGCGTATATACAAATACAGTATGATGCATAATAAATAATTATGTGTGTGAGCATGCGAAATAAAAATTGTAATAATTAAATTAGTTTCAGAGTTTGAAATTTAATATTTAAAATACAAAAGGGAGTTTAAATAATGCGGTTTCGGTATGAAGTCGTTATTTTAAGGGAAGCAATGCTTCCCTTGCTTCCATGGACCGCACGCCACTAGTACTAACGGCTTATAAAACAGGTTATTATGACCTGAAGAATATATTGTGGTACCAACTTGTATCGTATGTATAATTTGTTTCCAAATGTATGTAGAGATAAGCACTATAAAATCCATGAAGATTGCTATTTTAAAAGTATACTTTTAAGATCTACTTGGTGCCGATGATTTTGACGCTTAGATGCCTAAAAATCATTGTTCTATTAAAATAGTGAAAACAAGGTTTTAAGTACAGAGCGCTTATTATTTTTTCAGTGTATCACTGGACTACTGAAGGTCTTTCGAGCAGATGGTTTAGCAAACAAACAGTAGATTTGACTACAGAAGAACAGCCCGGAAGCCATTTAGAAATATATGTTGGGCCCACGCTAAGTATTGAAAATCATAAAGTGTCATTGGTTTATCCAAAAATTTTACAAAGTAGTAAAGATGTCACCATTTCTTTTCCGAAAAGCTCATGATACCTCGTTTTATAATCAAAACTGAATCTGTTTAAAACTAAGAAACTGTATATATATGTATATATATATATATATATATATATATATATATATATATATATATATATATATATATATATATATATATATATACCTATATGCATATATACAGGAAGCTCTTAAATTGTAAGTCACGGATTTCAAGTCGTTTAATGCCGAGATAAGTTCATTACATGAACTGTTATCAAAATGAAAGATAATGTTAAAACAAATAACAAATAGACGCACATATAATTACTTTTGTTTCTTTATAACTGGTTTTGAGAATTTCAGATAATTTGGATAAACGGTTTTAAAAACAGAAGCAAATCAGTATTCCTAAAATATTAACACCTAATATTTCAGTATGGTAAGGTTTCTGAGCTCTATTTGTCAATAATTCTTTTTAACTCTGCTGCAAGAAATAGACTCTGGAATCCGTAAAGCACTGTTTTAAAGCATTTTGGATATATATATATATATATATATATATATATATATATATATATATATATATATATATATATATACAGGGTGGCTCATTAGTGCGAGGAAGTACGATATCTCCTTTAATGTTCAGAATTTTGAAAAATGTTTTATACAAAAGTTGTTGGGAATGACGAGGGGCATATTTTAAAAATATTTGTAACTATAAAGGGAGTTACCTAAAAGTAGGGCAACATGCAAGTTTTTTATTTTAAATGACACCATATGTTTTTTTTTGTTTTTTATCGGATTTGCCATAAAATTCTCTATATGGTACAGTTATTTGTTTTCCAAAAATTTGCGGTGTTGTCAAGTAAATAATTATTTATTGAAAATTTTAACAAAAACATCATAGTAGAAATGCGGCTGCCAATCCCCTAATATTGAAAAGAATTAAAAGGTTTTCGCCATCGTCAACTGAACCTTTAATAAAGTCACCGAAATTAACAAAACTCATTTAATTTGTACAGGGTGTGTTTAAAAAAAATCGAAATTTCTAAATTTTACTATGAAAAAACTTGATTTTTTTAAATAGAGCACCCTGTATTTTATTAGCCTATCTTGTAGCCTACTTCCATATCTTCAAATTTTGTTATGAAGGTGATTCTCAAGAAATGCATAGTTTTTGAGATAAATCCATTTTTATGAAAAATGGTCTCCCCTATACGGAACAATAATAATTATTAGTAGACTATGACTTTCAATTTCAAACAACTGTCATACTAATTTATTTTAAGCAAACTGTCAAGTAATTTCCGAAGTAAATTTGCATAGTTGATGAAGAAATTGTAAAGTTAAAAAAATAATGAATTTTTCCAAAGAAGAACTTGTCGATATGATATTCACATTAGAGGCTAGTGATAAAAATTGTTTATTAGCCGTTAGATTATATCATCAGACTTTTCCGCAAAGACCACCGCCAAGAAAGGAAGCATTTGAGAAATTATTAGACGGCTTTTCTCGTACTGGAAGAATGAATTACGAAAAAGGTGAGCGAACCAAGCCCGTCAATTCAGAAGAAAATCAGTTATCTATTCTACTGAAAATAACTGAAAATCCGCATATTTTACAAAGAGCCATTGCGAATGAAACTGATTTATCTAGATGCACTGTTCAAAGGGTTCTTCGTAGTAATAAACTACACCCATATCACATACAACTCTTGCAAGAGTTAAATAACCAAGATTATGAAGCCAGAATGATTTTTTGTCAGTGGGCGCAGCAGAAGATTCAGCAAGAGACACGCTTTTTTGATTATGTTTTATTTGTTGATGAAGCCACTTTCCACAAAAATGGAAATGTAAATCGCCACAATTTTCACTACTATGCGACTTCTAATCCCCAGTTTATAAGAACACATAGCCAGACAAGGTGGTCATTGATTGTATGGGGTGGTATAATAGGACATTATGCTATTGGGCCTTACTTTTTCGAAGAGCGTTTAACAGGGCAAGTTTACCTCGAGTTTCTCCAAAATGAAATTGCCAAGATTGCTTCATCAGTTACCAAACTATATTAGAAAGAGAATGTGGTATTTACACGATGGTGCTCCAGTGCATCATACGGCAGCAATCCATGAACACCTTCAAAACGCTTTTCCTGATAGATGGATAGGAAGAGGTGGCCCAGTGAGATGGCCCCCTCGTTCACCCGATATCACCAAAATGGATTTTTTTTGTGGGGATACGTCAAAATTCAGGTTTACCAAATTCCGCCCACAACAAAAGATAACATGAAACAGCGAATTAGAGAAGTTTTCAGAAATATTGATAACAATGTCCTAACTAACGTTAGTCAATCTTTTGAAAGACGAATTGAAATTTGCGTAAATAATAATGGTGGCCATATTGAGCATTTACTGTAGTATACCTGATGTTTTATTTATTGTTGATAATGATTATTATTAGTTTATAAATGCTTTGAATAAAAAATAGAAGTGAGTATTAAATATTTTTTTTTAAATAGAAATATCCTCGGAGACCTCTTGCTGTTAAAAATCAATCCATTTAAAAAAGTTAATTTCATTTACAAAGTAGGTAGTAGTAGTTGTATTTGAGTGATTGAGTTATGTTCTAGCCTACCTACCAATTATTCTTGTTCCTCTATAGGCAAGACGGGGTTAAGCCATTTTTCATAAAAATTGATTTATCTCAAAAACTATGCATTTTTTGAGAATCATCCTCATAACAAAATTTAAAGGTATGGAAGTAGGCTACAAGACAGACTAATAAAATACAGGGTGTTCCATTTAAAAAAATCAAGTTTTTTCATAGTAAAATTTAGAAATTGCGATTTTTTTAAACACACCCTGTACAAATTAAATGAGTTTTGTTAAATTCGGTGACTTTATTAAAGGTTCAGCTTTGACGGTGGCGAAAACCTTTTAATTCTTTTCAATATTAGGGGATTGGCAGCCGCATTTCTACTATGATGTTTTTGTTAAAATTTTCAATAAATAATTATTTACTTGGCAACACCGCAAATTTTTGGAAAATAAATAACTGTACCATATAGAGACTTTTATGGAAAATCCGATAAAAAACAAAAAAAAACATATGGTGTCATTTAAAATAAAAAACTTACATGTTGCCCTACTTTTAGGTAACACCCTGTATAGTTACAAATATTTTTAAAATATGCCCCTCGTCATTTCCAACAACTTTTGTATAAAACATTTTTCAAAATTCTGAATATTAAAGGAGATATCGTACTTCCTCGCACTAATGAGCCACCCTGTATATATGTTATACGACAGTTTCAACCTTACACTTAATTTAACTTTAAAATAAGAACAAGAAGCTAAGACCCTTAAAATATAATTGTAAATGCTTTGCTATACACTCTTTCAGCAGTATTTGAATACGATTGATCATTCATATTAATACTGATTGGCTTAATTAGGTACACCAAACTATAAAATTAAAATATTCAGCCATTAAAAGTAATAATTAAAAATACAGTCAAAGAGAAAATGGATGAATTAATATTTCGAATTTGACACTTACAAAAGGAGACTCAACATCTTGCTAAAAGTATGCTGCTAAATAGAAGAAACGTAACTTGTGCTTTGATATCCTTATCAAACCATTTATTTGCCTTACCTAGCAATAGTAAAAACAATAATAAAATTTAACTTATTTTGTGCCAAAGAATTTATACAAAGTTCGTAGCGTTGTTGTAGCAAGAGTCTGTAAATTTGAATTTCGAAACGTTTATGTTATTCATCCATTTTCAAATTACTTAGCATGATACGTGTACAAGTTATCTAGCAATAGACAGATGACAGGTAAATCCATTGATATACAGGGTGATATTTATTATTCGAAAGCACTAGCAGTTCCTAAAGTACACAAAATATAAACTACCATTGTAAAAAGTTCTGTTTGCATCGCTATAAAGGGTTAAAGCAACCTACGAAAAGAACTTTACATTGCTTTCTGATTAAGAGGTAATATTTTTGAACTGGATTGCTCAAATAACAACAGTGACAATGTGATATGACATTCTACTAAAAGCACTTTTTTACATAACTGAGCTGATCTTCCATGTTTACACTATTATGTAATATATACTGGGGAATCACTGGAGACTAATATAAGCCCACTACTATTAAGATACGTTTATTGTCATTTAAAGTTGTAATTGAAAAAATAAATAAATAGAATACGCAACTGATTCGACAGATCTTTTTCACCAATTTTCGTAGGGTGAGTTTAAATTTTTATAGGTGTGACTACGATAACTCAAAAAATAACAAACATATACAGGGTTTCTCACCGCAGCCGTTCGTTAGAAGTTTTAGTAGTTAGAAATAACTTACAATTCTGACTTTTTGAACTCCTGGGTTATTCAAAATTCTTTTTCATTTTAAAGTATTTTCAAGATCATACCACTTCTGGTTATTCCGGAAGTCGCCATTAACTTTCTTATTTTAAATAGAACACCCGGTATATTATTCCATTTTTGGATTGCTGAGAAAATTTAATGATGGGTTTCATCAGGTTTTCCTATACTTATTTTCAACTGTTTCTTAGATATCTTGATTCTTTTGATAATTTTGAAAGATGTAGCCTTATTTTCAACACTGTGCCTTTCACCCATTTTCGACTATTTGTAAACGCTTCTGGGGTAGACGAAAGCACAAGAATTATACTTTCGAAATCCACGCTCACAATTGATGTATCGCATACAGGGTGTCCCGAATTCTATGACCAATTACATCATTTTCAAAGTTGAAAAAGTTTGTTATTTCAAATGTAACACCCTATATATTATTAGATGGTCGGATGCAGAATTTGATTCTGAATCGATTCGCTATAAGGTTCCCTATACCCATTTCCAGCGGTTATCTTGTGGATCCATATTATTTATTTAAATGTGATTTTTGGCAGAAACCGAAACATCGCTTGCTTTTCTAATAAGCCTTGATTTTGACAGGATTTGAAACAATGCTGATTTTATGTCACAGCAGTGTTATCTCACAAAGTACAGTTTATAATGGAGAATATTGAAGAATATTCTAATAATGATATGTTAAATTTGTTTTATACGCATGGTGAAAGTGGACGAATTGTCAGCAGAACATGCAGATTATTTAACGAACGATATCTGGACCTACCAACAATTACTCCCGGGAAATTCGCAAGAATCGAAGCTCGATTTATGGAAACTGGCAGTGTAAGGGCAACTCGACATCACCTAAAGCCCGTAATAGATAATGAAGATAACGAGGTGAATGTATTGGCTTATTTTCAAGCTTATCCACGTAGTTCAACTTCAGGAGCAGAGCTGGAGTTGGGTATTTCAAGAGCATCAATCCACAGAATATTAAGAAAACATAAAATGCATCCTTTTTCTGAAATAACTGTGCACGGATTACGTCCTGGTGATGAGGCAAGACGAGTCAACTTTTGAGAATTCATGTGCATAAAAATGACCGAAGATCCGAGATTTCTTTATAAGATTATGTGGACTGATGAATTCAAATTTAGCAGGCAAGGAATTATAAATCGCCGGAATAATCACTACTGGGCACAAAAAAATCCACATGTCATAAGGGAACAAAATCACCAGGACCACTTTAGTTTTAATGTTTTTTGTTTACTTATGGACAATAGAGTGACATATCAAGTGGATTCACAAGATAACCGCTGGAAATAGGTATAGAGAACCTTATAGCGAATCCATTTAGAATCAAATTCTGCATCCGACCATCTAATAACATACAGGGTGTTTTATTTGAAATAACAAACTTTTTCAACTTTGAAAATGATGTAATTGGTCATAGAATTTGGGACACCCTGTATACGATATATCAATTGTGAGCATGGATTTCGAAAGTATAATTCTTTTGATTCCGTCTACCTCAGAAGCGTTTACAAATAGTCGAAAATGGGTGAAAGCCACAGTGTTGAAAATAAGGCTACATCTTTCAAAATTATCAAAAGAATCAAGATATTTAAGAAACAGTTGAAAATAAGTATAGGGAAACCTGATGAAACCCATCATGAAGTTTTCGCAGCAATCCAAAAATGGAATAATATACCGGGTGTTCTATTTAAAATAAGAAAGTTAATGGCGACTTCCGGAATAACCGAAAGTGGTATGATCTTGAAAATATTTTAAAATGAAAGGTAATTTTGAATAACCCAGGAGTTCAAAAATTCAGAATTCTAAGTTATTTCTAACCACGAAAACTTCTAACGAAAGGCTGCGCTGAGAAACCCTGTATTCATTAAATTAGGTAAAGAGGTTTACAGTATAAGGAGTAAGTATCTTATATACAGGAATTTAATATTAACGTAAAGAAAATCGATTTATAGATATAAAAAATATTTTTAGAATTTGCTACCGTGATTTGCTCGCTGCTTCAAGACTGCCATATTGTTCTAAAATTGCTATAAGTTTTATATCCAATTTTAATGCCCTCGCGACGCAGATTGCTAAGTGTCAACCTGCCAGTGAACTCTATACGAACTGGAAGGAACCCGTAACGTTGGCTACACGAGACGTTAAGCTAGAATAGGGCGACTGCTGTAATCATTTTAGCCGTCCTTCTCCCTCCCAATAGTGCTTATGGCAACAATAGAACCTGGTGTGATAAATCCTTCTACCCGATTGTTGGCTCGCGACTTATATAATAAAAAATATTGTCAGCGGTATCTGGAAACACGAAGGGTGGTTTTATTGAAAAACAAAATTTTACAACATTATGCTACACCTTCAGTCTAAAACTACAGCATAATATACAGGGTGATACACTTAAGATGAAGACACGCCTGTATTTCCTTTATTTTTAAAGATAGCGATTTCAATTTTTGTACAGATGTAAAACGTCATTAGGCGGTGTGAATAGCCTACTCACTTTAAATGTCAAATGTCAACCTAGCCTACTATGATTTCAAGAATAGGACCGGTTCTCTATATTTCGCGATGCGTTAGAGATGTCAAAAAAGTTGCTTTAAAAATTTATTCAGAATTCAATTCTAACTGCAGATACTGAGTTTCAAGACAAAATTCAAATTTTTACTTTTTTGTAAATTTTCCATCAGATTTTAACAAATGGAAACAAATCAGCACCTTGTAAAATATTGCGATAAATGTCAAATTGACATTTACTGTGAGTCTGCCAGCAAAATACCTGTTGAGCGTCTCAGTGTAAGAGAAAAATTGAATTGATAAGATTGTTTGGTGATGGTGTTCGAAATAGCAGAGAAGTTGCTGATGGATTCAATCGGATACATCCACAGAGAAATCCAATTGGGCGCGGAACTGCAGCAGCTCTGAACGCACGATTTTCTCAAACGGGAAGTGTGGTGAACAATATCTCGGCTGTTAGAAATCGAAGAAGTAGTGATGATAGCATAATCTTGGCTTCAACTCAAGCCGATTCCCACATGAGTTTACGTTGCATTGGATGTAAGAAGAGAAAACATCAGAAGATGCCTTGTACGTCATAAAATAAAGCCTTTCAAGTCAAAGTCTCTGCACTCGTTGAGATAAGGTGATGAGCTGAAACGACTAGATTATTGCCTTTGGGCGCAAGGTAACTTTCTGAATGATAGAAAATTGTAAGTAAAATTTATTTTCGGACGAGGCATCATTCACTACCAATTGCATAGTATATGCCCAAAATTCCTGATATTTGTCTGCTGAAGACCCTCACTGGGTTATCAATTGTAAAGCCCAGTATTCACAAAAAGTTAATACGTGGTGTGGAATTTTAGGCGATAGAAAAATTTGTCCTTTTTTTGACACCCTGAACGCAGATCGATTGCTTCATTTCTTTAATAATGAATTATGGGACTGTATCGAAGGCAATTGCTTCATATCTTTAATAATGAATTATGGGACCGTATCGAAAATATGCCTATCAACTGCGGCAAGATATGTGTTTTCGGTTAGACGGTGCATCCATTCACAACACCCAGTAAGCCAGAAATTAGCTTAATCTCTATTTTCCATCACGATGGATTGGCAGGAATAGTCATTTTAAACAGTGGCCTCTTCCGTCTCCTGACCTTACGCCACTAGACTTCTATTTCTGGGGTTCTGTTAAGAATAAGGCGTACAAAGAACGACTCTAAAGTCTCGAGAAACTTTGCGAGAAAATAAGCCAGGCTTGCCGTGAAATAAATATAGCAGAACTAAGAAAATTTGCCAGCAATAATCGTAAACGGATCGAAAAATGCACCAGGCTTGAAGGTGGGCTAGTTGAAACAGACTACATTTACTAATTTTATATCCAATTCAATTGTACTTTTGTTAGAGCTTATGTTTAAGTTGAGTTGAATAAATCACGTACCATTGTTTTCTTTTGATATTTACGATATTTGTTGTTACCATGGTAATCTACCTGTTAAAATATGATGAAAAATTTGGACTCAGTCTAAAAATTTACAAAAAAGTAAAAATTCAAATTCTGACTTGAAACTGCAGTTAAAATTAAATTCTGAATAGCTTTTTAAAGTAACCTTTTTTACATCTCTAACGCATCGCGAAATATAGAGAACCGGCCCTATTACTGAAATCATAGTAGGCTGGATTGACATCTGACATTTGAAGCGGGTAGGCTATTCAAACAGTCTAAGGACGTTTTACCTCTGTACAAAAAATTAAATCGTTATCTTTAAAAATAAAGAAAATACAGGCGTGTTTTTATCTTAGGTTTGTCATCCTGAATCTATGCTGTGCTAAAACTGTATTTGGAGCCGTTCATTAAGCTACAAATAGAGTGTATTTTAAAAATTGATTAAATACCCCAGTTAAATAACAATCATTTGGCAAATTTTTAATTTCATGTCGTCTGTCATTTGCGATATTTGTGGCCCAGATGTTATACAATTTCTCTTAGAAACTGCCTACTGTTAAATGTTGTTATTAAATAAAACCGTTGTGCTTCATTTGTTATCACATAGATTACTGGATAAGAAGCTTGAATTCACAATGTACAGCCCTATTCGCCATTAAGGCGGAGAACCATTAATATCCCATATTTTTTCATGAAATTCGGTAAAGACCCATTTTAGTGGACTCCGAATTCAGCGGCGTGCGCAGTTTTTTTAAAAAATGGCTGGCTTTTGTAATTTTCAACCTCTAAAAGTGATCTAGTAGGCATTGGTTGTTAAAAAAACGGGATGCCACTTGGCCACAAAGTACACTTTTCCCCCTTCCACACTTCAAAAAAACTTGGTCAAAATCGCTTCATAAATACAAAAGTTATGAGTGTGTCCCGCTTTCAAATGGGTCACTCTGTATATATATATATATATATATATATATATATATATATATATATATATATATATATATATATATATATATATATATATATATATATATATATATATATATATATATATATATATATATATATATATATATATATATATATATATATATATATATATATATACGAATATTCTTGGAAATGTGTTACACTAATAAAAAATCTCAGTTTGATCTATCCAAATCTACTAAGGTTGGAAAGTAATAGATATGACCTTAAGTTCAAATTTCAAATAATAATAATTGTTGACTAGTTCTCGCCTCTCTTCTGTTTTCATCTTTTATTTACATATCTGATTTAATTGCGTTTCTGTCTAGTATTACTGTGTAATTCTGTTAAAGAATTTAAAATAATTCGCATTAAAATTTTGTAGTAATATTACAATAAAACTTTAGGAACAGCTGTATAGTTTTAGGTGAATTGGTTATTTGTTGTCTATTGGGTTGGTACTCCTGCCATCTCCAGAGACATATTCAAGTGACAGTATATCTGTCCTTGTCTCTCACACCAAAGTGTAATTGATTGTCTCTCTCACACAGTAAAACATGTTTTTAGTAGTAAATTCAAAAATTGTAAAAAACCATCAAAGTTTTATAGTGATGGGAAAAACCGTTATTTTCTATTAACAGTTAAAGCCGTTTACGTTATTTCATAATAACCGTTGAAAATAACAGCTCGAGTTATTTCGATGTTATTTTGAACTGGATAGTCGATCGATAGTATCCTACATTCCCAAAGCTGTGAGCGAGAGTGAGCACACTAGAGTATAAATAACGTGTTACCTGTTAAGTAATATGTTATGAAGTAAAGTCTGCTCTATACTGCATAGCATACCCATACATATTTATTTCATTCACAGTCGCATGTCCATTTATCCCGTTAAATAGTTAAATTTAACAGTTGCCGATGAAAACCGATGTTTATTCATCGAACCTAGTTGCAGTGGAACTGAAACAGATAAGACTCCGAATTCTAGTTTAGTGTAAAAAGCGTTATTTTGTACCTGATATTTTTATAAATCCACAACTGGTGGTTACCGTTGCGGCTCGACAACCGTTTAAAAATAACCGACAGTTAAATAACGACCCATCACTAAAGTTTTATCAGTGATACCGCCATTTTGTAAAAATGTAAGCGTCCTTCTGATGTTGAAGTCTATACTGCTGTTTTTCGACAACAAATTAGAAAATATTTAATAAAATTTAGTTAAATTAAAGTGTCTAGGCTGAGAGATATATTTTAACATATAAAAATGTTGTGTTGTAGTGCAGAATGGTTCTGTTGTATGCTATTTTATTTTCTGGATCAAATTGTAAGTTCAAACAGAAATAACTCATAACGTTAATTTAAAAACTGACATGTATTGTTTTGTCTTTTAGCTGATGCACTGATGAAGTCTTAAAATAAAGACGAAATATTTGCAAGAAAGAATAAATATCTTACTGTAAAAATTTTGCTCTTTTGGTTTCATACCCCTTAAATTAGTAATACGGTTTGATACGAGTATTGTAGACCATTACTCCGTTTCACTTATATATATATATATATATATATATATATATATATATATATATATATATATATATATATATATATATATATATATATATACACTTTATTTGTTTGCTGTACGTTTGTAATTTCTTATTGGTTTGCAATAAGAAATTACAAACGTACAGCAAACAAATAAAGTGTATATTTAAAAGTGATTACAGTGTAGTGCAATATTCCTAAAGATATATATATATATATATATATATATATATATATATATATATATATATATATATATATATATATATATATATATATATATATATATATATATATATATAGAACCTAAAACCAAGATCCGTTAAAATTTTTATATGTTATATATATATATATATATATATATATATATATATATATATATATATATATATATATATATATAAACATATAAAAATTTTAACAGATCTTGGTTTTGGGTACTAGGGACCCAAATTCGCGCTGATCTGAAGAAATTTTTTCACTAGCTTTTCATCGTGACCTCTCTATTGTCGAATTTTTCTCAATGAAAATTCGCTAAAAATGATATTAGTCTCCAGTGATATTGCGTTTTATGAGGATTGAAGAAACATTAATTGGACAAGAAGCTACAGTTATTACTTTCTCTACAAACAGTTTTAATAAATTTTGAATGACTGAAGAATATTTCCTTCAAAGCGTTAGGTTACTATCTAGGTATTAAGTGCTGGTCTGCCTAATGTAACAATAAATAAGGAAGGTTCTATAAATTTGCTTCTGAGGAACACCCTGTATGTTTACTTTTTTGAATAAAGCAAAAGGAAACTATTGTCTTATTGTCTTTTACCTTTGTACGAATAATGAACTAAGTAATAATAAATAATAATTAGACTAACTCTATGTTGTATAAGTTGCATCCTAAAAGGTTTTTATGGAAACCTTATTTTTAATCATTTTATGATAGTTAGAAAAGCTGAAATCGTGTTTACTTAATAAAAAGAAAATTATATAGCGTCTACGAAAAACCCTTACAGCGTTTAAGGAAAACGGATGGTTTTAATTAATAGCAATGTGTAAATCATAAACTTTGAACATGTCAGCAAGATTTTAATGCATTAGCACCTAAAAAATAACTTGTAAGAAAAAATTAGCAGAAATTTTTATGAAGACCAAACTTGTGTAAGGCGACGTTGCCAATTTTAAGTTTTGAATTGATTTTTTCTTGCGAAATATCTCGAATAAATAGGCTGGTGGTTTTATATTTCAATTAGAAAATTATGTATGGTAAGTACACTTGGAGAACCCCAATCACCACAAGACATTTAAAAAACCTGACGATCGTTTCATTAACCAAGTTAGCTTCATCAGAGGATGAATACTTCTAAATATCTTATACCCACAACTCTATTTACATTTTTCTGGGCATCTGGACGCAAAAGTGTTCTGTCTATCCCATATACATGATTAAAAAAAAGAGAAAAAAAAAAAGAGGAAAAAAAAGGAACTAAAAAAAACAAGCAAAAAAAGATTCATTAACAAAGTAAAAACATCACAAAAAATACAAAAAAAAGAAATAAGGGGAAAAAAGAACGAAAAAAGAAAGCGAAAATAACAATATGTAAAAATAAGTTTAAATATTGTATATTTGTATATAGGTAACAAAATTCCGTCTTATAGATTATTAATACAAAATAATGTGTAGGTATTTGTATATATGTATGTACGAATACATTATCTGGAAATATAAAATAGCAAAAGTCTGTGGCTGATGGAATTACTGTTTCAAGGTCATAAATACCTTCACCACCACTAGCAACCCACATTTTTCTGCAGGTAGTCACCGTCTAACGATTTAGAGAGGTTCAACGACACCAAAATTTACATATTTCGTTTGGCGGAAATATCTGTATTCTTTTATTATCTATCGGACGTGCTTAAGGCGGTATTTATTCTACAAAGCAATTTATCGGGAGACTGTTCATAGGCGGCAGAGCGAGATTCATAAATTTTATATTTATATTTATATAATATTTATATATATATATATATATATATATATATATATATATATATATATATATATATATATATATATATATATATATATATATATACTCGAAGGCATTTAGATGTCCTGGTTGTCTAACATTTTTTTATTAATTTCCATAATAATTCCAATAGATCTTTTTGTTTGTCCGACATATTTCACAATCTTTACAACTTATCCGTACTATCATTGTCTTTTGGGTTACCTAGCAAGTTTTTTAGGGTATTTTTTGTCGAAAATGTTAGTTGCATATTGGATTTTTGAAAAATGTTATCTAAACCCCTCGTAATTCGAGGTTCAAACGGTAAGCAAACACATTTTTTTTCTGCTTTCTCTCTTGTAAACGTCGTTGCAATAAATTGAGCTACTAAGCAAACGTTAACGTATTTAGAAGAGTTTTAAAAATGAATAACATAAATGAAAAGGTCTGCAAAGAATATTTAACTTTTACAAACCTTTGTATTAAACCAAATAATTTTCAATTCAACAATGATTTTTTTAACAAACCCAAGGCACGGCAGTGGGCAACCCGTTATCACCGTTTATTGCAAACCTTTTCATGAGTAGATTTGAAACAGATCTTGAAAGTGAAAGTGAGTATTTTTCTTGAGTGTGGTTTCGTTACGTGGATGATATTTTTGGAGTGTTTAACACCAACATTTGCAAAATAGAAGATTTTTTAGCCAAATTAAACAATAAATTTGGTTCTATAAAATTTACCCACGAATTAGAAATTCATAACAAATGACCCTTGCTAGATGCACTAGTTATCAAAAACTTCAGACACTTTAGAATTACATGTCCACAAAAAGGAAACCACCACTCCAAGCTACATTCCGAATCAATCACATCATACGTACGCACAAAAAATGGTCAGTCTGAATTTTTTAATAAACAGGTTAATAAATTTTCCTTTAAGCAAGAGCCAATATACCAACGCATTAAACTATATTAAGAACGTGGCCGAATAAAACAGATACACTGCTTGCCCAGAGGAGAAATTAATTAACAAACAAACAAAGAAAATGTTAGCAAACTCAACGACTTTTAGAAGAGAGAAAGCCGAAAATACTTTGTTTGCTTACCATTGGAATCTCGCCTCACGATGGGTCTAGATAACATTTTAAAGAAATTGAATTTGCAACTAACATTTTCAATAAAAAATACTTTTAAAAACTTGCTAGGTAACCCAAAGATCAGGATAGTCCGACCAAAATGTCGGAATTTATTAAATAAGTTGTAAAGATTGTGATCTTAAATACGTAGGAGAAACAAAAAGATCTATTGGAATTTGATTCGAAGAACATTTAGCACAATTAAGGTATGGTACTATAGATAGATCTTCTGTCGCATGATATATTGGGGATAATCATCACCACGTTAATGAGGAGAATATAAAATTAACAAAAAATGTTAGACAACCAGGACAGCTAAACGCCTTCAAAAGTATATATATATATATATATATATATATATATATATATATATATATATATATATATATATATATATATATATATATATATATATTGCTAAATATAGTAATAATAAAAAATGTATGAATCTCGCTCCGCCGCCTATGAACAGTCTCCTGATAGATTGCTTGGTAAAATAAATTCAGGAAGAAGCACGTCCGGTAGATAATAGAATACAGATATTTCCGCGAAACAAAATATGTTGATTTTGGTGTTGTTGAACCTCCCTAAATTATTAGTGACCGACTACCAGCAGAATAATATAAATAGAGTTGTAGATATAAGATATTTAGAATTATTCATCCACTAATGACGCCAGCTTGGTTAGTGAAACGATTGTCAGGTTTTTTTCAAATGTGTTTTGGTGACTTGGGTTCTCCAAGTGTGCTTATAAGTGCTCATCATAGGTCCTAATCTTCACTTAGTTAATTATATACGGTGAAAAACTTTTTTTTAGTAGCCGCAAAAAATATTTTCATTGACAACAATTAAAAAAGACAAATGCTACCCGAAAAACAAATGACAATCAAGATTCTCCCCTTCTTGGGAATATTTCTGCATTGAATTTTATTAGTAAAGCAAACGTTTCATGGATTAGACTGATTGCTAACTATTTGCAAAAAACAACCACTGTGACTTTTTATAATACTCAACATACCAAAAACCGTTTCTGGTGACCGTGGTAATGAGTTATTAAACAACTCTAATTACTTTTACATTTCCTATTAATTTTCTTTGCATTGCTCGTGGTTTCTAACGTCTGAATATGCAAATACAGAGAATATGCTATATCAAAAATATTCTCCTTTCTCTCTTGGACTGCGCCAAAAATATATTATGCCAAAATTATCAAAATTGTGATATATCACCAAATCAACGTGTGGTGCACGTAACCGTTATAGATTCGCATCACAGCTTTTATCTAACGACCATATAGTTAGAGACTTGTTGCAGTGGGAACTTACAGTGGGTGGCCAAATTATTAGTTACACTGTAGTTTTTCTTAATAATTAACATTCAAACACTATTAACGCACCTATAAATTTATTTCTTCTGCGAGATATTTTTGTATTATAATCCTGACAATACTTTTACATTTTTTGCTGTGGTAACACTGATTGATGGCATTAGAGTGAAGTTGTAGATCTATATCTGTCACTTGGGTGTCGAATGTGAAAATTGCATTTTGAGGTTATGTTGTTCTGAACAGTGCATATTCGTTTCTTGTGCTTTTTGTGCGTAGGACATTTGAAATAAGATACTGAAAGTGTAGTTCTGTATAAATATAGTGCATTCAATTATTAATATTTCGATTTTTTTTTGTCAAAAATGGGAAAAACCAAAGATATTCCTCCAGAAAAGATTTCAGAAATTTCTGCATTATTGAAGCATTAAAATCATTCACAAAGAAATATTGCTTCACTTACAGGTGTGAATGTGATGAGGATGAACCGAATAAAAGCAAAACTTGATAAACATATACCACTAGGAAGTCAGAGAACTGGAAAATGTGAACGTAAGCGAATCACTACGCCTCGAGATATCCTAAAAATACGTAACATTTGCCTGGCTAACAGGAGAAAGTGAACGAAGGAGTTGACGGAAATTATGAATTAGGCCTGCATTACCATTTATACTAGAACAACTAGGCGTCGCCTTGTAGAAATCGGATTCAAATGCTGCAGACCAGCTAAGAAACCAAAACTGACTCCGGCAATGAAGTTAAACGTTTGGGATTAGCTAAGTAACATTGACACATGACGGTTGCAGATTGGGAAGGAATATTCCGTTTTTATCCGTAATTTTGGTTCTTTCAGTAATATTTTAATCATTGTGGTCCATTTGTATTTAATATTTTCATTTTGATCAAGGTTTGCTCAGACGAATCTCACATTCAGATGGTGATGGATAAATCTTCCTTCGTTTGACGAAGACAGGATGAGAAATATCACGCTGACTGTGTCGTCGAAACTGTCAAACATCCTCTGAAGATTATGGTAAGGTCAGTTATCAGTGGAACAAGTACAGGACGCCTTTACATAGTGGAGGGCATGATGAAACAGGAGCAGTACAAAAAAGTATTGGAGACAAGACTGATTCCTCAGATCAGCGAATGGTTTGCTAATCCTTCTGAATGCACTTTTATGCATGGTTCCGCTCCTAGTCACAAAGCTAAATCAGTAACAGCATTCTTAGAGAAGAAACATATTAAAGTTTTGCCTTGGCGGGGCAACTCGCCAGACATAAACCCCATAGAGAATTCCTGGGAGCTCCTGAAACGGAAAATATCCAACAAAAAAAAAAAAAAAACCAAAAACAAGCAAAATCTCATAGAGACATTGAATAAAGTTTGGCATCATGATGAAGAATGAAAAGAAAATGTAAAAAAATGTATTCAGATCATACCAAAAAGGGTTCAAGCTGTAATTGATGTCAAAGGAGGATATACTAAGGATATACTAAGTACTAAATATTTTGGACTTAGATTTTTTAAATAATTACTGATTTAAAAGAAACATAAATATTCTTAATTGTACAGGGTGATTCTTTATAATGTCGCCCCCCTTTAACTTTGTTATTTGAAGTGTCCCAAAAAAATTGAAAGTATGGTTGTGTAGGTGCTAAAAAATCCTTTTTTTCTATGTATAAAAATTTTTTGAAAAATGATCAGTATACAGGGAAAACCAAAAAGTTCATTTTTTTTTCAATGGATCATATTGTGAATTTATTTTACGATTAATTGTAAAATTCTAAGCATAATTTATATAACATACTGTATACTTAAAATGGATAGTTTTTGAAATATTCGCATTTGAAACGTTATCATCAAATATTTTATTAAACAACTGTTACAAATCAAGAAGTCCTAGGATATTCGCATTTGAAATGTTATCATCACAAATTTTATTAAACCAAAACAACTGTTACAAATCAAGAAATCTAACAGTAAATAATATAACAAAAACAGTTTCTAATTAAATATAAAGATGCTCTACCGGGCCTCCATTTTCTTCAACACATTGTATAAGGGTTCTTCACATTTTCTCTAATGAATCTGTTATGAATGCTGGATTATTTTCATTTAAATTAATAATTTATTTTCAATTTAGTGGTCGTATACACGGTTTTTTTATATAATCCCAAAGAAACGTACCCGTAGGTGTAAAATGGGAGCTGTTTGCAGGCCATTTAATTGGCGCATTTCTTTCAATCCATCCAGGAAACCTTTCATTTGGGTTATTAAGCACAGCACGAATGTTGCGAAGGGGCGCTCCATTCTGTTAAAAAATTATATTTTGTAATATATTTAAAGGCAAATCGTCTAAATATTCTTCGATCTCGTTTTCCAAGAAATCTAAATAGCGGCCTCCATTTAAAACAGTATCAAAAAAATATGGACCGATAACTCGATCGTCCAAGATACCACACCACACATTTACGGATTGTCGCCCGTGGAACGTAAATTCCCTATAAGAATGTAGATTCTCTCTTGCCCATCGTCTGGTATTTTTTCGGTTAAACAGGCCACTAGTAGAAAAGGTAACTTGTCAGTCCATAGAACTGTTTTAAAAAAATTGTTATTTATGTTTATTCTGTCTAGAATCAGTTGACAAAATGCGACCCGATCATCTTTTTGCATTTGGGTAAGCTTTGTAGTGGGTTTAATCTTATATGGCTTTAGATTACATTTTCTTAACATTCTTTGGACTTTACTATATGAAGTTCGCTGAATATTTTCTTGTGTTGCTCGTAATGTCTTTGAAATGTTTCTAATGGAATTGTTTGGATTCTCTTCTATAGCAAGTAAAATATTCAATTCTGCATTTTCATCTACGTTCACAGCAGTTCTTTTTCTCCTTTGTAAATTTGATGTTTCTTGAAACTTCCTATAGATGTAAACGTTTTTCGAGTTGGGACGTGTATACCGGGATTATCTTCTATCATATTTCTAATGGCAGCGCGACAATTTAAATTATTTTTAATATAATAACTTAAAATAACTCTTCTTTCTCTGTCTGAGTACGGCATTTTTACTTACTAAACAATACAACTACAACAATATTGGAAGAATGTCACTGTCAGTTATTTGTTTTTAATTAAAAGCATGGTATCCTAAGACTTTTGATTTGTAACAGTTGATTAATAAAATATTTGATGATAACGTTTCAAATGCGAATATTTCAAAAACTATTCATTTTAAGTATACAGTATGTTATATAAATTATGCTTAGAATTTTACGAGGAATCGAAAAATAGATTCATATATAGGGTGATCCATTGAAACAAAATGAACTTTTTGGTTTTCCCTGTATACTAATCATTTTTCAAAAAAATTTTATACATAGAAAAAAAGTATTTTTTAGCACCTACATAACCATACTTTCAATTTTTTTGGGACACTTCAAATAACAAAGTTAAAGGGGGGTGACATTATAAAGAATCACCCTGTACAATTAAGAATATTTATATTCCTTTTAAATCAGTAATTATTAAAAAAATCTAAGTCCAAAATATTTAGTACTTAGTATATCCTTAGTATATCCTCCTTTGACATCAATTACAGCTTGAACCCTTTTTGGCATTCTCTGAATACATTTTTTTACATTTTCTTTTAATTCTTCATCATTATGCCAAACTTTAATCAATGCCTCTATGAGATTTTGCTTGTTTTTTGTGTTTTTTGTTGATATTTTCCGTTTCAGGATCTCCCAGGTATTCTCGATGGGGTTCATGTCTGGCGAGTTGCCCGGCCAAGGCAAAACTTTAATATCTTTCCTCTCTAAGAATGCTGATACTGATTTAGCTTTGTGACTAGGAGCGGAATCAGGCTGTACAAGGAATAAATAATTTACCTAAAAAGTATAATATGACCACTATTTTAGAACGTTATATGACTTCAAACTGTTGAAAATGGAATTTTTGCACGTGTAACTAATAATTTGGCCACCCACTGTAGCTCGTGAGGTGTAAACCAGATATCGCCACGGGGATATATCTCACTTATTACGGTAAATCTGGTTAGGTTTTAGCTTGAACGCCTTAAGTAATTTTGTCCAGCATCGTTATGCAATAAAAATGTCTTTCAATTAGAACAGAACCGGTCTGTGTCTCTTATGACGGTTAAAATACACCTAAAAATGCCACTGCATGTACTAAAATATCAGGGAACATTTTAAACACATTATTTCCTAACTTGTAATTTGGTATACTTTCTGAAAAAATAGAAACTAAACACAATTGCATTAAGGAAAAAACTTTTTAGGATGCGTGTCGAAAAAAAGTCACACAAACATCAAATAAAGCAATGCTAACGGATGATCTAAAGTTATGAAATACAAAATGTTATAATTTTTGCAGTAGGTGATTGCGGTTCTGTAGAGAGTGCTTTCGAAGGTATTTTCATTGACAGCATATTAGTAAATGAACAATTTACCATTTTGTTTTGTCAGAATTTTATTCGGGTTTAAGTCTGTGCCATTGTACGATGGTCTGCCTGGGTTTCGTTATCATGTCTTGCCAGTGTTTGGTTTCACTAGCACCAGAACCATTTTTACCTGCAAAGAGTGTAACAAAAATGTTAGAATACGGCAATAGTTGAAAAGCAAGAATGTTTTTGCAATGAAATAATTGTTGTACAGAGTAGTGCTGGGAATTTATCCGTTTGTGTATTCGAATATTCGTTCCGAAAGCTTCAGGACTATTCGAATTAATCGAGTATTCGAATATTCGTGGAGTATTCGAATATTCGAATATTCGTGGAGTATTCGAATATTCGTGGAGTATTCGAATATTCGTCGAGTATTCGAATATTCGTGGAATATTCGAATATTCGAATATTCGTCGAATATTCGAATATTCGCAGAGTATTCGAATATTCGCACAGTAAAAAACACTTCCCTAAGCCCATGAATGTGTCTCATTATAATTTTTTGAATCTGCCTCTGTTTCCTAGAAAATTAGCTATTTAATTCTTAACTTTCAAATAATTCCGGATATTTTTCATTGTTTATTTTAGAAAAATTAATGACGATTATAATGTTGGTACATTATATTATAATGTAGGCTGCAATACGAACTTGTAATCATTGCCGTGCTGTTAGTATATCTAAGAATCTCTTGCATTTCTATTTTCGTATTTATGATCCTGTATGTGTTAAAGGGTAAATTCATATTTGTTTTCATTGCATGATTCAAATGCGATATGGATAACCACCAGTCGATTTGTTACAACATACAATACAATAACTTTATCATCAGGTTTTGATTACATTTTGCGGTTTATGAACTTCTATGCGCCGCCTATGAGTTAAAGGACAAATACAGCTTTCGACTTACTCAAGTGTTTTCAACTAACTTTAAACAAACTATACCTCAATCTGGGAACCCAATAATTTATCGCTTTCATTTCGATAAAAGCGCACTACAATTCAAAGTTTCAAAATGTGTTGCGACACCTTCCGCTTAGTAATCCGACATGCTGTTTCTCTGCAGATTTATATTGGCTCATGAAGGCGTGAAGAAACGGAAAGATTCATAGAAATACTCGACAAAATTATATAGTTCTTAGAAATATTTAGTTGAAACCAAGCAAAGAGAGCCTACAGTGAGAATATAGTGCAAAGCTAACAAATTATTCATAATCACTTATTTGAAGGATATACTTTTTTCTCCTAGTGCTCCCTGCGGTGAGTGCTTCTAAGAATCTTCTGGGGTTCATTCCCAGCCATAATATATATATATATATATATATATATATATATATATATATATATATATATATATATATATATATATATATATATATATATATTCGAATACACTCTCGTTGAAATAATTCGTATTCGAATACTCGAACTATTCGTATTCGATTCCCAGCCCTAGTACAGAGGAGTCCAATGAGAGGTTTCCTCCGTTACAAAAAAACGCTTGGATGTGTCAATTTACTTTTTAGAAAGACGCAATAATAATAATATTGATAGTATTAATAATTATAATATGTAATAATTATAATGATAACGGTTCTCAGGGATATCTTTCAAGGCGATACCCTGTAACCTTTCTGTTTTGCTTGGCCATGAATCCAAAGTCGCATACAAACTTGATCTATCTCAGAATACGAAGGTTTCTCACTTACTCTACACGGACGCCCTGAAATTATACGCAGACCGTAAGCCTTGTCTCCAAGGACTGATCCAGGTTCTTGAGAAATTCACTTTTTTTATTTTTTTATTTCAACAACATACCACGAGGGCTTACATCCTAAATACCATCGTAACCTGGGTGTCGACAAGGAGGAAAGAGGCAACTTGTTAATTCTGGACTTGAAGGTTTCGAGGAGAAGGAAAAACATGTGCCGGCAAGGAATTCCACAACTTGGAAATCCTCGGGACAAAAGAGCGGGCATAACAAGATGTTCTATGTCTGGTGACCTGGACAGTAAAAGGGTGCATTCGCTCTGTTCCCCTGGTAGATCTGTTGGGGACAGCAGGTGGAGGACTATGGAAGAAAGCCCCCCTGAGCAGTGCCCGTGCAAATATCTATAAAAGAGAGAGAGGTCACCAACGGCACGTCGGTGGGCAATGGATGGCAGCCTTTGGGTGAGGGTAGGGTCACCGATAAGACGTATAGCACTCTTCTGGCTTATAAAGTTGCTTGAGTTCATATCTTGTTGATTGTAGGAGCAGTGTAGTAGCAGTAGCCCTCTGGTTTTACAGACGAATCATCATAATTACCCTCTTAAGTATTAATGTCATCCAGAATTTTGCAACGGGTTGCAGAATATTTGCTAGTACCTATTAAATAAATCCCTTGGACTTCTGTAGAACACAAAGTGTTACCGAACACCCGAACCCCTCTAGATGTATGCATGATCAAGCAGCTTTGCTTAGGCCCCCGCCGCTTACTGAGGGAATTGTGGTGATTTCCATTTTTCAGATATTTAGTAGCAGACAACCGTAGCAATAAGCATAGAGTTTCCTTTTCTCAGACATTGAGAGTACCTCAACCTCGATTCTCACGTGGTTTTTCTTGTTTTCTTACTGGTTTGATCCATTGTAATCACAGTTTTGTCAGAGATACCATAAGTAAATGGCTAGACACACATTCAGTACTTTTCCTAACTTTAGTATCTTTTACTAATATGGGCAGTCTCTTATTATACACAATGTAGTCTATTATACTATTTACATCATCCCTTTGCCATGTATACTTATGCTTATTTTTGCGTTTAAACCACGTTTAATTCGATATGAACAGGCCTTGTCTCAGATACATCAATACTCATTAACTCTTGAATCTCCGTACCGTCCCAATACTTTATCGATTTAGTTTCTCTTTGGTCTTACCCATCCGTTCATCTCTTTGATCACCATTATCCTTTTACTCGGTTCACAAATCTCTAGTACATCATTCACGTCTTTCAAAAAGTTTTCTCTCTCTTTATCTCGCTCACTGTCGCCGTTTGTGGGTGCATAGCAGGCAACCAAAACACTGATATACGCGTTTTCATCCGTACCCATATTATTCTTGTAAAAACACATTCATAATTTCTTACACATGAGCATTTTCTTGAAAACCCCACCATATCGATAGGTACTCACTAATCAGTTCCCCATTTTGTTTTGTCTCACTCATGCAAAATGTATAAACCTTACCTATATTCATATCTTGCAAAATCTCAATTTCTTTACCTTTCACGCCCTGTAAATTCAATGTCGCACTTTTACAAGTCGTTACCGGGTCGTCATCACGTCTATTCATCCTCGGTCGTTCATCATGACTTTGGCTGTCCAAGGATATATTTTTGGTTTTCGGAGTGTTTAAGTGAGCAAAAGGGGGACGAGTGACTAGTATATTCGCAGTACCGGCTTTCGCTTTGTAACACTAACGATGGAGCCATCCACCGATGTAGGTTTTGTAGTTTTAGCCGCCGTGGTACAATGACCGTAATCCCAGGTCATTTACCGCTACGCTCACGTTATTCTCGATCGGCCAGTATCTCCGCTGCAGAGAGTACCCGAGGGGCCACCACCACGTTGCCCGTCTGTGCCACTAGAAGGCAAAACCGATACATGAATCACTTGCTGACACTTTTGATAATTTCAAAATACAAGAAGACGACTAAAATTTGCCACAATTTCAGTTGGTATGTAGTAAGTAATCCGCATCGTCTGCACCTCCATTAACAGAAAACTGAGGCTACCAAAAAAATAACTTATAGCCACTCACACACACCAGCAAACAGAAAAAAATGTACTTACCAGCTAATAAGATCCTGCCAATGAGCTCGTTCCTGCCAATGTTGTCAAAATCCATGACCATGACGTCCAACGAACACTCCCTTATTTTCTCCCATGGCACGTTGAAAGAAAAGGTGTCATTGAACACTGGGTTCAAGGTGCACTTGAAGACGGCAGTTTTACGCTTCTCTATGCGTTTATCGCCAAATTGTAGCCATACTTTCACGTAAGGGTCTGCAAGGAAACAAGGTAATAGTATTAAGTACTTTTGCCCTTACTTAATGAAACCGTTCCATACTAAATACGATCTAAAGATTTTTTGTGGCTTCACAAGTGCTTTATAAAGTCCCTGCAATTGGTTTTGGCCTTTTACCGCATCAATTTTTTTTGGCTTGACGATGCGGTAAAAAGCGAAACCGGTTGCAAAGAAGAGAACAAGCACTTGTTAAGAAAGGGAAGAGGTGTCTACATCTGTATTCAAGATAATAATGCTAGCATGTAAGAATAATACAGATAATCAATAAAAACGTGCGTTATGGTAGTGAATTTTTATAAAAATATTTTTAATTCAAATATGTCTTTTAGTGAATTTTCTTAAAAAAAATTCAGTAATGAGGAGATCCCGACTTTTGAATTTTGAAAAAATTTCTTCAAATGAGCGCTAATTAGGCCCCCCAGAACACATATCCGGGGTCAGTTTCAATTTTTATATGTTTATCTATCTATATATATATATATATATATATATATATATATATATATATATATATATATATATATATATATATATATATATATATATATATATATATATATATATATATATATATATATATATATATATATATATATATATATATATATATATATATATATATATATATATATATATATATATATGTGTGTGTGTGTGTGTGTGTGTGTGTGTGATGGTGTGTGTGTGTGTGTGTGTGTGTGTGTAACACACCGATAACTCAAAAAATAATAGGCCGATTTTAATTAAATTTGGTGAAAAAATTCCTTTTGAAAATGGCTTGGATAAGTTCGTCAGCCAGGAAAATCTGCCCAGGTTTTCCCATAAAATTTTGTGTTTTATTTTGAAAAAAATTTATATCTCCAGAATTAACAAGGTCAGGGCAACCAGATTTTGTATGCGGGTTTATGTCCTTATAGGTAAGCTACTTACCAATTTAGCGATGTAGATCAAAAGACAAAAAAGTTATAGGCATTTAAAGAATAATAAATTGTGGTTTTCCTCAAAACGTCAAAGTTGCGATTTAAAACGTCAAAATCGGCAACATTTAGGCAAATTACTTGAATCTAATACGGGCTATGGAAATCAAATGTCTCAAGAAGGATGTTTTACAAACACTGAAGTCTTAGTTTCAACCGTCATTGTCCTTCATTTTATTAAAATGTTTCCAGAAAATTCATTTCAAATAAACCCTTTCTCTGATACTTGACAGTAGTCTTAGCTATAGAGTTTATCGTTTAATATATAATTTTTGTCGAATTTTCGTAAAAAATCAATAAAGCTTAATATATCCGTTATTATACAAGATATAAAAAAATTGTATATATTAATTATAGGGTGTCTTGAGCTACATCTTAAAAACATATTTATACAATCACAGGGTGGCCCATAAGTCGTTGGTGATACAAATTTTCTTTTTTTTTTTAATCAAACACGCCTTATGTTATTGTATTTTTGCATTTTCCATCGAAATATAATGCATGTTTGTAAGAAAAGAAATTCTGGATGCAGCAAGTGCGTTATGGTAGCGAATTTGGATCAAATGCTTCACATTTGAATAGCCCAAATTGCTATTAATCTATAAGGTTGACCAAGAAACGAGTTTTTCCGGGAACACTTTAAGTTTACTTTGTGGAAATTTTTGTACATTTTCACACAATAAAGTTATTTTTATGAAACATGGCACATTGTTTTTACTATATAGCTTATACTGGTAATCAAAATTGATGCCTGCTTTCTTAAAAAGAAAACACACATATTTGCAATAAAAACATTTTTATGAAAGTTCACTACCATAACGCATTTGCTGCGTCCAGAGTTTTTTTTAAAATAAAAGGCATAGCGTTTGATACAACCTACATATAGTATAAACAGCGTATCTTATTTCATCAAGATAACTTTATTGCCTGAAAAAGTACAGTAATTTTTCGAAAATAGACTTCCTGAATCTTCCCGAAAAAACACTTCCGACTTTCCTGAGCAACGAACCTCTTCAATCTATTTACACACCTGCTAAAATATAATTATCCACACAAAGCTTTTTGACCAAAAAATAAACAAATATTTGCATGAAAATTTGCAAACAGTTTCTTTAACGAAAATTGCCATTTTCTATACAAAAATGGTTCAAAGTAATGCTACACGAAAATTATGTTTTTTTCACCAAAATTTGCTAAACAATTATTTTCACGAAGTGTGATTAATGAAAATAATTTTACACAATATTTTTTTACACGAAAATTCCCTAAAACATTCATAATATTCAAATTACATATATACCTAATATGTATCTAAATTTTCGTGTGTAAGTCACATTCTATAATATAAAGCAGCGTAACAAATTTTCTTGCCATAGCTTTGTTTTTTCCAAATGCAAAAGTGGCGATCTCCTCATATTAGTGAATTTTTTAAGAAAAATTTCAATTGCAGATTTGGAAGGTGCTCGAAGAGTACTTACTTTTTTATGTGATATATCATACCCCTAACTTTAGCGGTTTCGCTGTTAAACCTTTTACCCCCAAACTGTGTTTTTTGAAATAAACTAAATTGCATTTGTGTTTGAAGTTAGGGGCAGAATAAGACCTCTTGTACCTTCCAATAATTTTTTTGTGTTAATTTATGGAAAAAAAATATTGATTGGCCTTCGCAAATTGTCATTTTTTTGAACATTTCAAGTGGCACCCCCCTAAAAAAATTACACTGTTGGATAGCCGAAAATCCAGATTTTCCATTGGTACCAAAAAAAATTACACATTCCATAACAAAATTTCACAAAGATAAAATATTATGTTTAGTGAAAATTCACTAAAATCCTAACGTAACGTTTAATTATTTCATTAATTGTAATTACATTTTTAGGAATTGTAATTGTAATTCCTTTTTTAGGAACTGAAAAAATTAAGTTTAATATTCAGTATGAACGTATGAACGCATCCATATACATTTGTTCTATCATACAGTAATCTGTGTTTTACGTAAGGGTAGATGTATTCTCACCATAATTAGAACCGTAGACCGGTTTCGCTCTAATTAGAGCTCATCAGTACGGCATACTAGTTGCAGTGAAAATACACCTATAAAGTAATACAGCTATAGTAGCCAGCCTCTCAAAACTAAGTGAGATGTAAGATACGTTTTTACACGTGTCGCCACCTCGTTGCGGAACAAAGTAGTATGTTGTCACGGCAGCTCCAAATAACACAGAGTGTTAAAAAATAGAGACTGTATACAACCCTTTCTTCTCCAATATAGGGACAAAGTATGTAAGGCTAGATGTATTCTCACCGCAATTAGAACCGTAGACCGGTTTCTCTCTAATTAGAGCTCGTCAGTATGGCATACTAGTTGCAGGGGGTGGGGGTTTCCGAAGTTGGCGGTTGTAACCAGAAGTCATAATGACAACAACATTTCACAATAATTCGGGTATAACAGAAGAAATAAGGTGGAATTCTGCATTCTTCGGCATTTTTTAGCGAATTTTGATAAATTAATTTTTTTTCGAAGCGCCTTATCTCGGTAACGATTAGATATACAAACATTTAGCAAAAATAGTAGTAACTTTAACGCTCTACAAAAAAGTTATAAATGTTTTTGCCATAGTATGTAAGGGAAAATAGTTATTAAGGGAAAATCGGAGAAATGTCGAAAATTTTGTCTTACATCTTACTTAGTTTTGGGAGGCTGGCCACCATAGCCGTATTACTTTATAGATGTATTTTCTCTGCAATTGGTATGCCCTACTGGCGAACTCTAATTAGAGCGAAACCGGTCTACGGTTCTAATTGTGGTGAGAATACATTTAGCCTTACATACATTGTCCTTATATTGGGGAAGAAATTGAGCAGGGCTGACAATTTACTAAATCGTTCGTTGGTTGTATACAATCTCTATTTTTGTAACATTATGTGTTATTTGGAGTTGCCGTGACAACGTACTACTTAGTTCCACAACGAGGTGGCGACACGTGTAAAAACGTGTCTCACATCTCACTTAGTTCTGTGTTTTACATTGAAATATTAATATATTAACCGCCAGGTCAACACTGGCACTGGGAATTCTACTCTCTAATGAGAACAAAGCATTGTTTAATCGATTTTTAACACATAGTATACATACAATTTATCTTTATGCTCTCCTTCTTTACATTGAGCCTTAACTATGCCCAAACTCACACTGCCGCGTGCGCGCAATGTGCCTAAAAAGGGGTACAAGGTTTTTTTCTACATGCATACCTTATAATTGAAACTACTGCGAAAACATCAGAGAAAGTGTCTATTTTAAATTTATTTTCTGCAAATATTTAAGTAAAATGAAGGACAGTGATGGCTCAAGCTGAAACACAAGGCTTTATAGAACACACCTCTTATGAGATTTCTTCTACATACGCCGTATTAGTTCCAGGTTCTTTATCTAGAACATGTCAATTTTGACGTTTCGAATAGCAAATTTGACGCTTCAAGAAGAAAAACTATAATGCTTATAACTTTTTTTTTCTGGAAAGTAAAAGGGTGCATTCGCTCTGTTCCCCTGGTAGATCTGTTGGGGGCAGCAGGTGGAGGAATTATGGAAAAAAGCTCCTCTGAGCAGTGCCCATGCAGATATCTATAATATATATATATATATATATATATATATATATATATATATATATATATATATATATATATATATATATATATATATATATATATATATATATATATATATATAGAGAGAGAGAGAGAGAGAGAGAGAGAGAGAGCGGTCACCAACAGCACGTCGGTGAGCAAGGGATGGCAGCGTTTGGGTGAGGGTACGGTCACCGATGAGACGTATAGCTCTTCTGAATAGAGTCCAGGATAGCGAGTGTAGAAGCGGCAGCGGCACCCTAGATGTGGGAGTAGTATTCGAGGTTTGGCTTTATTTGTGAAGTATATAAGTTATAGAGATTACCTGGTGAAAAGTATTTGCGAGCCCGGAAGAGAAATGTTGGTTGACATGTTGGTGCCAATTGAGATTTCTAGCCACAGAAATGTCAACAAGTGAAAAGGACTCATTACTTTGAATAACCTGATTGTTCATTGTGATGGGTCTAGGGCTGGTATATCTCTTATGAGATAGAAAGCAAGACTGAGATTTGGTGGAGCTGAATTGTACAATATTTCTATTTTCCCAGTCTAATATTTTTTGGAGATACACAGAGACAGAACCCTTCATGAGTCTGTGATCCTCATCTAATTGGGCTAAAGAGACAGGCTTAGAACATTGTATATTTAAGTGGGGGGTGCTGTCGTCCGCGTAACTGTGGTTGGATGTGCTAGAGAGGAGATCATTGATGTGGACAACAAACAAAGTAGCGGCTAAAGCTGAACCTTGAGGGACTCCTCCATTAATTGGATGCAGTTTAGAGAAATGGGCATCCACGAAAACAGAAATGCTCCGGTTGAAGAGGAAATTTGCTGTCCAGGTACAGAGTTTTGGTGGTTGGCCATAGGCCGGAAGTTTATTAAGCAGCCCTGCGTGCCAGACCTAGTCGAATGCTTTGGATATGTCTAGAGCAACAATCTGGAATTCACCGTGTAGTTCCATAGACTTGTTCCAAACCATACTGCCTGTCGTGGATTAGACTGTGTTTTTCAAAAAATTTAATGATTCGGTGTTTATATACATTTCCATCACGTTAGAGACGACTGAAAGGACAGAAATAGGCCTGTAGTTGCTAAGAATCACACTTTGGACCCTTTCTTAGAGACGGGTTGTAGTTGAGCAGTTTTCGAGTTACTAGGGAATACGCCTCTATTGTAAGATGTCTGAAACAGATAAGTCAGGACAGGATCAAGTTCTGGTGCGCATTTTTCGAGAACAATTGCTGGGATCTCGTCAAGGCCAGAGGCTTTCCTGGTATTAAGAGAAGAGAGCATCTTTTGTACCTTTTTAGTTTTGAAAATGATATCCGTCATTTTATGCGCGACATTGGGGACTGTTGTTGGTTGAACATTTGGAGGTAGGTTTAGAGTACAATTGTCGGCGAACAACGAGGAAAAAAGTTTAGCCTTGCCCAGGGCGATGGAAACAATTTGATCCCCTAAAACAAGAGGTTGGAACGTGTTCTTGCAAAAATTATTCCCAATAGATTTAGCAAGAGCCCAGAATGGTTTGCTGCCGTCTTCAACAGTAAAGCTAGAGAAGTAGTCTCCAAGTCTGTATGTAATAGTTTAATTGTGTGTCTAGTGCGGCATTTTGTTATTTTGAAAATCATGTGATAATGACTTTGATAGTGTACCTCCGATAAAGAGGATTTTTAAGAATATTATTAAAAATGTGGGAATGGTCTGACGACCGCAGCCAGGGAAGAAGACAACACACACAACAAGAATATTATTTTATATAATCCACTGGAATTTAGAGTTCGTTATTTTTTATACCATTTCTAAAATACCTATATACCTGTTACATAAATTATGCACTTAAGTTGCTTCCGCTTTCAAATTACCTTCGTGAAAATTGACATTTTATTATTCCTTTCGTAAAGGAATCAATAATATCCTGTTTGTATTTTACAGTATTCGTTACATGAAATCAGGTCGTTTGTTTACATGTTGCTTTACCAATAATCGTGGTATGCTCGTGCCAGAAATGGCACGTTTTGTTGAATTCAATGAAACAAATCAGGATGTGGAAACATTGGAGGAATGCCGAACCCCTACAAATTCTCCATCAGGAAATATTTCATTATTAATTTTGTTATCTAAAGGTTGGAATCTGACAGCAGCAAGTTATTCCCTCTATATTTTGTATTTTGTGAATTACGATGTTTCCTTATTTCATGTATTTTTGTTATGAGGTAATAATTGTCAACCAAGGAATATAGCTACGGAAGATTGTAATCTGTGACGAGCACTGATAAGCATACCTGGAGAACCCAAATCACCACAACACATTTGAAAAAACCTGCCCATCGTTCACTAACCAAGTTAGAGTCATCAGAGCATGAATAATTATAAATATCTTCTCCACAACTCTATTAGCGAATTTTTCTTAAAATGAACAATTCAATAATGAGGAGATCTGTATATATATATATATATATATATATATATATATATATATATATATATATATATATATATATATATATATATATATATATATATATATATATAAAGATATATCACACCGATAACTTAAAAAATAAAGGGCTGATTTTGATGAAATTTGGTATGTATCTTCCCCTTGTAAGTCGCTTGTATAAGCTCGTTAGCGCGGAATATTGGACCAGTTTTCCAGGAAAATTTTGGGTTTTCTTTCGGAAAATTCTTGTATCTCCGAAAATAACAGACCTATGACAACCAAATTTGACATATACGTTTTTACTATCAAACTTACCCTACGCACCAAAATTTTGGTCTCTAAGTTAAAAGAAGGAAAAGTTATAGGCATTTAAAGAAAAAAATCGGGTGCCACTGATAATCAGAGGAAAGTACAAGAACAAAATATTTTGTTTAATTAACAAAACCAATTTATTATTACATACAACGGTTAAGTTTTCTTGGCGCAAAAAGGTGAAGAAGTAGCAGAAAAAATGTTTTGAAAATTTTATAATTTTCCTTCTTGGAACGTCAAAGCCGCGATTTGAAACGTCAAAAATTTGCAATTTTCAGACAACGAATTTGAAGCAAGTACGGATTGTGTCGAAAAAATGTCGTAACAAGTGTGTTTTACAAAGCCTTAAGTTTCAGCTTTAACCATCATTGTCCTTCATTTTATTCAATGTTTTCGGAAAATCCATTTCAACAGACCCTCTTTCTGATGCTTCGGCAGTAGTTTCCGCTATAGTTTATGGTTTAATAGTCTATATTTTAGCAAATTTTCGTAGAAAAAATTCGTTATTAAGAAGACCGTGACTTATGAATAAAAATATTTCTTCAAATGAGCGCGAACTAGAACCCTTAAACCCATATACGGGGTTATTTTCAGTTTTTCCCTGTTTATACGTATACAGGGTGACACATTTCTACGGTAAAGCTTAATAGATCCGTTATTATACAAGATATGTGTCTCGAACTGTATCTTATAAATCTATTTTGACAATCACAGGTCGCCCATAAGACGTTAGTGACAAAAGTTTTATTTTCTTAATATAACACCCCTTGTGTTATTGCATTTTTGTGTTTTCCATCAAATTAAAATGCACGATTGCAAGGAAAACATTGATATCGTTCATCGTCTTTGAGTTATTTCAATTGTTTTGCAACTTTTCACGTTTTTGACACATTGCACAAACACATATCACAAATTGTGATACGGCGTTTTTATCAATAAATAGCGGAGCCCCATAGAAATGACGCATTCAGAGAGCTTTTTGTTTGTATTACTCGTCGAAAAAATCGAGCTGCCATATACAGGTACTCTTAAATAGTGGCTGAATTTGAAATGCTTTCGCAGAAATGTTTTTATTGTTTCCGTAGACATAAGTTTTTTGTAAGATTTTTGTGATATGTTGGTAATAAATGATAAATGTAAGTTATTGTAAAAAAAGTTGTCGAATTTTTAAGAAAAATATAATTTAGTGTAAGGAAGGAAATGTATGTAAAAAAAATGGTGAATTTTTGTAAAAGATATTTTCATAATTTTTTTCTTTCAATTTTAGTCCTGAAGCTGTTTGTAAAGAATTACAATAATATCGTCAGGTGTGTAAATAGCTTAAAGAGGCTCGTGGGCCAGGAACATCGGACCAATTTGTCTGGAGCTTTTAAACATTATTTCGGAAAATGTTTGTAATTTTTGAAACAACAAAGAAATTTTAATAAAATGTGGTACATTGCTTGTACTATATAGGTAAGACTGCCAACCAAATGTCCCTCTTGTGAAAATAACGCATATTTACCATTAAAAACATTTTTACGAAAATTCGCTACCACAACGCATTTTTGCGTCGATAGTTTTTATATTCTTCAGCAGGTAGTGGTTCACTAACGGTTTAAGGAGGTTCAACGACACAACAAATTAACATATCTCGTTTGGCGGAAATATCTGTATTCTTTTATTATCTATCGGCTTTTGCCGGTATTTATTTTGTAAAGTAATCTATAGTTAGTGGTTCACTAACGGTTTAAGGAGGTTCAACGACACAACAAATTAACATATCTCGTTTGGCGGAAATATCTGTATTCTTTTATTATCTATCGGCTTTTGCCGGTATTTATTTTGTAAAGTAATCTATCAGGAGATTATCCATAGGCGGCGGAGCGAGATTCATGCACTTTTAATTAATATTATATTTAGCAATATATATATATATATATATATATATATATATATATATATATATATATATATATATATATATATATATATATATATATATATATATATGTATGTATATACTTTCGAAGGCGTTTAGCTGTCCTGGTTATCTAATATTTTTTTATTAATTTTAGATTCTCGTCATTACCGTGGTGATTATTGTCCCAAATATGTTGGACGACGGAAGATCTATCTACCATACCGTATCTTAATTGTGCCAACTGTTCTGTTAATCTAATTTCAATTTTTGCTTTTCAGACGTACTTAGGATCACAATATTTACAACTTATTTCATAAACTCCCGATATTTTGGCAGTAGTGTCCTTGTCTTTTGGGTTACCTGGCAAGTTTTTTAAAGTATTTTTTTGTCGAAAATGTTGATTGCAAATTGGCTTTTTAAAAATACTATGTAGACCTCTGGTGAGGTTCAAATGGTAAGCAAACAAAATTGGTATCCGCTTTCTCTCTTCTTAACGTAGTTGAATCCGCTAACATTTTCTTTGCTTTCTGTTGCGTCTGTGTGTGTGTTTTGTTTCTTTAACGTCGGCCTATTTCCGCGACTATGGACAACCAACCAACCACCGACACCAGGGAGCACTTTCACCTCACAATCCTGGAAATCTTGCCGAACCCCTGCCTTTCTGTAAGGAGGGTAGGGATATTTCACGTGCACAACATCGCATGGACACGGGACCGACGGCTTTACGCCCCCTCTGAAGGGCGGAACGTGCAGACATTCAACTTGCTCAAATACAATGCCAGAATCTCGGTTGATGTTAATTTTACAGTTTGTACTGAAAAAGTGAAAGGAGAACCCTGGGATCGAACCCAGTACCCTTCGGTTCAGAGGCACACGTTCTTACCCCTGAACCACCGAGGTTCTCTTTGTTTTCGGTTTGTTAATTAATTTCTCCACTAGACAAGCAGTATATCCGTTATATATGGCCACGCCCTCAATAAAATTCAATTCTTTGGTAAATCTACTTTACTTAAAGGAGAACTAAATAACCTGTTTACTGAACAATTCAGATTGGAAATTTATTGTGGATACGTATGATGTGAGTCATTCGGAATGTAGCTTAGAGTCGTGGTTTCCTTTTTATGGACATAGAATTATAAAGTGCCTTTATTTTTGATAACTAGTAAGCCTAGAAAGGGTAATTTATTAATAATTCCTAATTCGTGGGTAAATTGTATACAATAAAATGTATTGTTTAATTTGGCAATAAAATCTTCTATTCTGCAAATGTTTGTGTTAAACACTACAAAGATATCACCCACGCAACGAAAGCACACTCTAGGAAAATACTCACTTTCACTTTCAAGATATGTTTCAAATCTACTCATGAAGAGGTCTGCACTACATGGCGATAGCGGGTTGCCCATTTCTGTGTCTTAAGTTTCTTAAAAAAACTCAATGTTGAATCGAACAATATTTTGTTTAATGAAAAGGTTTGTTAATGTTAGATATTCTTTGCAGACCTTTACATTTATGTTATTCATTTGTAACAACTGTTGTAAATACGTTAACGTTTGCTTCGTGGCAATGCTAGGAAACAATGAGGTGACATCAAATGGAATCAAAACCACGCCTTCAACCAATTTACCCTCTTTAATTTTATGAATAAATTTAAGTGAGTTTGTTGCTGAAAAACTTTTTTGTTTAAGGGGCAAGCTTTTAAACTTATTTGTCAACTACCTTGTTAAATTGTATGTCGGGGAATCTATAGCCGAAACAATAGGTCTCTTTGATTTTCCCAGTTTATTGATTCTTGAGAGACAGTACTTTTTGGGGTCTCTAGGACTTGCAACTTGTAACTTTCTTTCTAAGTCTTTTGATATAAGGTTGTGACATTTAAAATTTTCACAGCACACCGGACACCAGTAGTTTTGTACAGTGTATGCCCAGGATTGATTTTGTAATACAAAATGTTATATATGTATATATATTCTCTGAATTAAGACGTGAGATTTTCATTGACAGACACCCTCCCCCCCCCACTTTAATTTGATTTTTAGCTGACGTAACTAATGGACGTCCTCTAAGTATTGATGAAGCAGATATGAATTAGATTATTTAATCAGACACCTGCACAAATTCAAGTTTTTCATTGTAAAAGTACTAAGACGTTTTCCTATTAATCCTAGAAACTTTCTAGCTATAAATGTATCTCTACAATTATACCATTCCTTCTAATTCTAGTTGTCTATTCCTTTTGTAAAGCGAATCATAAATTCAATTCGCGAATTCAACCTTCCTGTTTACAAAATACAAACGTATTCATTCGAGTAACAACAATCTCATTTGCAATGTTTGTTGATCTTAAAGGAAGCAGTAAACGAACGTACAGCCAAATTACATTACGCGAAACTATGAAACTACAAAGGGGGATTTATCGATTTCCCAGAGGATAACAATAATACTGTTTATTATCGAGGTTTAGATAGAGCGTCGGTGGTTCAGGGGTAAGAACGTGTGCCTCTGCACCGAAGGTTAGTGGGTTCGGTTCCAGGATTCTCCTTTCACTTTTTCAGTATACACATTAACATTAACCGAGGCTGTGGCATTGTATTTGAGCAAGTTAATTGTCTGCCCGTTTCACCCTTCGGAGGGGGCGTAAAGCCGTCTGCTCGTGTCCATGGTTTCGGCGTGTTAAATATACCCTCCCTCCTTACAATAAGACAGAGGATCGGCAAAATTTCCAGAATATTGGGGTGAAACTGCTCGCTGGCGTCGACTATTGGCCGTAGTTGCGGAAATAGACAGACGTTAAAGAAACAAAAATTTCGGGACGCAGCAAGTGCGTTATAGTAACGAATAAATATGAGACTTGTACACAGTCTAATCCACGACAGGCGGTACAGATTCCGTCAGCGCAGATCAACTGCCGACCTCCTTTCCTTTGTCACCCACTCTGCCTGCTAAGAAATTAGGTTTCCTCTTCCGGGTTCGCAAATACTTTTCACCAGCCAATCTCTATACCTTATATACTTCACAAATAAGTCCAAACCTCGAATACTGCTCCCACATCAGGGGTGCCGCTGCTGCTTCTACGCTCGATATCCTGGACTCCATTCAGAAGAGAGCTATACGTCTCATCGGCGAACCTACCCTCACCCAAAGGCAGCCATATCTTGCTCACCGACGTGCCGTTGGTGACCTCTCTCTTTTTTTACAGATATCTGGACGGGCACTGATCGGAGGAGCTTTCTTCCATAGTTCCTCCACCTGCTGCCCCCATCAGATCTACCAGGGGAACAGAGCGAAGGCACCCTTTTACTGTCCAGGTCACCAGACATAGAACATCTTGTTATGCCCGCTCTTTTGTCCCGAGGACTTCCAAATTGTGCAATTCCTTGCCGGCACATGTTTTTCCTTCTCCTCCGAACCTCCAAACCTCAGATCCAGAATTAACAAGCTGCCTCTTTCCTCCTTGTCGACACCCACGGTACGATAGTATTTAGGCTGTGAGCCTTCGTGGTGTGTTGTTGAAAAAAAGTAGTTTTCACGTGAGAAACAAATACACTACTTACAAGCATTCATTTAGAGGACATTTTTTCGACATTATTTCATAGATTATTATAGAAAAAACTATTATTGAGGGTTTTTTATGTTATAATTTCATTTTCATAAGCAAATAGTTCACTTTCTCAGGAGAAATTAAAATAATAATAATAATAATAATAATACTGAAACTTCACATCCTCTGCTTGTGTTCAATCAGCATTTTTCGTTGAAGCATTCCAAACACATTGGCTGTTTTTACCCACTGCAAAAGGTCATCACTCGTTTTGTTTTCTTCGTTGCTTCTTTTGTACGCTCTTGATTTTGCAATTTTTGGTAACAAAAAACCCAACTTAGATTTTTGTTTGCAGGAGCTTCACATTTATTTAGCTTACGGGCCTTTTCAGGATGAGAGAAGCAGACAGACGCCCATGAAAATGAGGAAAAGTAATCCCGCATTTCATCGAAGTTCCCGGAGTTCTAGTGCCAAACTATACGTTGGTGTGATGACTGTGTGACTTCGGGTTGCATTCCGCAGGAAGCAGTGACTATGCCGTGGTCTGAGCGACCAAGGGAGGCGGTGACTGGTGTCTTATAGCATTCAGGTTTTCAGGGACTTTAGATGTGTTGGGATGCGAGGAAAGTAAGTAGGTTGCTGAACCATATTGGCTAAAGAATTGCTGACTGCGAAGGCCTCCGCTGCTCTCGCTTGCGGATTGGTTTTTGAATAACCTAGCCATTCTTTATTATGGACATTGAGGTCACCAAGAATAGTGACCTCGGAGGAAGGATATTGAGAAATCAGATGGTCGGTTTTTTCAGAAAGGTAGTCAAAGAGCTGGACAAAGTTGTTGTCAGAAGGTGACCGGTGACTGGTAAATGCAACAGATGAATTAAGTTGCAGCACTGAGAGAGAGATTCATCCTTAAACCGAGCTCTGACAATGATTTATTGCCCTTTGTTTGCACCCTCTCTCTCTCTCTCTCTCTCTTTGATAGAGAAGATATTCCAAAACTTGGCAGGTAAAGTTATAAATATAAGTTATATAAATTCAAAAATGTCGTCCGGCAATCAAAGTACAATACACATGAAAATTGCCTGGGATTTTGCCCCTCTCCGTATCGGTCTTTACCTAAGACGTAGTATAAAAGGTGATGTTATTTCTAAGTAGTTTACAATTTTTCATCCACTGATGATGCCAATTTTGTTAGTGAAAGGGCTGTCAGTTCTTTATAAAGATGTGTTGTGGTGATTTTGGTTCTCCCAGTGCATTTATTATGTAACCAGTCTTGTAATTAAACTGTGATATCTTGCATATGTTGCAAAATCCAGTTGTTTTTACATAATTCACTTTATCACGAGGCAGTAAAATCCACAAAGGAATTTATCGATTATAAAGTCTCGTGGAATATTACCCGGCGTTAACTGCTACACACTTTACGCACTCACCCCCAGGGTTTCGCCTGCGGGGCGCTAAGGGATAAAAGCGCTCCAGTTATACATACCTGATTTTCCGTTGATGTCTTTAGCTTTAAGATTTCTAGCCTTGAGCAAGGTGAGCGTCAGGATACTGTTGCTGGGATGATAACACAGGGATGTCAGCAATTCGCCGCATTTGTCCTTCGCCGGTGGTTTGAGTGCCTTCCAGAAAGATGGCTTCTCGCTCAGGTCAACCTGAAAAAAAGGGAACTCCCATGAAAAGGGTCATCTTCCATGTATAACACACATCATAAATTCCATTTAAATAAATATTAGTGAACTTCCTTTAAAACAGTTTACTAGCGAGGAGATCGCGACTTTTGAATTTAGAAAACATTTTTTAAAATGAGCGCAAACTAGGCCCACTAGAACACATATTTCAGTTTCGATTTTATACGTTTGTTAACCAGGAAAATCGGTGGAAGTTTTTCCAAAAAATGTTGTCTTTTCCTTCGGAAAATTTTTAGAACTCCGGAAAAATTTAGGTCTGTAAGTTACAAGTTGAGCATTTAAAGAAAATTTCCTCCAAACTTCAAACTCGCGATTTGAAACGCCAAAATTGGTAACCTTTAGCCAAAGAAGGTTTCTTTAATTTTTTTATTTCAAAAACACACCACGATGGCTTACAGCCTAAATACTATCGTACTGTGGGTGTCGACAAGGAGGAAAGAGCCAACTTGTTAATTCTGGACTTGAAGGGTTAGAGATTCGGAGTAGAAGGAAAAATATGTGCCGGCAAGGAATTCCTCACCTTAGAAGTCCTCGGGACAAAAAAAGCGGGCATAACAAGATGTTCTATGTCTGGTGACCTGGACAGTAAAAAGGGTGCATTCGCTCTGTTCCTCTGGAGGAACTGTTGGGGGCAGCAGGTGGAGGAACTATGAAAGAAAGATCCTCTGTGCAGTGCTGATAAAAGAGAGAGAGAGAGAGATGTCGCCAACGACACGTCGGTGGGCAAGGTATGGGAGCCTTTGGGTGAGGGTAGGGCCACCGATGAGACGTATACCCTTTTCTGAACGGAGTCCAGGATAGCGAGTGTAAAAGCGGCAGCGGCACCCCAGGTGTGGGAGCAGTATTCGAGGTTTGGCCTTATTTGTGAAGTATATAAGGTATAGAGATTAGCTGGTGAAAAGTATTTGCGAGCCCGGAAGAGGAAACCTAATTTCTTAGCAGCCGCTTCTGAAATTGATGTGACATGTTGGTGCCAATTGAGATTTAGATCCACAGAAATGCCAACAAGTGAAAAGGACTCATTACTTTAAATAACTTGGTTGTTCATTGTGATGGGCCTAGGGCTGGTGCATCTCTTATGGGATAGAAAGCAAGACTGAGAATTGGTGTGGTTAAATTGTACAAGATTTCTACTTCCCCAGTCTAATATTTTTCGGAGACCCACAGAGACAGAACCCGTCATGAGTCTGCGATCCTCATCTAATTGGGCTTAAAAGAATATTGTATATTTGAGTGGAGGGTGCTATCATCCGCGTAATTGTGAACTGGGTTGGATGTGCTAGAGAGGAAGTCATTGATGTGGAGAAGAAACAAAGTAGGGGCTAAAGCTGAACCTTGAGGAACTCCTGCATTAATTGGATACAGTTTAGAGGAATGGCCATCCACTGGGATTTACCGTATAGTTTCATATACTTGTTCCAAAAATAGGTGACAAAGGAAAAGAGGTCGGTGGTTGATCTGCGCTGACGGAATCCATACTGCCTGTCGTGGATTAGACTGTGTTTTTTAAGAAATTTTAGTAATTAGGTGTTTATATACTTTTACATCACTTTAGAGGCAACTGAAAGGAGAGAAATAGGCCTGTAGTTGCTAGGAAGCGCTTTGTATCCTTTCTTGGGGACGGGTTGTACTCGAGCAGTTTTCCAGTTACTACGGAACATGCCCCTATTGTAAGATGTCTGAAACAGACGAGTCAGGAGAGGAGAAAGTTCTGGTGGCATTTTTTGAGAACAATTGCTGGGATCTCGTCAAGGCCAGAGGCTTTGCTGGTATTAAGAGAAGATAGCATCTCTCGTACCTTTTTAGTTTTGAACATGATATCATTTTATGCGCGACATTGGGGACTGTTGGTGGTTGAAGATTTGGAGGTGAGTAGGATTTCCGGCGAACAACGAGGCAAAAAGTTCAGCCTTGCCCAGGGCGGTAGAAACAATTTCATCCCCTGAAGCAAGAGGTGGGAACGTGCTATTATAGAAATTATTCCCAATAGATTTAGCAAGAGTCCAGGAGGGTTTGCTGCAGTTGGAGCTTGAGAGGACTTTGTTTTTGATGTGGTTATTAAACGAGTTTTTTGCCTCAGAAAGAATGCGGACATAGCAGTTTCTTGCGTTGTTAAATGCTAACGGTGTTTTTGACTGGGATTGTGTGAAACAAATACGGGTTATGTAAGGAAAATGTTGCAAAAAGAGTGTTCTATAAACACTTAAGTTTTAGCTTCAACCATCATTGACCTTTATTTTGCTAAAATGTTTCCAGAAATTAATTTCAAATAGATTTAGTTAAGTTTATGGTTTAACGGTCTATAATTTTTAGCTAACTTTCATAGAAAAATTCGTTAATGAGGAGACTGCGACTTTTGAATTTAAAAAGACTTCTTTAAATGAGTGCAAACTAGGCCCTCTAGAATCCATATGCGAGTTTATTTTCGGTTTTTGTCTGTTTAGATTTATACAGGGTGATCTATTTCTACGGCAAAGGTTAATATAATTGTTATTATACAAGATACGAGAAAAAATTGTATACGTTAATTATCTTGCGCTGAATTTTGTAAAATTATTTTGATAATAACCGGGTGACCCAAATGTCGTTGGTGATACCTCAAATATTTTTTCGAACACCCTTATATAAATTCATTTTTGCATTTTTTTATCCAAATGTGATGCTTGTTTGTAAGAAGAAAATCAAGACGAAGTAAGTGCGTTATGGTAGCGAAGTTTCATTAAGTGCCTCAAATTTTAATAACTCAATTTGTTATTAATCTAAGGTTTGTAATTTGTAATGGTACATTCTTTCTATTATGTATGCTATACCGGTGACCAAATTGATGCCTTCTTGCATTAAACAGACATATTTGCTATTCAAAAATATTTTTATGAAAATTCACTTTCATAACGCACATGCGGCGCTCAGACTTTTTGTCATGATACATCCCTCATATTCATGCATTAATAATTTTTTATCAAATTATAATTCATGTTCGCAACGAAAAATTTGATACCGTTTACGGTTTTCGAGTTCGCTTAATTGCTTTAGCAACTTTTCACGCTCTGTCATATATCGAAAATTGTGATACGGCGTTTTTACCAATAGATAGCGCCCACAAAATGACGCATTCAGGGAGGTTTTTGCTGATATTTATCATTAAAAAATCGATATGCCACAAACAAGGCGCACTAAAATATTGGCTTAATTTGAAAAAGCCAAACTACATGGAACATCCTGTATTTTATATTTCAAAAGTGAAGGGCATGCCCTGTGCTTCCACTCTTGTATAACACTCTCTATACCTAAAGTCTTTAGTTTTGGAAATATTTACATTCAGTTTTCGTAGAATTTATTTCAAGTGCTTTTGTAGAAAGAATTCTTTGCAAAAATGTTGGCAATTAATAATTTTGCTTGGACCTAAGTTATTGTAACAAATTTTTTCAAATTTTATATACAACCAATTAACAATTTAGTAAATTGTACGCCCTGGTCCATTTCTTTCCCAATATAGAGACAAAGTATGTAAGGCTAGATGTATTCTCACCACAATTAGAACCGTAGACCGGTTTCGCTCTAATTAGAGCTCGTCAGTACGGCATACTAATTGCAGCGAAAATACACCTATAAAATAATACGCTATGGTAGCCAGCCTCCCAAATCTAAGTCAGATGTAAAACACGCTTTTACGCGTGTCGCCATCTCGTTGCGGAACCAAGTGGTATGTTGTCACGGCAGCTTCAAATAACACATAATGTTACAAAAATAGAGATTGTATACAACCAACTAACAACTTAGTAAATTGTCAGCTCTGGTCCATTTCTTCCGCAATATAGACACAGTATGTAAGGATAGATGTATTATCACCACAATTAGAACCGCAGACCGGTTTTGTTCTAATTATAGCTCGCCAATACGGCATACTAATTGCAGCGGAAATACACCTATAAAGTAATACGGCTATGGTAGCCTCGTGTCGCCTCGTTGCGAAACCTAATTGTGGTGAGAATACATATAGCTTTATATACTTTGTCCCTAGAGTTCAGTCGACAGGTAGTTTCAGACAGAAAAACGTCGGAAGATAATCAAACTTTGGGAAGTTTTTTAAGGATGGTTAATAAACATTTTCTCAAGTTTTGGACCTCGAGGACCCTGTGCATAAAGAGGGGGATGGGAACTGCAACATTTTTGACTTTACTCCGGTTTTTCCTTAATAATTTTTTTTCTCTTACATATTACAGCAAAAACACCAAAAACTTTTTTTGTATAGCGTTAAATTTGATACTATTTTGACTCTCAAACATGTTCGTAAGTCTAATCGTTGAGCACCTCCGTGGCCGTGCGTCGATTCAGACTTTCCAATACGGACTCGGGGGACGACGGTTCGAGCCTCACCGGCGGCGGATGATTTTTTAAATCACTGTCGTCGTTGAGATCGAGCTCAAGGTGGAGGGTAGGTTAGTTTAGATGAGCAAAAACGGTCAGCAAAGGCCTAATTGCCAGTAAGCATCTTACCTTTACCTTTCTTTTAAGTCTAATCGTTACTGAGATATGGCGCTTCGAAAAAAAATTAATCAAAATTCGCAAAAAAAATGCCGAAGTATGCAGAATTGTACCTTATTTCTTCTGTTATACCCGAATTGTTGTGAAATGTTGTTGTCATTATGATTTATGGTTACAATCTCCAACTTCGGAAACCACCACCCTCCCCCGCTCCCCCTTACTCGCTCAACCACAATTAAAAAGAGCAAATTTTCTTCACTGATGAAATACAACCATACTCACTCCATGTTGGTACTGATATTTATTACTTGTGGGATTGATATCCCCTTTCTCACCCCCACTACATAATTATCCCATGGCAGGCAAAAAAACGTAGTCCTTTCGTGGAAAAAATGCAATTAACAATATTAAGGTATTCACAAGGAAACATTAGATGAAATAGATATATTATTATTGAAAGGTACTCATATATACATGTACTGCTGACGACACCTTCAGGCGGGCTACTTCAGATTCAGTGGCTGCAGGGGAGTCACAGCCATGATTCCTCCCATGGCGTGGAATGTGTCGTGTCCATCTAAAGTATTAACATTAAAGTCCGCATTATCAAATATCAACTGACTGAATGGATCGGCAGATTTCGCAATTTTGGTACCTTTAGCTTGTAGCATGTACGACCCTTCTAGCCTGTTGGCTTCTTCGTAAGATGATGAAAAGCCCATGGAAGATAGAAGATGCAGGAGATGTTTAGAGCCAAACTTTTTGTAGACAAACACGGAAACATCAGTCTTGATGGAGGACAGAAAATATTTAGTGCGCACTGCTATCATGATTGCATGAGCCAGAGCGAGGCATTTTTTTCAAGAATCCAAAGATCCTCTTTTATTGGTCAAAATCAAGACGTGGAGTAGAAGAAGTAGCGTCTCTGGAACCCCAGGACGCGCACTACCCAAGAAGTTGTCAATCGGAGGATACTCAGCTGTGTTGAACACTCCGGAGCGGATGTCCTCCAAGATTATTTTTCCAGCTGCCTCCACAATTCGACGTCTTTCTTCCTGTTCGTCTCCTTTCTTTTCTTTGGAGTACCAGTTATCGTACAGAATTTTGTCACCAATCCTCTTCAGATTGACAACAGGCCCTCTACTTGATTCTGAAATTATAATTTGGTCTCCATATTTCGTCTGAAAACAATTTTTCACAGTTTTGAGGTTTGGTTGACTGTCTTCCTCAATCAACTTAATCAGCTGCTCAATGGAAAACTGGCATTCATCACTGTTCTGGTCCATGTATGGAAATATCACCTGTATGGCCTCGTCAACACTCGGTGATGGGCGAAATACTATTTTCTGCGCTGACTTAGGTGGATGGTAAAAACTTGCTAGGCATTTTTGGTGACACTCAGAATTGACAGCGACTAAATCAGTGTTCAAATTCGGCAACTGGCTGATGCGTTCTTCTATTTTCTTCCCCCACTCGTCTCCACACATCCTCGCCTTCTCGATAATTTCATTAGCAATTTCGGGTTGAGTCACTTTGACCGGAGCATTGCGCCTTTCCAAGGGCAACTTTGCCTGTTTAGCTCTGGAATCATCAGTAATAGCTTCCACACAAAAAGAAACACGCATTGGTGAAGTCGAATTTTGCAATTTGTAACCGCCGGGTAGGTACAGGAGAAGGAGCTTTGGATGTGTCATATCCTCGACGTGCAAAGACAGCAATCAATTTCTCATTGTTGTACCTTGTTTGGCAAGCACTGCGCACTCTCACTTCACTCAACCCACGCAGGAACTGTTCATCTGCCGAAAGTTTCCTTTTCACTCTGGACACCAACAGTCTGGCAATTCCTATGGTTTTCACAACAGTTAGTTCACCTGCTTTAACTCCTCCTTTACAAATAAAACAAAAGTATGATTGACTAGATGTAGACGCCATCTCCAAAAGGTACTCGAATTTGCGCAAACACGGATTCACCAGGCTCTCATGAAACGATAACGAATAACTGCACCGATTCCTTTCTGACGATTAACGATGTATGTTTAGCAATCACACTTTATGCCTGTAATCAGAAAAAAAGCTCGGGACGCATCAAGTGCGATATGGTAGTGAATTTTTATTAAATGCTTCAAACTTGAATAACTCAATTTTCTATAAACTTAGAAAGTTTAATTTTGGCAGGTAGTAAGGCCTTTCCTAAGGCTAGATATACACCAAATTTAATCGAAATAGATTTGTAATATTCGAAGAAAAAAATTTTTTTGGAAGAAAATTCAAAATTTAAATAACTCAATTTTATATCAATTTATAAAATTAAATTTTGGTACTTAATAAGGCCTCTCCTAAAGCAATATATCTGGTAAATTTCATTACAACAACTTTGTCATTTTCGGAGAAAAAAAAATTTTTAGAAAGAAAACTTAAATTTTTTCCGGAAAACCCTCTTCGATTTTTCTGGCTAATAAACTCATCCAAGCCATTGATAAAAGAAAGGCACTCGCCGAGTTTCATCAAAATCGCTTAATTATCTTTTGAGTTATCGGATGGATACATATATATATATATATATATATATATATATATATATATATATATATATATATATATATATATATATATATATATATATATATATATATATATATATATATATATATATATATATATATATATATAACTGACCCAGGATATGGGTTCTAGGGGTCCTAGTTCGCGCTCATTTGAAATTTTTTTTTGCAACGTCACCATCGATACCTCTTTATTAGTGAATTTTTTAAAATAAAAATTAACTAAAAATATATAAATAATATTAGTACGAACGAAAAAATTGAGGTCGTAAATTATGTGTGTGCGTGTGTGTGAGGGGGGGGGGGGGGGGTTATATCGATCGGAAAAGTAACAAATATCAATACCAACATGGAGTGAGTATGGTTGGATTTCACCAGAGAAGAAAATTAGCTTTTGTGAACTGTGGTTGGGTGGGGAAGGGGGAAGCGGAGGTTTCCGAAGTTGGCGGTTGTAACCGGAAATCATAATAACAACAAAATTTCACAATAAATCAGGTATAACAGAAGAAATAAGGTGTAATTCTGCATTCTTCGGCATTTTTTAGAGAATTTTGATAATTTTTTTTCGAAGCGCCTTATCTCGGCAACGATTAGATATACAAACATGTTTGATTGTCGGAATAGTAGAAAATTTAATGCTCTATAACAAAGTCTTATATGTTTTTGCCGTAGTATCTAAGGGAAAAAAGTTATTAAGGAAAAACCGGAGAAAGGTCGAAAATTTTGCAGATGCTTACCCCCTCCCCCTCTTTTTTTCGCACAGGGTTCTCAAGGTCCAAAAGCTGAGAGAATGTTAATTAACCACCTCTGAACAACATCCCAAAGTTTTATTAGTTTCCGACCTTTTTCCACCTAACCCCACTTTTTCCAACCTGTCGACTAGACTACTATGTTGGGGAAGAAATGGGCCAGGGCTGACAATTTACTAAATTGTTAGTTGGTTGTATACAGACTCTATTTTTTAACATTATGTGCTATTTGGAGCTGCCGTGACAACATACTACTTGGTTCCGCAACGAGATGGCGACACGGTTAAAAGCGTGTTTTGCATCTCACTTAGTTTTGGAAGGCTCGATACCATAGCCGTATTACTTTATAGGTGTATTTTCGCTGCAATTAGTATGCCGTACTGACGAGCTCTAATTAGAGCGAAACCGGTCTACGGTTATAATTTTGGTTAGAATACATGTAGCCTTACATACTTTGTCCCTATATTAGGGTAGAAATAAGTCAGGGCTGAGAATTTACTAAATTGTTAGTTAGTTGTATACAGTCTCTATTTTTTAACATTCTGTGTTATGTGGAACTGCCGTGAGAACATACTATTTGGTTCCACAACGAGATGGCGACACGTGTATAAGCTTGTCTTACATCTCACTTAGTAATAAGTGTGGTTAAATTAGGCGCAACAGAAAATAAAATGTTTTGTAAAACTATAACACTCTGAAAGTTTAGTCAACTTGAAACAAATTGTTTTGTATAATTCCCGTTACATTACAGTAAAACATAGTTTACTCCTGGGAATTACAGGAGAGCTCGACTGATGTGTTTTTTTTATACCACGAGTCCAATTTAATGACCTGCAATTTCCAACGTAACCTCCTCTTTTTTGTCATTTTAATGATCACAAATTGATGTCGTTAGCTCTCTGTAGCGCTGTTGTCATCAACAATGCGATGAGAAATTGACGTTCGACCAGAGTGGTTTTAATTGGAATACTTTGAAACTTTTTCCCTCTGTCGACAGAGGTTTATATGTAAAAAGATGCTAAAGTTGTCAGTTACTCGCATGAAGCTGACTAATATTTTACTGCTTCAGAAATGTTAATTGCGATGAAATCACGAGTGTGAGACTGAAACTTGTTTTAAATAAGAATGAACCAGTGGCATGCCTTAAGTGCTATGCTGCTGCAGATAAACCAAAAATTCGAACAATATTACACCAATTGGACGAAACCATTAAAATCTTAATTTATTGTGAGGAAATAGATACGTTGTTGTTTGAAAGCAAGGAATTATTTATTCCACGTACACAGAAATCCTCTGCAGCCACTCAAAAGCCCTGGTTCTCTAAATCATCTGACAAGGCCAGACTTGAAAAGGTCAAAGCGCACAAAAAGCTTCTACACAATTCCAGTCAAGAAAACCGTCAAGCATTTAACGACGCAAGAAACCGCTATGTCCGCATTCTTTCTGAGGCAAAAAACTCGTTTAATAACCACATCAAAAACAAAGTCCTCTTAAGCTCCAGCAGCAGCAAACCCTTCTGGACTCTTGCTAAATCTATTGGGAATAATTTCTGCAAGAGCACGTTCCCACCTCTTGTCTCAAGGGATGACATTGTTTCTACCGCCCTGGGCAAGGCTGAACTTTTTGCCTCGCTGTTCGCCGGCAATTCTACTTTCAACCCACCTCCGAATGTTCAACCACCAACAGTCCCCAATGTCGCGCATAAAATGACGGATATCATTTTCAAAACTAGAAAGGTACGTAAGATGCTCTCTTCTCTTAATACCAGGAAAGCCTCTGGCCTTGACGAGATCCCAGCAATTGTTCGCAAAAAATGCGCATCAGAACTTGCTCCTGTCCTGACTCGTCTGTTTCAGACATCTTACAATAGAGGCATATTCCCTAGTAACTGGAAAACTGCTCGAGTACAACCCGTCCCCAAGAAAGGATCGAAAGCGCTTCCTAGCAACTACAGGCCTATTTCTCTCCTTTCAGTCATCTCTAAAGTGATGGAAAAGTATATAAACACCGCATTACTAAAATTTCTTGAAAAACACAGTCTAATCCACGACAGGCAGTATGGATTCCGTCAGCGCAGATCAACTGCCGACCTCCTTTCCTTTGTCACCCATTCTTGAAACAAGTCTATGGAACTACACGGTGAATCCCAGATTGTCGCTCTAGACATATCCAAAGCATTCGACCAGGTCTGGCACGCAGCGCTGCTTAATAAACTACCGGCCTATGGCCTACCACCAAAACTCTGTACCTGGACAGCAAATTTCCTCTCCAACCGGAGCATTTCTGTTGTCGTGGATGGCCATTCCTCTAAATTGTATCCAATTAATGCAGGAGTTCCTCAAGGTTCAGCTTTAGCCCATACCCTGTTTTTTCTTCACATCAATGACCTCCTCTCTAGCATATCCAACCCAGTTCACAGTTACGCGGACGACAGCACCCTCCACTCCAATATACAATATTCTAAGCCTGTCTCTTTAGCCCAACTAAATATTAGACTGGGGAAGTAAAAATCTTGTACAATTCAACCCCACCAAATCACAGTCTTGCTTTCTTTCTCATAAGAGATACACCAGCCCTAGACCCATTACAATAAACAACCAAGTTATTCAAAGTAATGAGTCCTTTTCACTTGTTGGCATCTCTGTGGATCGAAATCTCAATTGGCACCAACATGTCACATCAATTGCAGAAGCGGCTGCTAAGAAACTAGGTTTCCTCTTCCGGACTCGCAAATATTTTTCACCAGCTAATCTCTATCCTTTATATACTTCACTAATAAGACCAAACCTCGAATACTGCTCCCACATCTGGGGGCTGCTGCCGCTTCTACACTCGCTATCCTAGACTCCATTCAAAAGAGAGCTATACGTCTCATCGGTGACCCCACCCTTACCCAAAGGCTGCCATCCCATGCCCACCGACGTGGCGTTGGTGACCTCTCTCTCTTTTATAGATATCTGCATGGGCACTGCTCAGAGGAGCTTTCTTCCATAGTTCCTCCACCTGCTGCCCCCAACAGATCTAGCAGGGAAACAGAGCGAATGCACCCTTTTACTGTCCAGGTCACTAGATATAGAACATCTTGTTATGCCCGCTCTTTTGTCCCGAGGACTTCCAAGTTGTGGAACTCCTTGCCGGCACATGTTTTTCCTTCTCCCCCGAACCTCCAAACCTTCAAGTCCAGAATTAACAAGTTGCCTCTTTCCTCCTTGTCGACACGCACGGTACGATAGTATTTAGGCTGTAAGCCCTCGTGGTGTGTTGTTGAAAAAAAAAGCTCGCGGTTCTCTGGCGTTGAAGATTTGATCAAGCCAGCACGATAGTTCCTGTCAGTCAATTGAATATTGAAATAATGCAAGTCTTCGTCTTTCATTTATTTAATCAATTACAATAGCTGGGTGTCCATATTGGCTGTTGCGCTACGTGTCTTAGTCATAAACGTACTTAAAGCTGGTAAACAGTTTATTCTGTTTGAAAAACACACCCAGTTATGAATTACTGCTGACGCTGATCTTCCAGAGATTCTAGAAACTTCCACGTTGTTCGACGAATATTCTGAAAAATATTTCCGCTAGCAGCTTGAAAATCCCAGTTCTGGCACCAGTTGTTAAGTTGTACGGCGCTCTGGATTTGTTGACAAACCAAAAACAGCTTTTAACCCCAAACTGGGGATACAACACTGGTCGGTTCTAAGCAGGAAGGCAGAAAAGAAGGGACAAACTCTCGCCTTCTCGATAGACTAGGCGTCTTACAGAGCCCTTGATGGAACCTCCTTCAAGGCAATCTGGGGCCTGAGAAGGGTTAGCTTCCGCCCACTGGAGAAGCAACCAGGGGTTAATGGGACTTAGGTTCTTTCAGGTCAACCTCCAACATAGTAGGGCGAGAAGGTACCACCCTTACATCAAGGGGCCCAACGGACGTTTCCGGTTCTGGTGTATGAGTCGGTTTCCCTTACAAACAAACAAAAATAATGATGACTCCTCCTTGCACAAAAGTTTCCGGAGATAAAATACCCCACCATTAGGATCTCCGGGGGAGGGGTGTAAAGGGGGCGCCGGCATCAAGATTTAACATATTTGTCTCGAATTTATGTGGCCTAAATTCTAACCTGAACTCCTTCCACCATTTTCTCTAAGCTAATAGGCCCCAACTCCCCTTCCTCACCGAAACCCAAAACAGCCACTGATCACCTTAATTTCCCGGGGTATAAGCTCCTTACCTCATTTAGATTACATAGAGGTGTGAGCGCATACGTCCGTAGCAATCTATTCTGCACCAGACTCCTCAATTTAGAAGCTGTAAGGAAAGACGTACTTTGGTTGAAACTCTCTCTCTCTCAGGGTAGCGACTAAATTCATCTGTTGCATTTACCGGTCACCTTCTGACAACAACTTTGTGCAGCTCTTCGACTACCTTTCTGAAAAAACTAACCAACTGATTTCTAAATATCTTTCTTCCGAGGTCACTATTCTTGGTGACTTCAATGTCCATAATAAGGAATGGCTAGGATCTTCAAAAACCGATCCATAAGGGAGAGCAGCGGAGGCCTGTGCAGTCAGCAATTATATAGCCAATATGATTTAGCAACCTACTTACTTTCCGCGCATCCCAACACACAGCTCAAATCCCTTGGATCTCCTTCTTACTACAAAACCTGAATGCTATAAGACATCAGTCACCGTCCCCCTTGGTCGCTCAGACCACAGCGCGGTCACTGCTTCCTGCGCAATGCAACCCGAGGTCACACAGTCATCACACCCACGTATCATTTGGCACTACAACTCCACGAACTGGGAATAAATTCGGGTTTACTTTTCCTCATTTCCATGGGCGTCTGTCTGCGTCTCTTATCCTGACCCCTCTGATATCTCACAAAACGTCACCGAAATTATCCAAGCTGGCATGGAATTATTTATTCCACGTACACAGAAAACCTCTTCAGCCACTCAAAAGCTCTGGTTCTATATATCCTGTGACAAAGCCAGACTTGAAAAGGTCAAAGCTCACAAAATGCTTCTACACAATCCCAGTCAAGAAAACCGTCAAGCATTTAACGACGCCAGAAACCTCCATGTCCGCATTCTTTCTGAGGCAAAAAACTCGTTTAACAACCACATCAAAAACAAAGTCCTCTCAACCTCCAACGGCAGCAAACTCTTCTTGACTCTTGCTAAATCTATTGGGAATAATTTCTGCAAAAGCACGTTCCCTCCCCTTGTTTCAGGGGCAGAAATTGTTTTTACCGCCCTGGGAAAGGCTGAATTTTTGCCTCATTATTTGCCGGCAATTCAACCCACCTCCAAATGTTCAACCACCAACAATCCCCAATGTCGCGCATAATTTGACGGACACCATTTTCAAAACTAGTAAGGTACGAAAGATGCTTTCTTCTCTTAATATCAGGAAAGCCTCTGGCCTTGACGAAATCCCAGCAATTGTTCTCAAAAAATGTGCACCAGAACTTGCTCCTGTCCTGACTCGTCTGTTTCAGACATCTAGTAAGTAGTAACTGGAAAACTGCTCAAGTACAATCCGTCCCCAATAAAGGATCCAAAGCACTTCCTAGCAACTACAGGCCTATTTCTCTCATTTCAGTCGTCTCTAAAGTGATGGAAAAGTATATAAACACCGAATTACTAAAATTTCTTGAAAAAGACAGTCTAATCCATGACAGGCAGTATGGACTCCGTCAGCGCAAATCAACTGCCGACCTCCTTTCATTTGTCACCCATTCTTGGAACAAGTCTATGGAACTACAAGGTGAATTCCAGATTGTCGCTCTAGACATATTCAAAGCATTCGACCAGGTCTGGCACGCAGCGTTGCTTAATAAACTTCTGGCCTATGGCCTACCACCAAAACTCTGTACCTGGACAGCTAATTTCCTCTCCAACCCGAGCATTTTTGTTGTCGTGGATGAGGATTTATCTAAACTGTATCCAATTAATGCAGGAGTCCATCAAAGTTCAGCTTTAGTCCCTACTTTGTTTCTTCTCCACATCAATGACCTCCTCTCTAGCACATCCAACCCAATTCACAGTTACGCGGACGACAGTACCCTCCACTCAAATATACAATATTCTAAGCCTGTCTCTTTAGCCCAATTAGACGAGGATCACAGACTCATGGAGGGTTCTGTTTCTGTGGGCCTCCAAAAAATATTGTACTGGGGAAGTAGAAATCTTGTACAATTCAACTCCATCAAATCTCAGTCTTGCCTTCTATCTCACCAACCCTAGACCCATCATAATGAACAACCAAGTTATTCAAAGTAATGGCTCCTTTTCACTTGTTGGCATTTATGTGGATCGAAATCTCACTTGGCACCAACATGTCACATCAATTGCAGAAGCGGGTGCTAAGAAGATGGTTTTCTCTTCCGGGCTTGCAAATACTTTTCACCAGCTAATCTCTATACCTTATGTACTTCACAAATAAGGTCAAACCTCAAATACTGCCCCCACATCTGGGGTGCCGCTGCCGCTTCTACGCTCGCTATCCTGGACTCCATTCAGAAGAGAACTATAGTCTCATCGGTGACCCTAGCCTTACCCAAAGGCTGCCATCCCTTGCCCACCGACGTACCGTTGGTGACCTCCCTCTCTTTTACAGATATCTGCACGGGCACTGCTCGGAGGAGCTTTCTTCCATAGTTCCTCCGCCTGCTGCCCCCAACAGATCTACCAGGGCAACAGAGCGAATGCACTCTTTTACTGTTCAGGTCACCAGATAAAGAACATCTTGTTATGCCCACTCTTTTGTCCCGAGGCCTTCCAAATTGTGGAATTCCTTGCCGGCACATGTTTTTCCTTCTCCTCCGAACCTCCAAACCTTCAAGTCCAGAATTAGCAAGTTACCTCTTTCCTCCTTGTCGACACCCACGGTACGATAGTATTTAGGCTGTGAGCCCTCGTGGTGTGTTGTTGAGATAAAAAAAGGTATCAAGTTTCTTTATATGCAGTATCCCTACTTACACATCTCAAACCTTAGCAACTTTTTGTCTGTTTAATCATATTTTTATCCAGTTTAAGATTGTGTACTTCTGTGATTTAAAGTAATGGATACTTTTTTTTTTGGGTTTATTGCAAACTTACATTCAGCAGCCTTTTCATTGCGCTTTTCAGTAGATTTTCCAAAATCAAACAAACAAAATAATATATCATTGGAAACTCATATGGACTTTGAAAATTTTTAAGCCAGTATTATGAAACGTTATTTTTGTAGGTGACACGTTTGACCTAATTGCTATCAGAGATAATGACCCCAACCCTTTTAATCTCTTTCCCTTCCTGGTTCGCATATACATAGCGAGACCGTATTAAACATACCGTAGCAATAAATATCAGATCATTATCGTGCATCATCATTGCCAGCTGAAAGATTTACACAAATTGGAACATAAATCCTTAAAATTGCCATAATCTATAATTTACATTCGATTTGATTTATAATCCGCTTCTGCTAATAAAGAGGCTACGGCTATTTATTCGTATATATACAAACAATGAGGCAGCACTTTTTTTTCCAATCGGGATTTACATACACGTCTAAAAATTATTACTTTTATAGAACGAGCTGAAGGTATAATATACGAATTATTGAAGAGTAATTAGCTAAAATAACTACAAAAAATTCATTTCAAATAGACCGTTTCTCTGATGTTTTGGCTGTAGGCTTTGGTAAGTTTTGTAAATAATCTCGGCACCATATAAGGATTACTATATTTCGTTAATAATAATAATAATAATTATTATTATTTGGTCCTTTAGTTACAATTATTGTAAATCGGACAAGTCAAAAAACTTACAAGATAAAAAAGACAAAAAGGTAAAAAACGTATAACAACTTATCACAAGGGTACGTGCCCAAAAATCTAAAATCTAACGAGCTTCACATCACAACAAAAAAAAATACGTTCACAGTACAGCTTCACAAAATTTACTCAAACTATAAAAACTATGAGTAATTAAAGCAACCTTCAGTTGCTTTCTAAATTTTTTTGTACAATTTGTGTCCTTCAGAGAACAAGGCAGCTGGTTATACAAAAAGCAGCCCGCATAACATGGCGACTTCTTAAAAAAAGAATAGTGACATTTATTCAGGTGAAAAGTAGTTTTTTCACGAGTGTTGTACCTATGAAAATCCGAGTTGATAACAAATTTTCTCTTGTTTTAATGAATATAAGTTAACAGGTGGAACAAATAAACTGACGTTAACGTCATAATGTTATTTTTCTGGAAAATGTCACGACAAGAGTGCCCATAACGTAGATTGTATATTAATTTTAGGATTCGTTTCTGTAGCACAAATATTCTATGGCAGTCCGAAGATTAGCCACAGATAACGATACCGTAACTCAGATGTGAATAGACAGCCGCGTAATAGACTTTCAGCAGATGTTCCGAGCTTAAGGAATCTCTAAGCATCAAAATTGCATAAAACGCGGAATTTAATTTCTTGCACACGTGATCAATCTGGTCTGTATATAACAGGCAACTGACAATTCTAACACCCAAAAATTTTGTCACTTTTTTGAATTACACAGCATTTCCGTTCACCAAAATAGTGCTGTCGCACATCCTCTCTCTTCGGTGGCAGTTATACATTTCAAGAGAAAAAGTCTTGTCATAGTTTAAAATTAGTCGATTTCTATAACACCATTCATCAAAAGATTGTACCACTGATTTTAATTTTAATTCAGTTTCCTCCACTGTCTTGCCGTAGACAACAATAAAAGTGTCATCGGCGTACATGAAGACATTTCCTTCTTGTATAGTTTGCGGAAAATCGCTTACATAGAGTGTAAACAAAAGTGGGCCAATGACACTTCCCTGAGGTGTGCCCATACTTACACTATATCTTTGGGAATTAATATTATTCGCTTTTACAAGTGACTGTCTGTTGGTGAGGTACGAAAGTAGAAGGTCGTTGCAAGTGCCTCTTATCCCCAACGCCCACATCTTCTCCTTAACAAAAAAGGATTTACTCTGTCAAAGGCACGAGACAGGTCAAAAAATAAGGTCACCACAATGTAATTGAGGTCCATTCTTTCATTAACATATTGAATGTATTCCATAAGGGCAGTTTCTGTAGAATGATCAGTTCTAAATCCGTGTTGTGATGATATAATATTATTAGCGTTTAAAAACTTGACCATCCTTCTATGTACCGCCCTTTCTATGATCTTTGAAAAAATGCTTAATATAAAGATGGGACGATAGTTCTCCAAATTGGTACCGTCTCCCGCCTTCAACACAGCAATAACCACAGTCAGTTTCAATATGTCAGGGAATTTTCCCAGACATACACAGGAATTGCTTAATATTTTTTATTGGAACATCATCAAAGCTGCTTGATTTTTTATGAGGAAGTTCGTTGATGATCTTAATAACTTCACATTCAGTTACAGGTGTTATAAAAAGTGTTTTGGGCTTATATTGTTCAGCTGTGGAGCTATCAGAGATCTGGCCCCCGAAATGCAACATGAGCTTCCTCTCAGCAACACATGAAAAACATCCGGCAAGTATCTCAGCAATTTCTACCCTACTAGTTATATTTTTGTTTTCGTATAGTAAATTCGAAATGCAGTGCTCTTCACTAGGTTTGTTTTTTAAAGATTAACAAGCTGCCATAGTGCTTTAGTTTTATTTGGGGCGTTACAAATATAAGATGCTGTGTAGTTTTGTTTTTCCTGTTTAATTAGGCTATTTACCTCCGCTTTCATTACTTTATACATAGCGTTAATCTCCCTCTCTGCGGATTGTTTTCGCATTGAATTTAAAAGCTTCATGTCATTAAGTTTTTGTTGCAGATTTGGTGAAAACTTAAATCGATATTTTACGTTATAACCGGAATTTACAAATTTACAACTTTTTTAGTTTTCGGACAAGCTACCTCAAAGCACCAGACAAAAGTGTCGAAATTTTTTAAAATGCCATGTCTACATCCTCAATTTCACTTAAATTGAAATCGTATGTGCTCGCAAAACGAGTTTTAAATTCGTTAATTGTCATTTCATTTAGAGGTCGAAAGACAATTTCTCTTTTAACCTCTATGGAAGAGTGGCCAGTTCCGTTCGCTACGGGAAACGTAACTGCCTGAGCGTAATGGTCTGAAATTCCTGGATCAAAATTGTCTACAACAACACACTCAATATTTGTTAATACATAATCAATGCTACTACTACTCAAGATGTCAACCGATCTAAAGACCCTTGTTGGAGTATTAACAAGAGAAGTTAAATTGTAAGAATGAAATAGATCGTCTATTATTTTATAATCAAGCGATCCATGCTTATTTATGTTGAAGTCACCTGTTACATAAACAAATTGGTATCTCTGAATAACAGTTTTGAGTAGTTTACACAATAGGTCGCAAAATACCCCAAAGTTGCCTGCATGCGACCTATAAATGATATATACATGTCTATTTATCATATAGTATAGCAGCACATTCAAAATCAAGCTCAACTCAAAGTCTATTTAAATAAGCCAATGGTTTACATTTCTGTGCAGATGCTTCAGTGGCGAAAATAATTGACCCACCGTGTCGGTGGATCGTTTGTACAAATGCATCGACTTTGACATAACCATCAAGAGCCACAGCATTACAATTTGATTGTGTTAACCAATGTTCACAGATACAAATAAATCGAGAATTAGTTGTTTCAAGAAACAGTTCTAAAATATTAATTTTATTTGTCAAACACTGAATATGCAGCAAGTCTATCTGCCTAACGTCACAATTTAGAATAGGGTCACCGGAAGTGCACCTGTTCGCGTCAGAAAAGTTAAAAAACATTGCTACTAACTGTTGTGATTACATTATCTAGTAAGACGTCACAATCACTCTGTTGGTCGCGGCTCAGTTCTCTTGTGAAAAAATCTGTAATCTTCCACTATTACGCCAGTAGGCCACTTTTACTCGTCGAAGATATCACTTTTGTTTTGTTTCGGGACACTCACTCTAAAACTACTATTGATACCTTTCGATACAAGTTTAAAGCACTCACACTTTAATGTCGGCCAGTTTTCCGACAAAACTCCCGCATTACAGAAAATAGGGGCGTTAAAAGAAGTGAGCTAAACTTAAGAATTTATTATCAATTAAAATGTACAGTAGAAATTAATATTGCATTCTTTAAGAGTTAATACGAATAATAACAGATAAAAAGATCGCGGTCGCGTGAATGTTCTTTAGCTACTCTGCATTTGCATACCGTTACTCATTGCTGGCTCGGCTTGCCTACTACTACTACTACTTGACTGCTACTGAAGGGCGGATGGCGGTTCTAGCGGCGCTGCAGTACTTGTCGTCCTTGATCCTGTGTGCGTCGACGCTGACGTTGGATCGTACCTGGTGCACGCTCTTTGCCTTTAATATATTTTCTACAAGTTTATGGTTTAACGGTGTATAATTTTTAGCTAATCTTCGTAGAAAAAATTCGTCAATGGGTAGACCGCAACTTTTGAGTTTTTTCTTCAAATGAGCGTACCCATATCCGGGTTTACTTTCAGTTGTTATCTATTTAAATACAGGTATGTCCCACGTAGACCTTCCATTAGCCGTTTCTGGAGTACGGCTCACAATTGAACTCTGAAAATTCACGCACGTGGGTTTCTCAAAATTTTCAGTTCACTGAAAGTATAGGCGTTAGTATGGGACTTCCGGTTATAATGGAAGTAGACGTCAACTTTCTTATTTCAATAGAAGATGGTGTTTTTTATTACGAATCTAGACTGCTCGTAAAATTTTATGGTAGGTTTTACTAACATGTTATGTCATTTTTTCCAACCATTTTCGAGATATTTGACTTTCTTCAAAAATTTCTTAACAACATTGTCACATTTACACACATGTATCTCTCTTATTTTTCAACGCGAAGAGTTGAAATTTTATAATGCAAATTACGAAATGCTACCAAATATTTAGAATTTACTAAAGTTAGTAGAAGTTAGACAGGGTGTCCGAAATAGAGCGGTCAATCGTGACAGGTTTAAGACCTAATAACTCTCTTATTTTATATAAAACATCCTATATTTTATAACGTTGGTTTATGTACTTTTTACTGTTATATCGATTGATATTAGCATGCCCTATACCCAAATCTCACCCATTTGAAGATATTTAAACATTATTTCCGATAAGAAATAATGATTAGTCCGTTTATCAGGTTGACTATGAGATGAAAATTTTAAACGTCATCTTCCGATATAAGTAAAATATGCGACGACTTTTGAATACAACTTTTATTTACGAGGAGTATGATTGAATTATTAACAGAAGATGTCGTGTGGTTGCAAAGAGATTTCCACATAAACACAGATCAACTCGTTACATGATCAGACTACTACTCGAAAATTTCTAAGAATGGAGTGTTTCGTCCAAAATTTCATAAGAGTAAAGCATTATTAAGGAACAAAGAGATTTGTATGTTATCACTTCACAATAAATGTTCGAAATTTGCACCTTTCACTTCGAGTCTTTTGATGGCTCTTTAATGATGGTACCGTGGCTTGAAAAAGGTAATTTTGCTCCAATGCGTTGAAGGCCTCTAATCCTGTAGCTATCATATCTTGTTTTGCAGTAGGTAGTTCCTGGTAAACTTGGTTCTTAATGCACCCCAGATACTAGAGTAAAGCATTATTAAAGAACAAAGAGATTTGTGTGTCATCACTTCACAATAAATGTTCGAAATTTGCAACGGTCACTTCGAGGCATATTCGCGATAAGAAATAATTCACTCAGTTTATCAGGTTGCCTAGGAGATGAAAATTTTAAACGTCATCTTCCGTAAACTTAATGATTGTACTGTAAAGTACGTCTGTCAATTGTATTTTAATAAAAGAGAGTATTTTTCACAATAATGGCACACTTAAATTACTCAAACGATGACTTTTTGAATTTAATTATTATTTACGGGGAGTGTAATCAAACTGTTAGCAGAACATGTCGTGTGTTTGCAGAGAGATTGCCAGATAGACATAGACCAACTCTTGACATGATCAGAAGACTACTCAAAAAGTGTTCTGAGAATGGAACGTTTCGTTCAGAAGGTAATAACAATATACCGCTATTGGACAATGAAGATACACTAATAAATGTTTTGGCATTTTTACTGCTTATCCAAATGCGTCAATCAGAGACTGCAGTAGAAATTTCCATCTTTCAAGAGGAACTACTCACAGAATTCTAAAAATTAACAAACGAACACCATTTTTGTTCACTCTAATACACCATTTAGAACCTGGGAATTTTTCCCGGCGTGTAGAATTCTCGAATGGTATCTTTTAAAAACTCAAGAAGATGCAAATTTTTCAAGAAAAATTATATGGTGCGATAAGTCAAAATTTTCAAAGAGGGGCATGTTCAATCGTCACAACAGTCACTATTGGTCGGACGAAAATCCTCACATTACTAGAGAACGACATTTCCAGGACTGTTGGAGTTTGAATGTACTTTGCGCAGTAAAATATAATAGAATTTTTGCCCTTAACATTTATGATGAGAACTTAACAGGTTGGTACCAATAATATTAAGCAATACTGAATTTCATTTGCGTATCAGTACATTAATTAGAAAATATGACCCTTTTATTCATATCAGTAGTAATGGTAACAATAAAAAAAGGTAAGAACGAATTATAAACGTGCAGTATTCACAGGCGCTGGATATTTTCGCATCCTGCAGCAAGTAATAATACCAGCGCTGAACACGAAGCTGCAGAAGTTTGGTATCAACAAGATGGAGCTCCACCACACAACTCACAGATAGTAAGCGACCTACTCCAGGAAATATTTGAACACAGATGGATAGCTAACGGTGGTTCTCATCGTTGGCCGGCCCGCTCACCAGACTTGACTCCACCAGATGTTAGTATCTGGGCGTGCATTAAGAACAAAGTTTACCAGGAACCACCTACTACAAAACAAGATATTATAGCTAGAGTATTAGAGGCCTTCAACGCAATGGAGCAAGATAACCTTTCTAGAGCCACGGGTACCATCATTAAAAGAGAGAGAGAGAGAGAGAGAGAGAGAGAGAGAGAGAGAGAGAGAGAGAGAGAGAGAGAGAGAGAAGTCACTAACGGCACGTCGGTGAGCAAGGGATGGCAGCCTTTGGGTGAGGGTAGGGTCATCGATGAGACGTATAGCTATCTTCTGAATGCAGTCCAGTGTAGAAGCGGCAGCGGCATCCCAGATGTGGGAGCAGTATTTAAGGTTTGGCCTTATTTGTGAAGTATATAAGGTATAGAGATTAGCTGGTGAAAAGTATTTGCGAGCCCGGAAGAGGAAACCTAATTTCTTAGCAGCCGCTTCTGCAATTGATGTGACATGTTGGTACCAATTGAGCTTTTGATCCACAGAAATGCCAACAAGTGAAAAGGACTCATTACTTTGGATACTTGGTTGTTCATTGTGATGGGTCTAGGGCTGGTGTATTTCTTATGAGAAAGAAAGCAAGACTGAGATTTGGTGGGGTTGAATTGTACAAGATTTCTACTTCCCCAGTCTAATATTTTTTGGAGATCCACGGAGACAGAACCCTCCATGAGTCTGCGATCCTCATCTAATTGGGCTAAAGAGACAGGCTTAGAATATTGTATATTTGAGTGGAGGGTGCTGTCGTCCGCGTAACTGTAAACTGGGTTGGGTGTGCTAGAGAGGAGGTCATTGATGTGGAGAAGAAACAAAGTAGGGGCTAAAGCTGAAACTTGCGGAACTCCTGCATTAATTGGATACAGTTTAGAGGAATGGCCATCTACAACAACAGATATGCTCCGGTTGGATAGGAAGCTTGCTGTCCGGGTACAGAATTTTGGTGGTAGGCCATAGGCCGGAAGTTTATTGGGCAGCGCTGCGTGCCTGACCTGGTCGAATACTTTGAATATGTCTAGAGCGACAATATGGGATTCACCGTGTAGTTCCATAGACTTGTTCCAAGAATGGGTGACAAAAGAAAGGAAGTCATCAGTTGATCTGTACTGACTGTATTCATACTGCCTGTCGTGGATTAGACTGTGTTTTTCAAGAAATTTTAGTAATTCTGTGTTCACATACTTTTTCATTACTTTAGAGACGACTGAGAGGAGAGAAATAGGCCTGTAGTTGCTAGGAAGCGCTTTGGATCCTTTCTTGGGGACGGGTTGTACTCGAGCAGTTTTCCAGTTACTAGCGGATATGCCTCTATTGTAAGATGTCTAAAACAGACGAGTCAGGACAGGAGCAAGTTCTGGTGCGCATTTCTTGAGAATAATTGCTGGGATCTCGTCAAGGCCAGAGGTTTCCTGGTATAAGGAGAAGAGAGCATCTTTCGTACTTTTTTAGTTTTGAAAATGATATCCGTCATTTTATGCGCGACATTGGGGACTGTTGGTGGTTGAACATTTGGAGGTAGGTTGAGAGTAGAATTGCCGGCGATTGTCAAATGTCCTTTAAATTTGTTAGGTTTCATGTTGTCTGCTGCTGAGTTTTGAGCAGTTAACACACAGTCAGCTTTTTTCTTTATCTACTTAAGTGTTGGTAAGCCCAAAATTGAAATATTTATGAGAATATTTTCTTGATTTTTGATTCAGAACCACTCTCGTATGTGCCCTTGTTCATGCTACACTATCGTCAATTGCTTACCCCCCACTTAAAAATGTATGCATCATTCTGTACACACCGCTCTTGCTATTTGGATATCGTGAATTGCAGTCAACACGCGAATAACAAAATACATATTCACGGTAAAAGGACCGACTCGACTGAGACTGCCTGGAACCAAATAAGGTGCAGCATTTATACACGCCGCGCAGACGTTCTAGACTGCTCTAAACAAATCGGGGATTCTCGCAAGAATATCCGCTTTCGTACACGTAAGTCAGAAGTCGTACACGTATGTCAGAAGTAAGCGATTAGAATTGTGATGGAAAATTGGGTCGCAAATACTAAAATGTTGAGAAACGCTGCATTATGTTATACATTTCAAACATTATCCGTCGGTATAACATCTCAATTATACAATTGAGATGTTATACCGACGGATAATGTTTGAAATGTATAACATATTTTAACATTTATGTTTGAAATATTTTAATGAAATCTCGCTTTCATAACGCACTTGCTGCGTCCTGAATTTTGAGTATAAGAGACAAGGCGACTATGACCATAGAAATAATCAATCCCTCCTGTTTCTAATTTCAATCGCCACGACCCTTAGTATTTAGCATAGGCAAATTAAGCCATATTAATTCATAGATAAATACGTACAACGGCATCGTCAGCATTTGGCCTTAATGGATTTATCAAGGGCTCGTTTAGTATTCATAACGGAGTACACAATGTGATACCCTACCACAAGCCGGTGTTGAAATTTCATTTGCATTTTGACGTTTACAAGTTCTATGTTTGTATTTAACACGGGATTCCCTGAACAGACTTTAAAACAAACATAACATGTGTTGTTATTACCCCATCATTGGATGATTATATGGAACAGTTTTAAAGTTTGTTTAACCTCCAATGTTGACACTGCTGGCGTTACCATCGAGAAATCATTCCACAATAGATCCATAATCGACATATGGGACAAAATATTCGATTCAATTATTACAGCTCTCCGGTAACAAAGTTTTCAGAGACCTTTGTATGATGCTTATAGCTTTGTAGCCACTTAATCAGAGTATCAACTCAGTTTCTCCTTCCTACGACACTATTTTTGGCGAATTTTTATAGAAAAAAAAAATGGCATCGAGGAAATCACGGCTTTTGAGCGTATTTAACGAATAGGCAACTTTCACCTTTTGTGACCGTTTTTTATAGGGTCTTATTTTAAAAATTTTGCGATTTATTAGAAAAAGAGTTAAAAGTCACTTAAAATCTTTCTGTACTTTTAAGTGAATTTTCTTTAAAAAACAATACACTAGATCGCGACTTTTAATTTCGAAAAATTTCTTCAAATGAGCGCAAACTACGAGCTACTCGGATTTCTGTTCCGGGGCTCGTAGTTTGCGTATATATATATATATATATATATATATATATATATATATATATATATATATATATATATATATATGTCATGCCTACGAGGGTACGAGAGTACCCCCTTTTCAACAAGACCACGCATGCCCTCATTCAGCAAGCATATTTTCAGACTTGTCACTAATCAGGCATGGGTGGGAGATGACTGGAAATCGACTGGATAGTTTATCACAATCAACAAATAACCTAGGTGACCTTCGTCACCGAATTTAAGAAGCCGAAGATTTACCGACAATAGGCATGGATGCAAAATGATGAAAATGTTTTGTATCCTCCTACTATGTCGAAAATCATAACTACTGGACAATTGATAGTCCCTTTATTAATCTTATTTTTAAAGGGGTAGACATTGATCCAATCCAATCCATAGCAGGTGGTAGTGGAATTTTCCTTTATGTAATAGTAAAGGATTTTTTCACGCCCGAGGAGGTACCACCCCATACATCAAGGGGCCGGTGAAGTCCCAACGGACGTTTCCGGTTCTGGTGTATGAGTCGGTTTCCCTTATAAGCAAAAATGATGATGGCTCCTCCTTGTATAAAATATTCCGGAGGCAAAATACCCCTCCATTCGGATCTCCGGGAGAGGGGTGTACAGGGGGCGCCAACATCAAGATTTAACATATCCTTTTCGAATATATGTGGCCTAAATTCTAACCTGAACTCCGTCCACCATTTCCTCCAGGCTAACAGGCCCCAACTCCTCTTCCTCACCGAAACCCAAATCAGTGCCAAAACAGCCACTAATCACCTTAATTTCCCGGGGTATGAGCTCCTTACTGCCTTTAGATTGCATGGAGGCGTGTGCGCATACGTCCGTAGCAATCTACCTTGCACCAGACTTCCTAATTTAGAAGCTGGAAGAAAAGACATACTATGGATAAAACTCTCTCTCAGGGCTGCAACTAAATTCATCTGTTGCATTTACCGGTCACCTTCTGACAACAACTTTGGCCAGCTCTTTGACTACCTTTCTGAAAAAACCGACTATCTGATTTCTGAATATCCTTCCTCCGAGGTCACTATTCTTGGCGACTTCAATGTCCATAATAAGGAATGGCTAGGATCTTCAAAAACCGATCCACAAGGGAGAGCAGCGGAGGCCTTTGCAGTCAGCAATTCTTTGTCCAATATGGTTCAGCAACCTACTTACTTTCCTCGTATCCCAACACACAGCTCAAATCCCTTGGATCTCCTTCTTACTACAAATCCTGAATGCTATAAGATATCAGTCACCGCCCCCCTTGGTCGCTCAGACCACGGCATGGTCACTGCTTCCTGCGCAATGCAACCCGAGGTCACACAGTCATCACACCCACGTATCTTTTGGCACTACAACTCCGCAAACTGGGACGAAATGCGGGATTACTTTTCCTCATTTCCATGGGCGTCTGTCTGCTTCTCTCATCCTGACCCCTCTGATATCTCACAAAACGTCACCGAAATTATCCAAGCTGGCATGGAATTATTTATTCCAGGTACACAGAAAACCTCTTCAGCCACTCAAAAGCCCTGGTTCTCTAAATCCTGTGACAAGGCCAGACTTGAAAAGGTCAAAGCTCACAAAACGCTTCTACACAATCCCAGTCAAGAAAATCGTCAAGCATTCAACGACGCAAGAAACCGCTATGTCCGCATTCTTTCTGAGGCAAAAAACTCGTTTAATAACCACATCAAAAACAAAGTCCTCTCAAGCTCCAACGGCGGCAAACGCTTCTGGACTCTTGCTAAGTCTATTGGGAATAATTTCTGCAAGAGTACGTTCCCACCTCTTGTCTCAGGTGATGAAAATGTTTCTACCGCCCTGGGCAAGGCTGAACTTTTTGCTTCGTTGTTCGCCGGAAATTCTACTCTCAACCCACCTCCAAATGTTCAACCACCAACAGTCCCCAATGTCGCGTATAAAATGACTGATATCATTTTCAAAACTAAAAAGGTACGAAAGATGCTCTCTTCTCTTAATACCAGGAAAGCCTCTGGCCTTGACGAGATCCCATCAATTGTTCTCAAAAAATGCGCACCAGAACTTGCTCCTGTCCTGACTCGTCTGTTTCAGATATCTTACAATAAAGGCATATTCCCTAGTAACTGGAAAACTGCTCGAGTACAACCCATGCCCAAGAAAGGATCCAAAGCGCTTCCTAGCAACTACAGGCCTATTTCTCTCCTTTCAGTCATCTCTAAAGTGATGGAAAAGTATATAAACACCGAACTACTAAAATTCCTTGAAAAACACAGTCTAATCCACGACAGGCAGTATGGATTCCGTCAGCGCAGATCGACTGCCGACCTCCTTTCCTTTGTCACCCATTCTTGGAACAAGTCTATGGAACAACACGGTGAATCCCAGATTGTTGCTCTAGACATATCCAAAGCATTCGACCAGGTCTGGCACGCAGCGCTGCTTAGTAAACTTCCGGCCTATGGCCTACCACCAAAACTTTGTACCTGGACAGCAAATTTCCTCTCCAACAGGAGCATATCTGTTGTTGTGGATGGCCATTCCTCTAAACTGTATCCAATTAATGCAGGAGTTCCTCAAGGTTCAGCTTTAGCCCCTACTTTGTTTCTTCTCCACATCAATGACCTCCTCTCTAGCACATCCAACCCAGTTCACAGTTACGCGGACGACAGCACCCTCCACTCAAACATACAATATTCTAAGCCTGTCTCTTTAGCCCAATTAGATGAGGATCGCAGACTCATGGAGGGTTCTGTCTCCGTAGACCTCCAAAAAATATTAGACTGGGGAAGTAGAAATCTTGTACAATTCAACCCCACCAAAACTAAGTCTTGCTTTCTTTCTCACAAGAGATACAGCAGCCCTAGACCCATCACAATGAACAACCAAGTTATTCAAAGTAATGAGTCCTTTTCTCTTGTTGGCATTTCTGTGGATCGAAATCTTAATTGGCACCAACATGTTACATCAATTGCAGAAGCGGCTGCTAAGAAATTGGGTTTCCTCTTCCGGGCTCGCAAATACTTTTCACCAACTAATCTCTATACCTTATACACTTCACAAATAAGGCCAAACCTTGAATACTGCTCCCACATCTGGGGTGCAGCTGCCGCTTCTACACTCGCTATCCTGGACTCCATTCAAAACAGAGCTATACGTCTCATCGGTGACCCTACCCTCACCCAAAGGCTTCCATCCCTTGCCCACCGACGTGCCGTTGGTGACCTCTCTCTCTTTTATAGATATCTGCACGGGCACTGCTCAGAGGAGCTTTCCTCCATAATTCCCCCACCTGCAGCCCCCAGCAGATCTACCAGGGGAACAGAGCGAATGCACCCGTTTAATGTCCAGGTCACCAGACATAGAACATCTTGTTATGCCCGCTCTTTTGTCCCGAGGACTTCCAAGTTGTGGAACTCCTTGCCGGCACATGTTTTTCCTTCTCCTCCGAACCTCCAAACCTTCAAGTCCAGAATTAACAAGCTGCCTCTTTCCTCCTTGTCAACACCCACGGTACGATAGTATTTAGGCTGTAAGCCCTCGTGGTGTGTTGTTGACATAAAAAAAAAAGCCTCCGATGACATTTCTTAGGATACCATAAACTATTTAACCCTATTTTATTTAATAGGAGAAATGCAATAAAGTCAAGATTCATACCTCATTTACTTATGTACAACATGAAAAAAACTGAACATTATTTTATAAAATTGTATGAAAGTACAAAAACTAAATATATTTTAGAATGTAGAAACTTAATTTCTATTTTTTGTTGTTGTTATCAGAGTATATCCCTAATGCAGTTATTACAGATGAATTTAGAGTGCTATAAGCAAAGATAGGATTTACATTTATGACAAAAATATTTGGTTTTTCTGTCTTTCCAAAATTTTCAACTTTCTCTTTTATTAGTTTCAGGGCACGCCAACTTCTACTGGTGGCATTCCCAGAATTTGTCTTGCGTCTTCTCGAGTTTTTTGAGGAAGAAATTTGGTTTCAATTCGACTTCTCAATTGTTTCTGTATTAGCTCAAACCCAAGGCTTTTCGTGTTTTCTTTCTTTAACATCGGTCTATTTCCGCGACTATGGCCAACCACCGACGCCAGGTAGAAGTTTAACCTCACTATCCTCAAAATTTTGTCAAACCCCTGCCTTTGTATAAGAAGGGTAGGGATCTTTAACGTCTCCAAATTCGCATGGACTCGGGACCGACGGCTTTACGCCCCCTCTGAAGTTTTTTATTTCTTTCGCTTTATGCAATCTGCTTGTTGATTGTTAGTACGATGGAAAACGATGCATTGATACCTTCAAAAAAGATGCTTACCTTAAATGTATGGGCTGGAATTGTAGGGTGTAATTTGATAGGACCAATTTTTTTACCTCACAGACTTAATGCTACAACTTATCTTGAATTCTTGCAAAACCAACTAAATGGGTTATTAGAAAATTTACCTCTTGACATAAGACATAACCTGTAGTTTGTGTATGACGGAGTCCCCCCACATTTCGCCCTAAATGTCAGAAATTACCTAAGCAATACTTTTAGACGCAGATGGATCGGACGCGGTGGACCTCAGCCATGGCCGGCTCGATCCCCTGATTTAAATCCTCGGGACCTTTATTTATGAGGGCATCTCAAAAGTATTGTTTATGAAGTAAATGTTGAAAATGTTGATGATCTGCAGCAAATAATTGTACTTGGATGCGAACAAATTAGAAATACACCAGAAATATTTCACAGAGTACGGCGTTGTATGCTCCGCAGAATACGAAAGTGTATTGAAGTGGAGGGTGGCCATTTTGAACATTTGTTGTAGCCAGGTATCATAAAATGTTATAAACTTTTTAATTTGTTGTTAAAATTTGCAGACAAGACAATATTAATTACATGAGAAAAATTAATTTTTGAGCGACATTGACATACAAAAATTGAAGTATCTCGAAAATGGTGTGTCTGAGAGATTTGGATCAAATATACCTTTTTTGCTTACAATTGATAAGGGCTGGAATGTAGCTATACGGAAGGTCGATATTACTGGGTGTCAAAAATTATAGCCACTTGAATGCAAGCCATGTCTTACAGGTGGCGCCCTTTACCAGCAGTGTTATTAACAATAACATATTTAAATTTCTTGCCCTCAAAAACCACCACATGGCAATTGTCACGTCAAAATTTTAATTTCACTCAGACTTATTCGTGAAAAACTGACAAAAACAAATAACTTTAACACGCTGTATTTAAAAAACTAAGCATTTGCGGACCCATGTTTATATGAAAAAATTGTCCTATTTTTTGTGCTAAATGTGCACCTGTAACATAGACAATAATTTTTGAAACACCCTGTATAACAAACCAAAAACTTCTTTGACTTCTGTAGCACTTGTATCTTTTGTTTTATAAGTAGGTATTTAAGGACTTCGGTGGTTTGAAAGGTAAGAACGCGTGCCTTTGAACCGAAGGGTACTGGGTTCGATCTCGGGGTACTCCTTTCACTTTTTCAGTACAAACTGTAAAATAAACATCGACCGAGGTTCTGGCATTGTATTTGAGCAAGTTGAATGTCTGCACGTTCCGCCCTTCGGAAGGGGCGTAAAGCCGTCGGTCCTGTGTCCATGCGATGTTGGGAACGTTAAAGATCGCTACCCTCCTTACAGAAAGGCAGGGGTTCGGCAAAAATTTCCAGGATAGTGAGGTGAAACTGCTCCGTGGCGTCGGTGATTGGCCATAGTCGCGGGAATAGGCCGACGTTAAAGAAACAAAACACACACACACATAAGTAGGTATTTCATTTCTGCGCATTTTGCTTATATAAATGGTTGTATTTAGCACTATCAAATTTTCGTCTACTAAACAGTCCCGATATCTTTGTGGGGTTTTGACAGTACGAGTTTTTCCTCGACTACCAGGTAAATGTGTAATAATGTTGCAACTTCTGGTACGCACATTTTTGGGAGGTTATATACTTTTCCATGTCATACCATCTTTGTCTTTATAAATACCTGTTAGTCTGCCTTCATTGTCAATATCAATATCATCTAGCTCTGGCTCACTATTGCTACTACGTTCACTCACCTCTTCATACTCAGGATCAGAGTCTGAATCATTCTCATAATCTATATACTCTTCATCTGTATGTACTTCTTCGTACAATTATAAAAGACGTGCGACCTCTTTTTGATACGAACACATGATATTCTTACAAAACTCGGGGCAAAAATAAAAATACTCGCCAAATGAACTCGACTTATGACAATCAACTGAATGTTAAATGCGGCGACGTGACTTGCAATAATGGATGCCTTGGATCTGACAGACCAGAACGCCATCTTTCAACACCGCCGTGAACATAATTCTTCTACTAATTACAGAGATCTCTAATATGATCCTCCTGAAGAAGGTACCTGTAATATGAGCAGCGTGGATAAATGTTTTATAAGTAATTTGCATTATTAAGATATGATGAGACCCAAGGCATTTAATGGAGGGTTAATTTTACGTACGCCTCGAAGAGTTATTAAGTGCATAAAAGACCGCAGCGGACCCAATATTTTCTTATTTTTTAATATATTTTTTAATATATAATGTTGAAAATGTATAGTTATAGTTATAATGTCACATCTGGTGTTCCAAGAAAATTTTTATTAGCCGTTTCGTCCTACATACTTCCGCTCAGTGTTTTGTTCACAACAACGGATTCTGCATTTCGGAGAATTGTTTTCGTGATCAGATATTTGTGTGGATGCTAGAACATTTATTTAGTCTTGTGTCTACCGCTGACTAAACAACACTATTTTCGATTGGAAATTGTACTGTGATTAGAGAAGTTTCGGAATGGCAGAAAAATTTAGAGAAGTTTCCAGTTCTGAATTCAAACGGTACGTAGATTATAAAAGTGATAAATAATAATAAACTACATTTTTGTTGTAATTTTTGAAAGTTTTCTTATGTACCTGATTATTTACAGAATGAGTTATAAACAGCAAGATGATCAGCTAGAGTTTGAGGTTGATAATTGTGATGACTTAGTTTTGCGTTCTAAAAACGGAAATATCTGGCAATCCAGTCCCCCAATGCCTGCTTGTCAAACGCTGTCACAAAATATTTTGCGAAAAAAATCTGGACCTTTGAAGACAACAAATTCCCTCTCAGTTTTGGAAACTTTCGCACGCATTTTTACTCCAGAAATGTGCAACAATATAGTTCCAGAAACAAACCGCAAAGCCAAAACCATCCACTCGAAGTGGAATAAACAGCATTCCAACAAACCACCAACAATTTGGAAACATCTCACACAAGAAGAATTTGATGGTTATCTCGGGATACTGATTATTGCTGGAGTGCGACACTCTAAGAAAAAAAATCTAAAAGATTTGTGGAAAAGTGATGCTTACCCATTGTACCGTGCAGAAATGTCAGTCAACAGATTTTATTCCATCCAAAGATTTGTACGCTTTGACAATATGAATACCAGAACCGATATATTGAAAACTAATAAAGCAGCTGCTATCTCAGAACTTTGGCTTCTATTGATGCAAAATTTGAAATTGAATTATACACCGTCTGAATGCCTAACGGTAGACGAACAACTATTTCCGTATAGAGGCAGGACCAGATTCACGCAGTATATGCCAGCCAAACCTGCCAAATATGGTATAAAAATTTAGTGGGTGTGCGATGCAGCTAATTTTTACCCTCTGGCGGGGCAAATTTATACAGGGAAACCATCGCAAGGTCGTGAACAAAATCAATGCATTCATCATAAAAATAGTGGGAGAAATGTTGTGATGGATAATTTTTTCACCACACTTCCCTTAGCTCGGTTTCTAATGTCATGGAAACTTTCTGTTGTGGGTACGCTAAAAAAATAAACCTTATATACCGCCAGAGATGTTGGCAAATAAAAGTATGCAAGAACATTTTTCTACGTTTGGATTTTCTGAGGATAATATCACACTGGTTTCATACGTACCAAAACAGGGAAAAGCTGTAATACTCTTATCCACAATGCACGACACTGCAAATGTATCTGGTCCAAAGAAAAAATCTGAAATAATCCATTATTACAATTCAGGGAAAGGTGATATGGATAAGATGGCGTCGCACTACTCTGTCAAACGTCGAACAAACCGTTGGCCTTTTGCAATGTTTTATGACATGCTTGATATAGCAGGATTGGCAGCATATATTATTTATACTGAAAATAACCCTCTTCAGAAGAAAAATAATTATCGTCGAAAATTTCTTCAAGAACTTGGAAAGCAATTATCTAGAACGAGCATAGAATTGAGAGCCAAATCACCAAAGGCGTTACAACATTTTAGTACCAAATCGGGAATTGAGTGCATGATAGGAGGTCCATTAGCATACCAACTGCCACCGCCGGTTGTAGAAAAGAATCATCCCAGAGATAAAACTGGACGCCTTCAAGTAACGGGTAAATGTTACGTGTGTCGAGCTGCTACAAAAAGACAGAGAAAAACCAGAAAATCGTGTGACGTTTGTAGACGCCCAATATGCGACGAACATTGTGAGAAAATAAATAAGTGTTACAATTGTAAACTGTAAAAGAATTATTGTAATAAAAAAAATATTATAAACTTAATATACTTTTTCAAATAGTGTTAATTTTTTTATTACTGTGCCCCAAAGTTAAAGATTTTCAACAAAATAAATTTTTATTTTAGTAGGTACCGGGGGTACCCCTGTTGTGAGCAATAAGTATAAAAATTTCAATGTTCATTATATAATTTTCAAAATATATAAAATTTACTGCATTGGCAGAAAATGGTTTTTTATAATGAATTCTGAGATGTCACAACACCTTAGGCATAAATATCCACATTAACAAATAAAAACACCACTTTTAAAATATAATGTACCCTGTCATGCAGACCAAGGTTAAATTGATCAACCTTTTACTGGGTGTTTGGATTTTTTTGAAAGTCAGTATATATGCTGCTACACTAATCGCAACTTTATCTGTCTACGGAAACGGCCATGGACCAGTAGACAATGAGTAGACTGAGAAATAAATAAACTGTGAAAACTTACCTGACATAAAGGTAAGAAGACTTCACCAATGGAATCATCTCTTGAAAATCTATCATAGTCGAAAACGTGTAAGTGCAGCACTCTTGACTGAAGCTTCTGAATGGGAAATCCTTCAAAGTAGAAGGTCTCGTTCCATCTCGGATTCAGCGTACGCCGCTTTATCTTCGTCTCTAATCGGTGTTTTTTATCAGGCAGTAGAGTCACACGGACGTAAGGATCACTTGTGCCGGAAAGATCTTTCGCTGGTAAGTCTTTGCCCTGAAAACAAAAATCCTGGATGTACTAAATCTAAATATTAACAGGCGAAGAAAAAAGTTTGTACCACTTGTACTAAGCACATTGCGCTTACGAAGAAGTGTAGGGTTTGGCACAGTTAAAGTTCATATGAAGAACGGGCGCAAGATAATAAAATGTATTTATAGTATGTGTTACATTTAATTAAATAAAACATTTATTGTTTACGTTCACATATCTATCCGACAGAAGATACGGGTGCGTGTGGACGGTAAACTTCCAACGTAGTATCACATGGGGCTGGGCGTCCTTCAGGGTTCAATTTTGTCACCACTGCTCTTTTTGGCCTACGTCAATGATTTGCCAACTCATCTGAAAGAGGTTGATGTCATCATGTATGCGGACGACATTTCGGTGGTCGTTGCTGGAAGTAATTTTGGGGACCTTGAGATCCGTACATTGAGAGTACCCTAAGGCTTCAAGTTGTGGTGTCCATCCAATCTATTTGTGCTTAATATCGCAAAACAGCTGTAGTCAATTTTTGAAGGAAAAACACTCCACCTGAAAGCTTAATAAAAGGTTTGGCGTTTGGTGGGTTGAGCGTCGCTGGCTCTGTGTCCCTTTTGGGCACGATTGTGCAGGGTAACTTGTGCTGAGACGCCCAGATTAGTTCAGTTTGTAAAAAACTAAATAGTTCATTTTTTGCCTTGTGTAAACCTAAAACTATATTGCATACAAAACACTGTTATCTGTTTATTGCTTCATGGTTTATTCAATATTAAATTATAATATACTTGCCTGGGATGGCACATCGCAGACGCAGAGAGTCCTTATTATTCTGGCTCCTATTCGGTCTGGGACCTAGATGCTCATGCCGCAAGTATTTTCGTGACTCTGGTATCCTGACTGTCTATTCTGTTTACACCTTAAGGGCAGTATGCTTCGTCACGTCTTACTCAAAGATTTTTGGTTCGGACGCTGGAGCTAGTGACTCACATAGCCTGCGGAACAGATACACTATCCCAATCTCTAAGCATCGTTCGGCTTGCTACCAGCGGTCCCTTATTATGCCAATGTCAAGTTTTTAAAAATAATTTACCGCTCGCGCTGAGACAAATTAACTGCAGCAATACATTTAAGAAACACACTAGGCGATATCTCTAGCAAAAATGTTTTTATTCACTGCAAGAATTTTTAGCAGAGTAAAGGAGTTTTCTTGTATGTGACTTGATTTTAGGATTTTATGAAGTTTAATAAATTTTTTTGTATGTATTATTTGTGCAACCTATGCGGGCTTGTTGCCTATGCTTGTTGCATATATTTTGCACACATATTTTATGTTTTTTATGCTGGCGTATTTTTTATAACCAACACATCTGCCTTTGCACAGCAGTAATGCGGAATAAAAAGTAACTAATTAACAAACTAACTACAGCTCTCCATGTTAAAACACATATTACTCTATGGTCAAACTCTTACTGTTATAAGTGTAAAGCAATATGATTATAGGCATACACTATACGACAAAAGAACACTAATAACGTTCAAACTAATTTTTTTTATGAATTACAGTCGCATTTCAACCACTGGGCAAGCATTAGTACCAATTAATAGACCTCTTTAACCCATTTATGGCCAAGGTATCAAAAAACGTTCAAAATTGAGTGTCACTCATTTTCTCCAGCAACAATAAAATTTCTAAACATAAAACCAACAAACAAAAAAATATTTTTTATTTAATTAGTGAATTACAGGCTGATGCGTAAACGCATCAATGGCCAAATATATGCAATACAAGTGCTAACTGATACTATATAAAAATATAATGTACAAACATTATTTCTTATGAAATTCTTCGAAGCAGTTAGCGTGAATATGTACATTACACTTTTTGCACATATATATTGTTGCACTATGACATAATCGACATCGTCGTCTAGCTTTCGTTGCTTCCTGAACCACCACATGGTCAAATTTATCTGTCCGTATTTCAGTTGGTATACTATTAGATATGGATACCCGACTTGAAGATTGTTTGCCTCCTTGATTCTGGATTTTCAAGAGACGGTATGCAATATATGACTTGAAGTCAAGTTGTGACATCTTTTTTTCATTAACCAGATTGAAAAGTTTCCAAGCATTTACAATAGTACTATCAACAGCATTTGAGAATAAAGGCCACCACCATTTCTTTCCCAAGATCCTGGTACGATAGTTTGCTATTGCATTATCGTGTAAATCTACCCCTCCCATGAATTTATTGTAATGGGAAATCACTGCAGGCTGATTTATATTTTCAATTTTTTTCTCTTTTCGATTATATCGCTTCGCTATATTCATAGGTTGAACATTGTAACAGTTGCTTATCACCGTCACCACTGAATTGTCATTCCATCGAACAAGTGATATATCAGCCTCTTCATCATAAGCGCAGCTATGTGACCCACGCTGCTTCTTCGAAATTATTTTGTTTGTCTCCAGTGGACAAACTCCTGTTCGATTGTCGCGTATCGTACCAGTGGCAGAGTATCCTTTATCAGTTAGAACTGAAAATAGTTTATAGGAGGAGAAAAAATTGTCGAAGAAAACCTTGTGTGCGGCATTTTCTTTGATGACTGATAATAAATTGACCACAACTTGGCCTCCTAAACCAAGTGGAGTTTTTTCTGTGGATGCACCAGCATACGGAATAAATTGGTAGAGGTAGCCATCAGATGAACAGAGACACCATAATTTAAATCCGAACCTGACAGGCTTGCCTTTCATATACATTTTACATGAATGTCGTCCGAAATAGGGCACCATTTGTTCATCTATTGACAAACAAGTCGAAAACACACCGAACTTCATGAACTTTTTATTCAGGAGGTCGAAAAACGGCCGAAGTTTGGCAAATCTATCATGTATGTCTAAATTGTTATTATCAGACAGGTGAATGTTTTTCTTCATATTTCTAAACTTGTTTCGACTCATGCAACCTTTTACAATTTTCAAGCCTTTGTCCTCTTCTGTAGACCAATATAAGTCAGCTTGAGGGAGAGTGTGGTACCCAGATAAAATCATGATACCCAGGAAATTCAGCAAATAATCTTTGTCGATTATAAAGTCATGTCTGTTATTGTCACGTGCATATTTCTGACTATACTGAATTATGTTTTCAAGCATTTCATCATCAAAGTACATAAAAAATAAATCTAAAGGTGTTTTGCCGTCTAACTCATTCTTCAGCCTAGCAATATTTTCTTTTTCTTTGACATCGTGATTGCTGTTTGAATTATGCAAGTGTTCTCCTGTTTTCCAGATAGGTTTTCGATCTACACCTTTATATTGTAACAACTTCTTACGTTTCGCTGCCAAACATTCATCATCCGAGTCATAAAGCAAATCGTCATCGGCTGTATGAATTTCGAATGTCCCTGCAATATCATTGAATTCGTTTACTTTCTCACAGTCTTCTTCGAAAATCTCTTCGTCAGTTAGTTCGTCTACATCTGGCGGTATATACACTGCATCTACATTATTATCTGTATAAAAAACAAACATAAGAATTACTTCACGAGCACACAATAATTATAAATATAATTTTATTTTACCTCGATCATCTGCTAATTCTTGCACGATCTCCTCTAAAGCAAGTTCTAATTCTCTTTGGGTAAGAAATTGCGGCATTTTCTCACACGACAAAAAATATCACTTCACAATTCACAACACTAACCTAACGTAGCACAGTCAGGAAACAAACTAATGCTATTATATCCGTAATCTGGAATCAGAATACATCACAGTGCTCTAACACGTCTCGACATGCAGAAGTGCAGAAGTTAACGGTTTCGGCCATTGATGCGCATACGCATCACACATGTTTAGCTGCTGCTTTTTTCTTTCCATTCGAAAATTTTCTGAAGGACTCTCATTTAATTGTTTCTCCTTTAGGTTTCCAATAGAACTTTCAAGAATTTTTAGCTCATTCTTCTGTTTACCATTTGTAAGAACAAATACAAGTATATGTCGACAAGAATCCTAATTTCTTCCTATTTCAATAATTTCTCCAATATAGATATTCTATGATATACGTGTCTTTTATTTTTCATTAGATAATAGCATCTTTATATAACATCGCACATTAGCGGTATTCGATTTTGCTTAAGGTGGTTGCACAGAAAAAAAATATTATATGACTGATGCGTAAACGCATCAGCGGCCGGAAATGGGTTAATGTTGAAGACCTTATGGCCTGGGGTAATATAATTTCTAAGTGGTGAATGTACACTGATACTATAAATACGTGTGTGTGTGTGTGTGTGTGTGTGTGTGTGTGTGTGTGTGTGTGTGTGTGTGTGTGTGTGTGTGTGTATGTGTGTGTGTGTGTGTGTGTGTGTGTGTGTTGTCTTCTTTCATAGCTGCGGTCGTCAGACCATTCGCACCTTTTTGATACCATAAATACAAATACGCCGGTTTTAGAAAAATAATTACCGCCTACCTTATGTACCGAGCCTATCATATGTTGGACAACGCTAGATTTTTCTGCTTCTCTCTCTCTCTCTATATATATATATATATATATATATATATATATATATATATATATATATATATATATAATAATAATAATAAATTTTCTCGCAATTATTACAAGATATTTGATAAATGCTCGATTTTTGAGGAAAGTTAATAGTAGCCTTTGGTCCATCCAAAAGGTTCCTGAAATATGATTATAGGCGTACACTCTATGAGAAAAGAACATTAATAACGTTCAAATTCAAAAAAATATTATGAATTACGGTCGAATTTCAATCACTGGGCAACCACAAGTATCAATTAATACGCCTCTTTCGTGTTGGAGACCCCATGCCCTGGGGTAATATAATTTCTAAGTGACGAATGTACACTAATACAATCAATACAAAAGCTGGTATCTGTTAAAAATAATTATGGCCTACCTTATGTCCCAAGTCAATCATATGTTGGACGACGCTAGATTTTTCTGCTTATATATATATATATATATATATATATATATATATATATATATATATATATATATATATACATATATATATATATATATATATATATATATATATATATATATATATATATATATATAAATTTTCTCGCAATTATTTCAAGATATTTGATAAATACCCGATTTTTGTCGAAAGTCAATAGTAGCCTTTGGTCCACCCAAAAGGTTCCTAAAATTATCAACTCTATAAAAAACTCTTCAGTCGCTATCTTTAAATATTTTCTAGAAAGGGAGTACAGGGAACTTTTTGGATGGCTCATCGGATTCAGGCCTAAATGTCGCAATGTTACTTATTGACATTTTCCACCTATGGTTAGTAACTAATCTATATACAATATCTGGATATAAACCGCTACAAATATCAAAGTTGGGTCTGCAGCTGTTTGTCCTAAAACTTCTAACTCAGTAGTCTCATTTCTAACCGGAAATTCACGTTCAGGATCTCGTTTTCTGTTGGCTACTGAACCACTTTGTCGAAACATTGCAACTAACTCCAAAGTGTATTTTCTGTTAAGATGTCTGTTCGGATGTCGTTCATTAAACAAATTTGCGGTACGGTTGGCACAGTCATCGTTTTTGAAAAAAAAAAGAGTAATTATTTCAACTTTTTGTTCTACAGAATACACCATTGTGAAATTAATTTTCGGTAGTACTATCAAGTATCAAACCGACCGACAAACTAAAACAATAAACCGCATTTATCTCATTCCGATAGGAAATGTTCTGATAGTCAATTTATTGTTTACAAACCAACAAAACATTGACTATCAGCAGATTTCTTATCGGAATGAGTGAAATGCGTTTTTGCATCTTCAACTGTGAATAATTTTTAAACAAGTTGATAAAACATCAAAAAAAAAATAGTGTGCTGAATTCAGAAGAGAAAGAGCTTTCAGATTATGTAACACTCGACCCATGTTCCCTATTTAAAATATAAGGGTTATTATCACCACCCTTAAGGGTTAATGTGACAAAGTTGAGTTCTATGTCAAAACATGTGCCCCTCAATATTAAAATTGACGTGTTTCAGCGTTTCTTGAAAAAATTTCTCTGGACGCAAATCAGTCTGTTTCGTTTTCAATGCGCCACCCTGTATATATATATATATATATATATATATATATATATATATATATATATATATATATATATATATATATATATATATATATATATATATATATATGTGTATATATATATATGGGTTATATGGGTCCTATGAATAGTGATCCGGAATACAAAACTCCTCGATGAGCCTCTCACTATCCAATTTCCTATCCCACCTTCACTGGGTGGGCTTCGTTAAACCGTGCAACCTCCCTGGAGATCGTGTACTAATCACGGTGGAAGGGAGAGTCGGGGAAAAATGAGGAAGGAATAACCTGAGCAACGCTGTTCCGAGATCGAGTACAAACCTCGGTGGACTACAGGTTCAAGTGTGAAGCTGGCGACGACACAGACTATGAGACGGTAACAGAATAACAACTTAACCTAGCAGTACGAATAAAACGCAAAGACAGCAATAATAAATAGAGAATAAGGATGAAGAGGAGGGTACTGGACAAGGGGTCGGATCCCTAGAACCGGTCGGTGATGGAGATGAGCGAGCAGGCTTACCCCGAAAGTTAACAAGCTACCATCCAGTGGAACCGGTAGGTAACCAGACTGGTCCACTAATTAAGGTACTGGAGAAGAAAGTAAAAATGATACAGAAACCCTTTTGTAAATGAAAAAAGGAATGTAACACAGGAGCATGGACACCAAAAAGAAAGCCACCCATTTAAACGAAGCAGCAGGGTGGCCAGGATACCACCAAAGTTTGAGAGAACGATTTCCTGCACGTTATTATCAGATAGTTTGGAAGGAACTAGGAGTAACGACAAGACTCTACTAAGCTAGACCAAGAGGAAGATAACAGAGAGCCTGGATAAGATAAACGATACACGGGAGCAGGAGGATGAGAGACGGAAGAAGACCTTCTTGCAAAATCTAGAAGACTTACGAACTGTCATAACGAGCCTCAGTAAGACTCTCCAAAGCAACCAACTTTCCAGACTCTATGGAACAGAAAGTTTAGAAGACAGACCAAAAACAGGTAGACCGAAAAGCATTACTAGTGGTGATGTAAGAAATAGTAAAATTACCGTAACTAAAGCTAAACATTATATACTGGGTGTCCACCTAGCGTGGGGATGGAAGACATCTTGGATATTTTCAAAGTTATAGAAATAAAAACCGCTCGCTTCATTTCTGAAACTCCAGAAAACAAAAACATTGCGGTGTATACTGGGATGTCCCAAATGTCTTGTACCGACATCAACTTCATTTTTTTAAATAGAAGCACCAACTTTTTAAAGTAAAGGATATGCTGTCATAACAAGTAAAAAAAAAGATAACCGACTTGATTAAAGATAGCACAAAAACTACTGGTCAGATTTTGATCAAATTTATATAGAATCACATGAGAAGCATCAGCTTTCAAATAAAAATAGGATCATGAAAATCGGCCCACCTATGAAAAAGTTCTGTGGTATTTTGAAGTCGGTTAAAAAAGACCACGTTTTAGAGAAATCCATATCAGCGCTGCCACCATTTGTTAAACGTGTTATTGTGAGGTAAATTAAGGATAACTTAAAAACTACTAGTCAGATCTTTATCAAGTTTATATCAGACCACATAAGAAGCCCCAGCTTTCAAATAAAAAAAGAATAATAAAAATCGGTTTACCTAGAAAAAAGTTCTGAGGTAACACACATAAAAAAATACAGTCGAATTGAAAACCTCCTCCTTTTCTTGAAGTCGGTTAAAATTTTACTACGAACAACCATTTTTTCAGTAGAGAATGAAGAAAAAAACTTCAAATATAATTAGACCTTAAATTAGATGTTAAATCAGAAAAATGCAAAACCATACAGGGTGTTCGATTTAAAATAAAAATTAAAAGATTAAAGATTTTTGGAAAATTTCTTCAAATGAGCGCGAATTCGGGCCCCTAGAACCTAAATCCAAGATCAGTTGAAAAGTTTATATATATATATATATATATATATATATATATATATATATATATATATATATATATATATATATATATATATATATATATATATATATATATATTATAGTGTTTCGGGGTTGCGTAATGTATTGTGTGAGTATGGGTGTTTTTATATATTGTTGTATTTTTGTATAGTGTATTGTGTTTTATTGTAATTTTGAAATTGATTATTGTAATATTGAAATAAATGTGTTATTAAAGTTTTTGTTGGTTTTATTATTTTTACTGTATTTTTATTTAAATATAGGTGTTGATATTTGTGTTATTTGTTTTATTATGTTTTTGTTGGGCGCCTTTTGTTTTATTTTATTATATTGAATTAAATTATGAGTTTATTAAGAAAAATATACATATATATATATATATATATATATATATATATATATATATATATATATATATATATATATATATATATATATATATATATATATATATATATATAATTTTATCAAATTAAATATCTACCTGGTTTTTGATCTACTTACTATGCCACAGCTATTTTGTTGATACTCTTCTTGCCTACAGGGAATGTTTAATAGTTAGGTCCACCAATGTCGAAAATTCTTACTCTTGGTGCATATATATTATATTTGCTGAACTTTTTATATACGGCTAGAGGATTAATTGGTCAATGGACAGATATGTGTGACATTTACAGAAAATGAAATAATGAGCAATACATAATTTGAAATTTAAAAAATATATATTTATTATTATTATTATTTTTATCAAAAAGCTTTTTGTTTGGTTATTGACTTAATTTTACAAATTTAAATTCTTACTTGGGATCCCGTATATTACTAATTTTAACATACAAATATGCCAGCTTTATTAATGCAATTATGACTTATTATTGAGAATTTTATTTCCAATGCTTTGTTTAAAAGAAATGTTATGACTTGCTATGACGGATCTAAATAGTTTCATTGGCATTTATTTATCACCATGGTAACGTCGTTTCAGGTGAATTTTGTTGCTTGGCAACAGAAATATTAAAATGGAGGAAATAAGGTTGAATTTCTTACGTTTACTTATCGCCCTCTGGTGACTCTCACAAGTACTTCATAAATATTTTATATTTAGTTCTTCTTTTGGTATGATTGCCTTTGCAAATGACATTTAACTTCTTGGATTGACGTTGACATATTATTCCTTTATAAAATTTACAGGTTCATTTCTTGTTTTGAATATATATAATACACTTTTTAACAATTATTGATGCATTACCCCAGAGTTCACTTGGCTTCCAGCTCATTCCCTGTTCTTACTCAATTTATGTATGAGTATTCTTGATTGGAGTTATTGTATAGCTGTTTATTGGTAGGTATAACCTATAAAATACTTTCACTATAGTTTTTAATCATTTATGTTAATTTTTTTGAACATTTTCTGTTGCAGCAATCTACTAGCTTGTTCTTTCTACCAGCGTCTTCTTCTCAATCAATCGTTCTTCCTCCCGGAAGTTCTAATTTTTATCTTTTGTTTCCTAACTTCGAATCACAGTTGTTAATTTTCATTTAAACTTTTTATTTACCAATCACCATTTTCTGTTTTCAGATAAGCCAATAACATGATTTGACTACATTAGTCAAAAGAAAGTCATTTCCTGCATATAATTCAATATTCCGATTTTATACATGTAAGTCAAATTGTGTTTGTTTTAAAATTTATAACCTATCATTCATTAACACATTAAACCTTATTTTTCTAGAATAATTACTAACACATAGTTTCCCTAATTGATAATTAACAAATTTTGACTTATTTTCTATACATATTAACACATTTTGTTAAAATCCCTAATCACATTCTTATTTAAATTCACTTTGTTCTGTCGAAGACAGTTTATAAATTTGGTCTTTTACTAGCTTGTTTGTGTTTGTAGCTGTCTATACCGGGTTTGTATCACTTTGTATTTTGTTAAGCAGTTCATTCATTGTGAGTTTAATTGTTCAATGTTTTCTGATACAAAATGTTTTTTATGCCTTACTTAATAAATTTAAACTATGTCAAAATCTATTCATTGACGAATATATTTATATTTAATTGTTTTTAATTTGTAGGTTCAGTAGGATAAAAGGCTTTCTTAATATATAGCCATGTCTGTGCATGCAATAATATATATATATATATATATATATATATATATATATATATATATATATATATATATATATATATATATATATATATATATATATATATATATATATATATATATATATATAGCATGGATGAGTTCCTTTAGACAGTTTTCACACTCACATACTTTCAGAAAAAATGCGAAAAACTGTTTGAAAACGCAATATCTTTTAAATTACCAGTAGCATGAAACTAAAAATTTACACGCACGTAGATATCGTATCAGTTGCCTTCTCCACTAAATTTTGACTTAATCTGTTCAGTAAATTCTGAGTTATTACCAAATAAAAAATAAATAATTTACGGTGTAACCTGAAATTACCTCTGAATGGGTGACTATAGTGTTAGACAAGGTCAGACAGATATATCAGGGTTACGCTGCTGTTGCAAATAAATGCTCCAAATTAAACTTCAAACGAACAGGCTACAAAACTATGTTACAATAAACAATTAGCGAGGTTGCCATTTGCCAAAACTGTCATCTGAATTTTAAAATATCAGAAAAGTATATAGTAATAAATAAAAATTTTAATGAAGGCGATTCAATTTGTTTAAAGGCAATCTAGAACTACGTTTTATTAGGTGTATATATTAAGCTTCCCATTCTTCAAAGTATTTAAAACCCATCGCCCTCTCCTAGTTAAATCTGATAACGCCAGTTAGCTATTTGTCATTGTCATTTGTTATTTTGCAAACTGTCAGGTGGGGGATGAGGAAGGGGGAACCAAATTCAAAGTTATCTTCTTCTTCTTCTTCTTCTTCTTCTTTGTTTACAGACGTCATAAACAAATAATAAGACTCGCCTAATATCTTAGAATCTTAGAACAAGGTACTTATTGTTTACTTTTAGTTTTTAGTGAATTTTCATTATTATCTATTCTTCATATGGTATATGGAAGATTTGAGGTAAATGTAACCACATAATATCATGCAGTAGTTTAATCTATATATATATATATATATATATATATATATATATATATATATATATATATATATATATATATATATATATATATATATATATATATATAAACATATGTTCAGTGTAAATTATTAAAATTATTTATTTCATTTTCAAAGAGAATGGGTACAGAAATAGTAAATAAGTCTTGAAAAAGGTTTAGGTGCAGCAAGCACGTTATGGTAGAGAATTTTATTAAAAATATTCCAAATGGTGATAATTTAATTTCCCATTAAACTAGAATCTTCAGTTTTGATACATACAAAAACCTATATAAAAGCAGCGTGAGAAATAACATAATGAGCTTCACAGGCAACGATAAATTTGTTTTAGAAAACCATTTTTGTTATTTTGTTTGCAGAATCTGTTTCGATTGAGTGGACTAAAACGGATCTTCCAAGCGACTTATAAGGAAAAATACCTGCCATGTTTATAATATGTCAGGTACATTTGTTATGTGAATAAAATTTAGATTGTCGGTAAATTTGCAGATTAGCACACGGGGGGTTTTTAGAAAAAAAATTCAGAAGCATGCTTAGATGTCCTTCTGACAGCTTCCAAGAAAGTTGCGGGACCAGGAGTGGATAGGGGTGTTGTGAGCGAAAAGTGCGAAAAAACAGCCAACATAATGGACTTCGCGGATTCGATTGGGTTGACTAAAACAAAACCACCCAAGCAGTTAAAAGTCTGCACGCAGCAAGTGCGTTATAGTAGTGAATTTTCCTAGAAATGATCTGGCACGAAATACTTTTTTCTCTTTTGACATAGAAATATAAATTTTGGCATATAGTTTCCTTTTAATGTCGTAAACTTACGTACCAAATTTGGTTACCATAACTTTTCAATTTTTTGAGTTGAAAAATTTTTTCGAAAGAAAACTCAAATTTTTTCCGGAAAACCTGGTTAGATTTTACTGGATAACGAACTTGTCCAAGCCACTTACATAAGGAGGGTACATGCTGAATTTGATCAGATATTTTTTGAGTTATCGGTGTGATACTTATATATATATATATATATATATATATATATATATATATATATATATATATATATATATATATATATATATATAAACATATAAAAAATGAAACTGACCCCGGATATGGGTTCTAGAGGTCCTAGATCGCGCTCATTTGAAGAAAATTTTTCAAAATTCAAAAGTCGGGATCTCCTCATAAGTGAATTTTTTCTAAGAAAATTCACTAAAAGGAAAAATACCCGCCATATTTATGATTTGGCTGGTACATTCCCTTTGTAAATAATTAATGTTTTTTCTATAAAACTTTTGTGACTTTAATGAAATGTGTAACACAATTTTTTTAAACAGACTTGCTGTATTTACATATATCTCTACCAAACTATAATTTTATAGCTCCATAGGAAATAGAAACTTATTCAAATAATCGCTACCTGGGACCTCTAAAACCGGTCTACCAGGTCCATTTATATTTAAAGAATTAGTTTTAATAATATACCTTACTAAAATTATGCAAATATTATGAAAATTCATTACTATAATGCACTTGCTGCGTCCCGAATATGTTCTTCTTAGCAGAGTAGTAAATTTAAGTAGATCAATATACCATGTGTCAAAAAATATGTTAAGTAGTTTTAGAACTATTGGTAATATTCCACACTTTTATTACACCGTGTATAATAATTATAAATAAAATATTTATGCGAAAGACAGAGCGGTTTCGAGTTATACATATTCGAGGTCGGGATGTTTTTGACAAGCTGTAAGTTTTAGTTTGCTTTTGATACATTACAATTGTTTATTTTCTTTAAAATTTAAATGGCTCTTAGTGTTTTTTTCAAAACGCCCGCGGTTTAAGAATTAAACTTTTAAACTTTAGACTAAATTTGGCTGCAAATAACTTCGATATTGTTTGTGTGACGGAATCTTGGCTTCTAGAAGGAGTTTTGGACAGTAAATTAATAAACGGGAATGACTACACTGTGTATCGTAGGGATCGCACAACTTTAGCTTCACAAAAATCTGGGGGAGGCGGCGTGTTAATCATGGTGAAAAATACTTTCAACTCATCGTCTGTTCTGCAATTACAAACAGACGTTGAGGATCTTTGGGTATTGGTGACGCTTGGGAATGGTATAAAGCTTTATGTAGGATGTGTGTATATTCCTCCACAGTCGGAAGACTCATTGCAATGCTTTGCTAGTGGCCTGGGTGATCTCATTGGAACAGTTGGCGATTCACCACTTCTTTTGTACAGTGACTTCAATCGTCCTAGAATAGAGTGGAAACGACTGGCAGATACAGCAGCTTTAATGCCAGATAACTTTGACAATAGCTCTGTGCCTTGGCTTGATGCTTTTTCTTTATGTAATTTTAAGCAGTTTAATTATGTTACTAATGTATATCATAGAATACTTGATCTTGTTATGTGTAATGAAGAGATTGTTGAGAGCTTATTACACTGTTGTTGTCCTCTTGTAGATGAGGACGTTCACCACCCTGCTGTCGAATTCATGCTCTCTATGAAAGCTGTACATTGTTTAAAAATGGCTGATAATAGCTCTTTTAATTTTAAAAAAGCAAATTACCCTATGATAAATCATATGGCCTGATGGAAGGTTTGGAGGTTGATCGTATGGTTGAAAAGTTATACTCTGTTATCTTTGATTGCATTAAATATCACGTCCCAATGATCCGAATAAAGAAAAAATATTCTTCATATTTTTCTCCATCAACAATTAAGAGCATCAAAGAAAAAATAAGTATCACAAAAAGTGGAAACTTTATAAAAACACGATCGATTATAGTTCCTTTAAAATGTTACGGGCTCGTTGCAAGCGGCAAATTGCTAATGATCACGACCACTATATCAGACTGACCGAGAACTCAATTGCTTCGGATTCCAGCCGTTTTTGGCGTTATATCTCATTAAAGAGGGGCAATCAAGGTATACCGTCTGCGATGACATTAGATGAAGTTTCTGCTTCATCGGGAGGGGGTATTTGCGATCTTTTTGCCCACTTTTTTAGAAGCGTTTATGAAAATGGATATGACGCACCGTATACGGATGATACAGATGTGGGTATTACTTCACGCTTACTATCCAGCATTTATATTACTGCAGACGAGATACTGGATTCTTTGGCAAGGCTTGATGATAAAAAGGGTGCTGGACCTGACGGATTGTCGCCATATTTTGTAAAGAGATGTGGCGATTCTCTGTTAGAACCCCTGATGTTGATTTTCAATAGATCCCTGCATTCTGGAATTTATCCCATAAAATGGAAGACTGCCTCTGGTATTCCTATACATAAGGGTGGTCCTAGACAATGTATTAAAAATTATCGTCTGATAAGTATCTTAGATGTATTTGGAAAATTGTTTGAATCCCTGGTATATGTAAAACTTTTTGAATTTGTCAAACAAAAAATTATTCCAGAGCAACATGGTTTTTATAGAGGCAGGTCGGTTGACACCAACTTAACTTTATATACAGAATTTCTATTAAGATCTTTGGAAATACAAAAGCAGGTGGATGCTGTGTACACCGATTTTTCCAAAGCCTTTGATAAAATTAATCATAGTATTTTGTTGAGAAAGCTGGAGGTGATCGGTGTGCATGGAGTTCTTCTGCGTTGGGTTAGTTCGTATATTAGAAACAGATCTCAATTTATATCCGTGTTAGGTTACGAATCTATCCCTTACGAATTAGCATCAGGTGTACCTCAAGGATCCCACCTTGGACCACTATTATTTCTTGTATACGTTAATGATATAAATACTTGTTTTCAATTCTGTAAATTTTTGATGTATGCCGACGACCTCAAATTATTTATTCCTATAAATTGTGAACAAGACTGTTTGCGTTTACAGGCCGACCTTAACAACTTGACTAATTATTGTAGCACAAATCAGCTTTACCTTAATTTAGATAAGTGTAGTGTTATAACTTTTACCCGTGGGAAACTATGGCAAGAGTTTCCGTATCTCTTAGATAATAATATTATTACACGGGTCACTTATGTAAAAGATCTAGGCGTTACCTTTGACAGCAAGCTGCTGTACTACAGACATATTGACAATCTTGCTACTGACAGTTATCGTATGCTGGAGCTTATCATGCGGCAGGAAGCAGTTTTTTACAATAAAAAATGTTTTGTCTCATTATACAATGCGTATGTTGCCAGCAAATTAATATTTGCGTCTTCTGTATGGAATCCCCAGTATCTTATTTACAAGGAGCGTCCAGAAAAGATACAAAATAGATTTTTAAGGTTTTTGTGCTTTAAATTTAAGTTATAATTCAATAATGATTACAAAATTATGCGATACTTTTTTGAAATTCTATCATTAGAAGAAGACCGGCTTGTCTCAGATTGTCTTTTCCTTTTTAAAATAGTAAACGGTTTAATAGACTCTCCGGAACTTCTAAGTCAGATACGTTTCAATGTTCCAAATCGACTTCTCAGGGTGGCTGAACCTTTTTCGTTGCCCTTTAGCAGAACTAACGCTGCTCTAAATTCGCCGCTGTCAAGAATGTTGAGAGCGGGTAATGAGTTCTCAGCCATCAACATGTTCAGTGGCTCATTGCTCGGGTATAAAAAAGCTTTGAAAGTCCGACTATTGTTGTTACCTTGATTTTCTTGATTTTTTTATTCTTTATTTCTCTCCATATTATAAAAGTGTGCACAAGTGTGTGCGTATTGTATTTACAACTTAAATTAAATATTGTTTTGATTTGTTTTTAGAATAATGAATGATGTTTTTGTTATCACTGCTATATTTGTATTTGTATACTCTGTATGTGATCCTATTTTGAGGGCAACCCCGTTGGTATCCAAATAAATAAATAAATAAATAAATAATGCATCACAGCGATAACAATAGAAATATTATCTACTTATTATTTATTAATGTTGTCAGTTGTTTCCACGAAGACATTGCTTAGTCCTACATCCTATACCATACGTTGTTAATTCTGTATTTGAATTTGTAGAACATAATTGCTTCAGCTATGTCTGCAGAATTAGTACAGAGAGCTCTCAGAGCAAATTAGAGCACAATCACAGCTTTTGTAATATCAGATGCAGTAGAATTAAGAGGGAAGCGCAGGAGGATACATATCAGATACTATATTACATACTCTAAAGAGAATCACGTATCAAATTCTGATGGAATGGAGTACATAGCAGAGCTTAGTAATCTAATTGTCTTAGAAACTTTATTGTCCTTCTACAAAATAATATATATACTAAATTACCGACAATAAATTACTGACATTACCTTTCTAGTGAATTTTGACTGAAAAAATTCACTAATAGAGAGGTAAGGATGGTGAGACTTTTGGAAAATATGTTCAAATGATCACGAATTAGGGCCCCTCTAACCCATATTCAAGGTCTGTTTGAATTTTTATATGTTTATGTAAAAAAAAATTAAAACAGCTCAGTCGGATAATATAATTTATTGTGACGTGGCGCAGGGTGCTGTGGATAGTTTTGTAAATAGACTAAGTACTATACTTCAGTGGTGAAAGTTTGTGGTACCTACAGGCTTTTTCATTTAGAGCGCTCGAACTTTGAAGTAAAATAAAGCAAGCAGTTTTAGTGATGTTGCCACCATTTTTATTTTATTACAAAGAACATCTAATGACATTATGTATGGAATATAGCTTTAGCCAGATGGCCACCGCGACTCTGCTGAACGTGGTGTATCCTGGTGGACAAATTTTGGACGACATTTTTGCATAAATGGAGCTCAATCTTATGAAGAACGCGAGTTATGTTGGCCTTCAGGGCAGCAATTGTCTGTAGTTTGTCAGCATAGACTCGAGATTTCACATATCCCCACAGAAAGTAATCGAGCGGTTTTAGATCACACAATCTCGGTGGCCAGTTGATGTCACCATCACGCGAGATGACGAGGCCCTCGAACTTCTCATCCAATAAACTTAATGTTTCCCGTGTAGTATGGCAAGTGGCGCCGTCTTGTTGGGACCACATGTTTGTGAGATCCATACTATTGCTTATAGGCCACATCTATTTTGTTATCATAGTCTGATATCGGTCGCTATTGACAGTGAGCGCGGCTTCTTGCGGATCTTCGAAGAAATAAGGGCCAATCATACGGCTGGACCAAAATACACAACAAACAGTATGTTGTCACGACAGCTGGAATAAACATAAATTTTTATACAGTGTAAGATAGCCCAATTTTGGATCTTAACTATTATGCGTATTTATAAAAAATTCTGGACGCAGAAAGTGCGTTATAGTAGTGAATTTTCATAAGAATTGTACACTATTATTATACGACATATTACTAAATTTAATACATTCAACTGACACAGACCTTGAAGATCTATTTTAGAGGTCCTAGCACGCGCACATTTGAATAATTTTTTCAAAAGTTTTCATCGATATCTCTCTATTATCACAAAAAGCTTGTGTTCTGACTGCTTTTGGGAAAAAATCCCAAAAATCAATTTTCTATGAAGTTAAAAAATAGATTTTGCTATATCTGTAGGTAGTGTAAGTCTAAAAGAAACTTGTATTACAAATTTCATTAAAGTTATACAAAATATTTCCAGAAGGAAACTTAATCCATCTATATAAAAGTAAAGTATCTGCCAAATTATAAACGTAGCTGTTATTTTTCCTTATTAATCGCCTGAATGATTTCGTTTTAGCCAACCTAAGCATTTTTTTCCGATAGGAACCTGTATTACAAATTGCGTTAAAGTTACAAAAGCTTTCCATAAGGAAACTTATGACAAAGTTATTAAGGCGTTTTAAACGAAAATGAGATCTTGTTGAAAACGTATGAAATCTGTACAATATTGTTTCTCCAAATGTCAAAATAAAACAAAAAGAAATAATATATTAATCAAGCCAGAATTGATCACGCAACCTTCTGCGTAGAAGACAAGCACTCTACCCTCCTCTCCGAGGTCCAGTCTGTCTGTCTGTGATGCCTTGAAGGGCCCCTAGGCGTTAAAGTGTCCCTGTTAATCCTTATATAAATTGAAAAAAAAAACAAAAAAAAACAAAAAAAAACATAAAAACAAAAAAAAAAAACAAAAAAAAAAAACAAAAAACAAATTAAAAAAACAGCAAAAAAAAAACAAATGCAAAAAAAGGAAAAAAAAATATTTCTTATTTATAATAAATATGTGTATATATGTAAGTATGTGTGTATTTACAAACTTAGTGTAAAGGAAAATGTTAAACTTTAATTATTTTAAAATATATACGTGCATTTGTGTGTAGGTATGCGTAATTAAGTGTGTACATGCTGAGATTGTATTTACGTTATTAAAAATAACAGACATAATAAAGGAAAAAAATACAAATCTCAAATGAGAAGTTAAAAAATCTGTGGCTAATGACAATTCCGTCGAGGCCATACCATCTTTTTTACCACCACCACCACCACAAGCACTCTACGACTGAGCTATCTAAGAATACGTTAACTAACATTTTGTTTACATAATACTTGACACCGGCTTTATGCCCGAGATATTATATATTATATAAAAAGTTTACGTAACAATTAATTACAGAATTAGTAGAATTGCCACTGAAACACATCCAATGACTGTTTCGATCTTATATGACGTCTTATATTTAAGTCAAGAGATAAGAAGTCTGGACGGAGTAAGCGCGTTATGGTATTGAATTTTCATAAAAATCTTTTTAGTAGCAAATATGTGTGTTTTTTAGAGAAGGCAGGCATAAAATTTGGTTACTAGTATAACCTATATAGTAAAAACAATATGCCATGTTTCATCAAAACAATTTTATTGTTTGAAAATGTACAAAAGTTTCCAAAATTAAACTTAAAATGTTCCCGAAAAAACTGGTCTCTTCGTCAACCTTATAGGTAATAGCAAATTGAGCTTTTCAAATTTGAAACATTTAATGAAAATTCGCTACCATAACACACTTACGGCGTCCCGAATTTCTTTTCTTACAAACATGCATTATATTTTGATGAAAAATGTAAAAATACAATAACATAAGGCGTGTTCGATTAAAAAAAGAAGAAAATGTGTATCACCAACGATTTATGGGCCAGCCTGTGATTGTAGAAATATTTTTTAAGATGCAGCTCAAGACACCCTATAATTAATGTATACAATTTTTTCGCATCTTGGATAATAATGGATATATTGAGCTTTATTGATTTTAATTCACCAAGTTGATGTCGCAGAAAGACCCAACTCTTGCGCACGACGTGGAATGGACAAGATCTGCAATAAATGGCGATAGCGGATTGCCCATTGCCGTGCCTTGGGTTTGTTCAGAAAATTCCATGTTGTATTGAAAAATATTTTGTTTGATACAAAGGTTTGTTAAGGTTAAATATTCTTTGCAGACATTTTCATTTATGTTATTCATTCTTCACAATTCCTCTAAATACGTTAACGTTTGCTCCGTGCGAACGCTAGGACACAATGAGGTTACATCGAATGAAAATAAAACCTAGTCCTCAGTCAATTTAACCTTTTTAATCGTATTAATAAATTGAAGTGAATATGTTACTGAGAAATTTTTCTGTTTGGCGGGCAAGCCTTTAAACTCATGTGTCAACCACTTTGCTAAATTATCTGTCGGGGAATCTATAGTCGAAACAATAGGTCTAATTGATTTTCCCCGTTTATGAATTTTTGGGAGACCGTACTTCTAGGGGACTTTCGGAATAGAAACTTGTAACTTTCTTCCTAAGTCTTTTGATATGAGGTTGTGACAACTTTTTAGACTATTTTTAACGTCCGAAATCAATTTTGGTATCGGGTTTTTATTTAGTTTTTTATAGGGTCCTGTCGCTATGGCTGTATAAATTCTATCTTTATACTCGTTTTTGTCCAAAATCACTACCTTATTGCCTTTGTCCCGTTTAACATAGAAACATTCTTTCTCTCGCAATCGTTTAACTATTTTCATTTAATCACAATTTTGTTTTTTGTGGACTTATTTTCTTTTAAGTTTATTGAAATTTTACTTTTACACGCTTGTCCAATATAATTTGTTTGCTTACCATTTGAACCTCGAATTACGAGGGAACTAGATAATATTCTTTAAAAATTCAACTTGCAGCTAACATTCTTGACAAAAAATACCTTAAAAAACTTGCTAAGTAACCCAAAATTCAAGGATAGAAGGGCCAAAATGTCGGGAATTTATGAAATATGTTGTAGAGATTGTAATCTTAAGTTCGTCAGACAAACAAAAAGATCAATTGGAAACAGATTAAAAGAACACTTGGCTCAATTACGATACGGTACTATGGATAGATCTTCCGACGCCCGACGTATTTGGGATAATAATCATCACGTTAATGGAGATAATCTAAAATTAATAAAAAATATTAGACAACCAGGACAGCTAAACGCGTTCGAGAGTATATATATATATATATATATATATATATATATATATATATATATATATATATATATATATATATATATATATATATATATATATATATATATATATATATATATATATATATATATATATATATATATATATATATATATATATATTGCGAAATATAGTTACAACAAAAAATGTATAAACGTTTCACCACCGCCGATTACGATGCACCTGATCGATTGCTTTGTAGAATAAATTACCACGTTTCAACACATCCTAGAGATAACATAAGAATACAGGTATTTCCGCCAAAGGACACTATGTTAATTTAGTTGTCGTTGAACTTGCCCAAAAGTATTAGAGATGGTCATCTTTTAGATAAGTTAATAAAGACAGTTTAAAGACCTCGTCCGGCGATAAAAATAAAATAACTGCAGAATTTGTCTGAGACTAGTTCCCATCTCGGTGCCGCCTCTTTACCTAAGATCCGGTATATAAGGTGATGTTAGTTTTTAAAGTAGTTAGAATTTTCCCTCCTGTGCTGACGCTAACTTGGTTAGTGAAACGACCGTCAGGTCTTTTTTAAAGTGGTTATTTGGGTTCTCTAAGTGTACTTCTATATAATATATATATATATATATATATATATATATATATATATATATATATATATATATATATAAATTAAAACTGACCCCGATATTGGTTCTAGGGGTCCTAGTTCGTGCTCATTTCAAAATTTTTTTGCAAAGTCTCACCATCAATATCTCTCTATTAGTGAATTTTTTAAAATGAATAAAAATGCATCAATAAAAAATAAATAAATATTCACTTTGGAAGTTTTTGCCGTGTATAACAAATTTTATATGCAAAACCACAGCAAACCACATTGTTGTCTTCATACATTTTCAATGCAATTCGATGCACGTTTTATTGACGTCAGAGAGCATAGAACAGCAACTTTTGAAGGTAGAAACTTCAAGTATGTAACCAGAATAGAGAGATAAACTTTGTATGTTACTCTAGCGGTCTGATACAGCTAGAGAAGCGCAATTTGAATGCTGCCCTTGTATGCTCTGGCACTTCCTTGTCTGGTGCATCTCACAGCATAAGATTGAAGATAATGTCTTATTGGCATTGTGGTTGGCTTGTCTCTCGACGCTGATGCAAGCAACATCGTAGAAATAATAGTCTGTGACAAGAAATTTCATAGGATAATTCAAATAAGGCCTTGTTTGCTAAATTAAGTAATTCCGGTGGCTTGAATACATCTTTTAAAATATTTCTACCTATAAAAAGTCACGCAGTAAGTATGTTATAGTGGTGAATTTTCGTAAAAATACTTTTAATGGCAAATATGTATTTATCTAATGAAAGCAGGCATCATCAATTTTGTTACCAGTATAACCTATATAGTAGCAACAATGTTCCATATTTCATCAAAATAATTTTGTTGTTTTAAAAAGAAAATAAACTTAAAATGTTTCCGAAAGGACTGGTCCGATTTTCCTGGTCAATAAACTCCTTCAAGCGCTTTAGACAACTGCCAAGATATAATTATGCACAAGAAGCTTTTTCCAAAAAGATACATCCAAATTATCAAACAATTATTTCACAAATATTCGCTATTTTGTTTTTTGGTTTAGTGATTTTTCGCGAATTTTTCGTAAAACGAAAAATTCACTAATGAGGACATCTGTGTATATATATATATATATATATATATATATATATATATATATATATATATATATATATATATATATATATATATATATATATATATATATATATATATATATATATATGTATATGTCGGTTGGCCAAGAGACACGACTGGAGCAAGAACCGCTCTACCTCCCTAGTTCAGTTTAGGGGAGTTTTCCGCCGAGCAACGAAATAAAACGCAACTCCCACAGGGCATATACGCCTAGTGTAATTATCGTGCAAGTGCTGCGAATGGTTTGAGTTTGGTCTAGTATTTGTAACTCCCCCTTTAAAAGAAGAATGGATTGAACACCAGGTCTTTTAATAAACCTTTTAATGGAGTGGCAAGTTGCTGACGGCAGCTCTTTGTTGTATTTGCAAGATTCAAGTAAATAGTTCCGAGTTTTCAATTTCAGTCGCCGATTCAAGTTTGCCTTTATGTTCAATTGTTCTGTATACGTTCAAACATACCTCTGTGTTCGAATTGACCGCTAAGAGACAGTTTTGCTGTTCCGATTCAAGCCAACATCTAGGTTCAAGCCATTTTCAAGTTCAAGATTCAATTCCAGTGTCTACCCAGCCTCTTGATTGTACATTGCATGTACACTCTTTTCCTGTCTCCACCTCTACAAGCGTTTTCTACCAGTTAGTGACTCCTCTCTTGTGGACATTAAGCGCCTATGATAAGCGCTAAATGCCGATGCCATACTTTTCAGCTTCTATATTCCGTCTGCAGGAAATTTAATACATGTGGGGCTTCAGGTGAAGGCCCAGACCAGCTGGTGAATCTTTAGAAGTAAAAGCGCACTACATGTGAGTCCTTTTTAACTTTTTGAGTGATTTTTAAGACTTTAGACAGACATTTAAATTTATCATTAAATTGCATCATAAATTTTAAGTCAGTCAAAATTAAAATCTTAATCAGTGAGATTGATCGATATATATATATATATATATATATATATATATATATATATATATATATATATATATATATATATATATATATATATATATATATATATATATATATATAATATATATATATATATCAGGGTAATATGTTTATGTATGTGAATTAAAAGGAAACAAAATAAGAAAGATTGCAAATTAAATTATAAGTGAAGGGTCTATGTAAAGTGTAATAAGATCTAGGTCACAATAGACTATAAAAGTGATTAGACTGAGTGCGGGAAAATCAGTAATATGACAAGCTATGAAAACTATAAAGTAATGAAAAAACGAATATTTGAACAATACGATCTTTATAAGTAGTTTAGGAAATTTAAGATGTTGATGTTTGTTAGAAGTAAGAATAATAATGCTGTCATAGCCTATATAATAGAACAGATGTTTTCGTTTACTGTTAGATGTCAAAATGACAGTAAAAATGTATTATATAGGTTAAGGAGGGAATGAAATAGTCAATTATTAACAACAATTAAAATATGGTATCCGGCGGAATAATGAAGAAGATTGTTGAGTGAGAAATAATATAACAGATTTTTGAAGGTGGACAATAACAGATTTTTAATTGGTTACCGTCGTGAGAATTAAAAGAATAAACAAGATGGGATTAGGACAGAAATTAGGTACCAAGAAGATTTTTTTTTAAGTTTGGAACGAGTTTTTAAAGCAAAAAGTTCAAGGAAAGAAGTAAGAAGATTGACAGTTGAATTTAGTAGCAGAAAAACTAGTCAGAGGAGAAGGAATCCAGAGTAAAACTGTAGGTGAATAAAGTCATAATACTTACTTTTTGTGTGGCTCATCCACCGCATCAAAAGCTCATCACATAAAACATTAAAACTGTGATAAAATAAACAAACATAAGGGCTCCAACCTTTTAAAGCAACCATCTTTATTTCTATCAATCATAACAAGGTGCTTGTATAGACACATTTGGGCAGTAGAGATCATCACATACCTCATTATTGAAGAACCGCCATTGATTATGCGTCAAAATTAAGAATTGAATAAGCTAAGCGGTTACCAGTTGGTGTTGTTATTTTTAGTCTATGAAGTGTAAGTGTAAGAGATTTATATATATATATATATATATATATATATATATATATATATATATATATATATATATATATATATATATATATATATGGGCTCGCTCGCGACTTTGCCGCCCCGATCGCACCGCAGCCTTTGGCTTATTGTGCATGCCCTTTGTATCTACTCCACCCATTCCAAAATCACTGTGCCCTGAACTAGTCTGCACAGCAATTGGTAGGCTGAAGTTTTATATTGCTCTGTCTCCGGTCTAGGCTGTCCGTAGATCAGTTGTCTGCGGTCCAGAGCTTTACACTCGCACAAGATGTGCTGGGCTGATTCCTCCTCCTCCCCGCAGAGTCTGCATGCCAGGTCCCCCTTGACGCGCTACATTTTATGCAGCTGTTTCTGGACAGCCATGTGTCTCGTCAAGAGTCCTGTTATGTTCCTGAGCTGTCCTCTGCTAAGATTTAGCAGCTACACAGCTCTCTTGGGACTGAGTTGCCCAATTAATTACTTCACATATTTGAGCCCTGCACAATCTGCCCAGTATGCCTTATGCTGTTCCCTGACCCAGGACTTGATGGTTCCCCTGGCCGTACCTCTCGATACGCCCAGGACCGGTTCTGGTCCCATAAATGGTTCTGCTGATCCTCTCTTCGCGAGACTGACAGCTTCTTCATTGCCTTTGATCCCGAGTGACCCGGCACCTAGATGAGAGCGACCTCATTCTGCCCAGACAGGTCGCTTGTCTCGTTTCGGCATTTACTTACCAGCCTGGAATTTTCCGGTGGGTTACTCAGGGCCTTAAAGGCTGCCTCTCTGTGGCTATGAGGGTCCGCTTGTTGGTGTAGCCCCTCCTGGTGTTCTCTCGCACGCAGCGCAAGATGGCGTACATTTCGGCCTGAAAGACCGTCGCATGAGCTCCGAGGGAAATACTGTGACTTACCCTTTGTCCTTCCGAATAAACGCTTCGCCTGCCCTCATCCCACGCTCTCCGCCGGATCCGTCCGTGAACCAGGCGAGCGCGCCTCGTGGTGGGCCCAGCGTCTCCCCACGCCAGTCCTCGCGGTCGGGGATTTCCACTGTAAGCTTGTTTTCCCTGCAGATTCGCGGCCTGCGAAGTCTGACCTCATTTCAAACATGGGCTCCTTCACGATCTCCTGAATTTTGCAGTGGACCCTGCAGCCTGGGTTGCTCTTCAGTCTGACATTGCAGGGTAGTCTGCATAGTTCTAACCGGGCCTCCCCCATGATAACTAAGTGTAGGGGGGCAGGTCAAACAACACCTCCATGGAGGCTGTTGGGGTTGTCATGGCCCTTGTAATGCCGAGGCAACCTATCCTTTGGATCTTGCCTAGTTTTTTCTTGGCACTGGATTCTGTCACATTAGGTCACCACACCAGTGCCGTGTATGATAGCTACTTAGGGCCTTAAGGGCTGTCTCTGGCTATGAGGATCCGCTTGTTGGTGTAGTCCCTCCTCTTGTTCTCCGGCACACAGTGCAGGATGGCATACATTTCGGGCTGAAAGACCGTGGCATGGGCTCCGAGGGAAATACTGTGACTTACCCTCGGTCTTTCCAAATAAACAGCTGCCCCGCCCCTCGCTGTCCGCCAGATCCGCCCGTGAACCAGATGATCACGTCCCGTGGTATGCCCGGCGTGTCCTCCCGCCATGCCTCGCGGTCAGGGATTTCCACTGCAGATTCGCGGGCTCCTTCACGATCTCCTGAATTTTGCAGTGGCCACTGAAGCCTGGGTTGATCTTCAGTCTACCACTGCAAGCTAGTCTGTATGGTCCTAGCCTGGCCTCCCCCAACAACACCTTTATGGCGGCTGTTGGGGTTGAGGACATGGCCCCGGTGATCCCCAGGTAAGCCGTCCTTTGGATCTTGCCTAGTTTTTGTTTGGCACTGGATTGTGTCACCTTAGGCCACCAGACCAGTGCCACGTATGTTAACGATGGTCTGACCACCCTTGTGTACAGCCAGTGGGCTACACTAGGTCTTAGTCCCCACGTTTTTTCATATAGCCACCTAGTGACGGTTAGGGTCATAACTGCCTTCGAGTTACTTCAATTGTTTGCAACTTTTCACACTTTGGGCACATATCAAAATTATGATAGGTTGTTGTTAGCAATAGATAGGGGAGTCCCATGAACGTTTTCTACTTTTACAAACAATAAAGTTATTTTGTTAAAATATGGTACATTGTTTTACTATATAGGTTATACTGGTAAACAAATCTGATGCCGACTTTCATTTAAAAAAAAGACATATTTGCTTTAACAGCATTTTAATGAAAATTCACTACTATAACGCACTCGCTGCAGCCAGAGTTTTTCTTAAGTTAAACGATAAACGAACATTACCACCGTACTATGTTATTATGTGATATTCATAAAAAAAAACGATAACTTGACGCTGCTCGCCAGAAATTCACTTTTAGAACTGCCCCCATCCTTCCTACCACCTTTAGCCACCATACCTTGCATCTTTGTCTTTTTATCGATGTTCTATATCTATCGCAACAGGTATGATGATTTGATCGAGGTACTGGTGCAGCAAGTAAAGTGTTAAGGGTTGCCTCTATAACCTTCTAATCACACTCAAGGGGGTATGTTCATACTACGAACATCGTTAGCTTTAATGTTAGAATACGCTTAGGAACTTAGGATAAAAGAGTCATTATTATCGCCTTTAACATGAAGCAGGCGTTTGGTATATAAAAGGAGATAATAGCGAACGCCTCGTTTAATTTGTTACTTACTGCTACACGGTAACTAATAGGTACACACACAAAGGCTTTGTTTTAGCAAACACACTTTTCTCTTGCTACTAAGATAAAGCTATAACATATAGCTATTGTAAGATGACTTCAGCGGTCTCTAGTTTATGTGAATAGAATACGGTTTCGCGTTTTTGTCATATATTCTTATTACAACAAGAAGTATGCATTTTTTTGCACTGTAAGAAATACAAATTTTGGTATTTATTCTTCTATCTGACGATGCTGCAATAGGCAAAACTGGTTGCAGAGAAGAAAGGAAACATTTGTAAAGGCACAGAAGAAGTCTATATTTATAAAAAATGTGGGAAAAATCAATACATTTATTTTTCTCTTAAAAAACAACATACAGAATAGTAAAAAAAATCTGGATTCAGCAAGTGTGTTATGGTAGTGAATTTTCATAAATATATTCATAGTATGAAATATGCCTTTTAGGAATGAAAGCAGTCATTAAATTTGGTTACCAGTATAACCCATATACATTAAGTGGGTAGTGAGCGTGTCGCCACCTAGTTGTGGAACCAAGTAGTATGTTGTCACGCCAGCTCCAAATATCACAAAGTGTTAAAAAATAGAGACTGTATACAACCAAGTAACAATTCAATAAATTGTCAGGCCTGGCCCATTTCTATCTTAATATAGGGACAAAGTATGTAAGGCTTGATGCATTCTCACAACAATTAAAACCGTAGACCGGTTTCGCTCTCATTTAAGCTAATCAGTACGGCATACTAACAATTTAATAAATTGTCAGCCCTGGTCTATTTTTACCATTATAATTTTTTATTGAACAATATACCTCTTTTTACAAAACAACTTACAAGATTAATCAAGAGCCTGATTGAACAAAATTGAACAAATATACATTTCTCACAAAATAACTTACAAGGCTAATCAAGAGCCTGGTTGTTCAATAACGTTAAAAGTCACCTAAGTCGAAGACTTGTTGGTGATACTTGTAACATCATTCTCTCTAAAGATAAGCTAGTGCACACTCTGACACTGTAAAGAAATACAAACAAAAACCAAAACTGCAGACGAACTCCAGCGATTCGCGGAAAATATAAAAAAACATAACTATGCTTTCTGACTATAGATAAAATCTCTTTTACCAAATGTCTTAAGCCACACTATGGGTAACCTACACACACACACACACACACACACACACACACACACACACACACACACACACACACGCGCGCGCGGGCCCCACAGGTCAGACGCCAGGCACAAGAAACAACAAAATACAAAGGAAAGACCACTACACCAGCATATTAACCTCCACGACCCTGTGGATTACTTCACGATCTAGTCCAACTATCCACTTTTTTAAACCGACTTTAAAACCTCGAAGTCCATGCTGCTGGCGAATTTGGGCTGGTATAGAATTATATATTCTTACGCAAAGGTAAGCATAGGAACGCTGTGCAATTGTCTTCCTAGCTCTTTCTGTTTTAGATGCGTGTGCGCAGTGTCTCGTATTAAAGTTGTGACTCAACTCCTTCAATTCACATCGATGAATATGCTGGTATACAGAAGCATTAAAGTAGAAAAGCTGCCTAATACCCAGCAGTTTTGTCTCAGCGTATAAAACATCCGTAGCATATGTGCGTTCTTTACCATAAATCACCTTGTTGAGACAATTTTGAGCAATCTGTAATTGAGATATATGACACCTTGCAGCACCACCCCAAGCTATTATAGCATATCGTAAATGACTCTCCACTAAATAATAATATAGAGTCCGCAGGTGTTTGATGTGTAGCATCTCTTTCAATACTGCAAATTTTACCATCATAGAGCGAATCTTTTTAGTTACATTTAAAATGTGGTGCTCCCATTTCATGTGTGAATCTATAGTAACACCCAAATACACCGCATGCTTCACACTTTTTATCTTCATGCCATCACATATTTCCAAGGTGGTAAAAGTTGGCAAGTTCCTTTCGTAGCATAAAAATGGTATATACACTGTCTTCGCCGCATTTACAGTCAACAATCGGTTTTGAAACCATCCCAGGATTTTTCGAAAATCCGATTCAACTGTAGATTTGAGTATATCCCATGATTCTGCGTTATAAAATATAGCAGCATCATCCGCGTATCCAACTATCTTTCCTAACGATCTAACATAAAAAAGGTCGTTTATATAAATGTTAAATAATAAGGGTCCTAGAATGGTTCCTTGCGGAACACCACAGTTCATTTTTACCACATCACTCAGAACACCATTCACACACACCACCCGGTATCTGTCAGACAAATAGCTTTGTAAGAGCTGTTGTTGTCTTCCCCTAAACCCAATTTTCTCCAGTATTTCAAGCAATCTTGTGTGATCAACCGTATCGAATGCCTTTTTTAGATCCACCAAGACACACAATGAAGGTCTGGTGTTATCCAGACTGTGATATATATATATATATATATATATATATATATATATATATATATATATATATATATATTACTCGTCAGTTCAATCATGGCATCCTGCGTAGATGTCTTTGTCCTGAAGCCATACTGCCTCTCAGATAATAATCCATATTTATCGAGATAATCACCGAAGCGTTTTTTCAGGAGACACTCAAAGACTTTAGCAATACTGGAAATCAGTGATATCGGTCTATAGTTAGCGGTATCCAGCACATCTCCTTTCTTAAATAAAGGTTTGATAACACCCATGTTAAAAGCCCTAGGGAATATGCCCTCGTCCATACACCGATTTATAATAAAAGTCAGAGGAGTGACAATCTCATCCATTATTCCTTTCAGTGTCTCTGCCCTTATTCCGTCGTATTATACAGGGTTACAACTAATTAATTGCTCACTATTGGCATCTCAGTAACGAGAGATACAGAGTTGTTTAGATTACCAAAAAAGTTGAATATATTTTAGCTAATTTAATATCTAAAAACAAATTTTGATTGCGTCGATTCGTTCCTGAAATATCCTGAAAAAACTGAAAAAGTCAATTTTCAAAATTTTACAATAAATCCCTTATTATCAAAAATGGGCTCCTAATTTTTGTCATGTGAGCATAATTTGATATGAGCAATCAACTGAGAGCATCAGAATTGACGTATCTGCTCTAATTTTTGCGCAGAGATAGTCAATTTTTTTCTCTCTTATGGCCGCCATATTGGATTTTTAATTTTTCAGGTGGCAAAAAAATTCAGCTTTCAAATGATATAACATACTTTATATTTTTCTTCATAAACATTGTACAAATAAATAAAAAACTAATTATGGTCGCAAATATCAAGTAGGTGTGTCATTTTATTATCAACATTCATTATTTGTCAAAATGTCAGCACAGAAGATTTTAATTAACAAAATAAAATCATATTAACTACAGATACTAACGAAACTTACAACTAGAGAATAAACAACCTAACAATGCACAACAAATATTTCCTACTAAATAATAAATGTGTGTATGTTAATTAAGATGTTCAGAATGTCTTCCATTGTTATTTATGTATTGACGAACCCTCTCGCGCATACTCTGTGTTGCTGATCTTATCATAGCAGGAGATATGGAGCAAATTTTATCTATTATAATATTCCTAAACTCTTCTTCGTTGTCAAAATGCTGAAGGTAAAGTTAATTTTTGACATATCCCCAGAAGAAATAGTCAATTGGGGTTAGATCTGGGGATCTTGTTGGCATGCGACTGGGTCCATTATTGCCTATCCATCTATCTCCAAACGTCTGGTCTAGGTAAGCTTTTACGGCTCGGCAATTGCGTGCAGGTGCACCGTCTTGCTGAAACCATATGTTGGCTCTTTGTTGCAAAGGGAGGTTATAAAAAAATTCCATAAGGTCATTAGTTAACAGATGAAGGTATTCGTCGCCATTCAACCTATTGCTTATGAAAAATGGTCCTATAACCGTATCGTCTAAAAGGCCACACCAAACGTTTATACTCACCCTATTTTGATGGCGCGACTCACATAAAAGATGAGGATTCTCTGTAATCTAGTAACGATGATTCTGTCTATTAAACAAACCGTTATTTGTAAATGTACTCTCATCCGACCACAATATATTAGCTGTAAAAGAATGGTGTATTTGCAACCTCTTAGTAAATCATTGGCAAAACTGCAACCGCCGGTCTTGATCTGGCTCATAAAGTTATGTGATGAACCGTAGACCGATTTCGCTCATATTAGAGCTCGTCAGTACGGCATACTAATTGCGGCGAAAATACACCTATAAAGTGATACGGCTAAAGTAGCCAGCCTTTCAACACTAAGTGAGTGGTGAGCGTGTCGCCACCTAGTTGCGGAAACAAGTAGTATGTTGTCACGTCAGCTCCAAATAACACAAAGTGTTAAAAAATAGAGACTGTATACAACCAACTAACAATTTAATAAATTGTCAGTCCTGACCTATTTTTACCATAATATAGCGACAAAATATGTAAGGCTAGATTCATTCTCACAACAATTAGAACCGTAGACTGACGAGCTCTAATAAGAGCAAAACCGGAAAATTATATATATATATATATATATATATATATATATATATATATATATATATATATATATATATATATATATATATATATATATATATATATCATTAGTGAATTTTTTGTTTCACGAAAAATTTGCTAATAAAAAAGCGACTGTTCTTTGCACAGTATGGTCCAAATATTGAAAAAAAAGAACATTGAGAGATTCAAGCTTTGCAACCAAATTAGAGCAATGAAACTTCCAGCTCAAACACTCATAAATATGCAATCCCAGAAACCTCAGATCACTCGCATAGTCGATCACAACATTATTAAGATATTTACTGGGCCGGACAACCTCCTCTGGTAGGCTTGAAACTTAATGATGTTTGTTTTAGGCGAATTAAAATATATTAAATTTTGAAAAAAAAATAGTTTTTCAAGACGTCAAGAGCACTAGTGCAACTATTCATCAAAAGATCATTCGTCTTCTTAGATATGACCAGGAACGCATCATCTGCATACATCGTGATACCCACATCAGGCGATAACTTATCGAGTTCATTTATGTAGACAATGAAAAGAATTGCGCGCACAACCGATCCTTGAGGCACTCCAGGAAAAATTCTCATAGAGGGTGAGTTCACAGAACTAATGCTAGCTTTATATCTGTAAAGTAACCGACAATTTTTTTTCTATCACACAAGTGAGACGATATCCAGTCGGACGCTGCACCTCTCACTCCGCAGTCATAGAGTTTATTTTTCATCAAAACATGGTTTACAAATCGAATGCTCGGCTGAGATCACAAAATACTCCGACAGGGCACCCACCAGCCTCCAGAAAACCAACGAGGTCTCCATAAAACGAAGTGAAAGCGGACGTCGTGGAACATTTTCCCCTAAAGCCATGTTGGTTCTCTGACAAAATATTATGCGAATTCAGAAAATTCTTCAGTCGATTTCAGTAGCAATACTCAAACACCTTAGACAAGGTCATGGATATATTAAGAAGTCGATAATACTCAAGATCAGCCGGAACACCCTTTTTAAGTAACAGGACACCTTGCCGTTTTTTACCGTTTTAGAAATGGTCCCTGCAGAAACGACAGACTTACAAGATGCAAAACAGGCTAAATAATAGATGTTATAGAATTTTTACTATATAGGGTGGAATGACATCCAAACCACAGGTTACCTTGCTCTTAAGTTTACACACCAGTAGGGTGTGTAATTCACCCTCATCGTGGCGGAATAGAAACATTGAAGCCTGAATGAAGAATTGGATTAGCTTTATAAAGATCCATCACACTACCCACCATCTTATTTTAAAATTTCTAAAGGGTTGCTACTCCCTGGAGGGGTGAGATTTTTATTTTTACATCAGAGAGTTAGTTTTAAAAAATAAAAATCGACTTGTTTTGGAATTCTCCTTAATAATGGTCACTCTCAAAATTTATTGACTTTATGCGTTACTGTATATACACGGTGCATATATATATATATATATATATATATATATATATATATATATATATATATATATATATATATATATATATATATATATATATATTGTGCTGAGAATTGCTAAGGCCATATAAAAGTTATAAAAACAAAAATGAAAACCCTTACGGAAACTACTATGATAATGTTAAATTCTGATTATTGATTAAAAAAATTGGGTGATCAGATTAGTGATGGGGGGTAGTAGTTGTACCACTGGTCAGTAATAAGTAAAATACTTACGGTTTACACGTAATGCATATGGGTTCTCTGTATATTGTATACATATCCACATCGTTCGACATATTTTACTGTACACTAAAACAGAAAACAAAATAATAACATTAAAACACAAGCACATTCACTATTATTGTTAGTCAGTGTTATTTGGAGAAGCAATGAAAGATATATAGCCATAATTTGTTGGAATGATAATTAAATGAGTCTTAAAAAGTTTAACTAGCAATTTGGAAAATATCTCAGTTAAAGTGAAATAAAAAGAGCCAGAAATCTATATGTAGATAGATTGAAATATTAAGCATGAAATACATACCAAAGAATTATGTTCAAAATCAATTACCAAAAGGTAATGAACAAAACAAACCCCTTGTATGATGTTTCCAATATGTGAATTTAGTTTATTTTTTATGTGAACAATGAACTGAAATGTACCCATATATGTGTCTGTGTTTGTAAAAACAATGAACTGGAAGTTATTAAAAAACAGTATTTAGTGTTCTGGAACTTTTAAATCAAGATTATAGCATAAAATGAATTAATGTTATAAAATTATTATTGTTGCTTATGTTATGTAGAAGTAAGGTTAGATCAGATGTCAATTTTAAAAATAGAATATTTTATACTTACTCGATGGTTCCAAGGAGAATATCTGTCAAACATTAAATAATTAATTGGAAGAGAGAATGCTTTGAACAGACAGGAAACACCAAATGTTAGATGAATTTGGGCAACATTTCCGCTTTTGTTAAATGTTGTTGTTGGTTGTTGATGAAATTTAGATGAGAGAGCGCGTCATTATTGCTTCCCATTTTAAATATAAATATTTTAAAGTATAAATTGTCCAAGGGAAATTTAATTTGCCGCTAAAACAAAGAAGAGACGTTACATCAAGTTTTTAACGTAAGGAAGTACGAGATAAGCAGTAAATATATCAATAATACGTACATTTGAAGATACCCAATACCATTAGCGAGGAAGCCAAGGTTAGAGATTTATTTTATTTAATGTATAGCAGCTCAACCAGACAAATATTTCAATAAAAAGACAGCCCATTCTGTCAAATATCATTTTAAGCAAATGTGTTTATGGGAAATTAAGATTTAAACGCATAAAGTAGAAATCTTATGGGATAATTTAACCATAGTTCAACATTGAGAATACAGAGGGAGTGCAGGTCAAGGAACCATATTTATTAATAAGAACAATTGAATGAAAGCCGTAAATTCGGATACTAAATTTAATCATTGTAAATTGATATTAGTTTGATAATTAGAACAACGGATCCGTTTAAAGTTTAGATTTTAAATTTGAAATTGTGCCAATAAAATTTGTTTAAGAATTTTGAAACGTAGTTCTTTGAAAACCCATAATAAGATAATAAGGCTACTATAAATATTTGCAGGCTACTTTCTTCCTATTTTAGCAGAACTCACCACTGAGATAAGTAAGTAAATAAAATATTTGAATATAATTTATTTGACATACATATATGTATATATAATAGAAGGATAGGCAACCCAAATAACCCTGAGATAGCTTAAATCACATAAATACAAGAGTCATAAAACATATTTATTCAGATAAAGTTTCACACAAATAATATACAGAGTCACCCATAATACATGGTGTAATATTTTTTTTATATCATTTTTCCATATATAAAATAATTCTAAATATAAATATCAAATATCATTTCAAGCCAATAAATATAATATAAAATAAATTAAAAATAAAATAAATTAAAAGCCAATAACTAATATAATTGACGCCCAACAGTGGGGCAATATAAAATAAAATATATAATAATAATAAATAATATAAAATCAAATAACAATAAATGAATAATTGGCGCCGCAACGTTCGGGCACAGCAAAAATAGGGGAAAATAGCCATAACGTCCAGGCACAGCAAAACAGGGGATCAAACTGCAACATCTGGGCACAGGAATTCTTAACATTGGTAGAACCAGACCTGAAAAACAAAAATTTAATTACTGACCATCCTAAATAAAGGAATTTAAACATAAAAATGTCGCAACAAAAGCAAACAAGAGCTAGAAAAACAAAGAAGACTGAAGAAATACAGCAGGAGGAACAATTTGATGAAGGAGACACAGGAGAAGAGAAAACCGAAGAAATATTGGTAAAAGAAACCGTATCGCAGGAGGAAATACCAGATAAAACGGAGGAGAGTGAAGAAACTGAAACGGTAGAACCGAATGCACAAGAAGAAACGCCAAGTATGGAACAAAATTTATTGCAACAAATGGCAAGTATGTTTCGACAAAATATGGAATGTATGAATGAAAAATTTGCGAAGCAAGAAAAAAAAATGGCGAAACAAGAAGAAAACCTGAGTGATAAAATGACGAAACAAGAAGAAAACCTGAGTGATAAAATGGCAAAGCAAGAAGATATGAAAAATCTAGAAGTATTTATACAGAATGTAACAACAGAAATCAAAATGGATATGAATAAATTACAAGAAAATGATACTATATTGTATAGAAACATTCAAGATCTCAGAGAAGAAACGAAAGAAAATATGGAAAAACTCAAGCAAGATATGGAAAACAGGATGGCAGAAAAAATAGAAGTGAGTGAGAAATATCTCATGGAGGAAATGAACAGGAAACAAAGCACCTTGGAAAAGGAAAATGAGGTGAGAATTATACAAATAAGAAGTGACGTGGACGAGGCAAAACAGAAATGTCAACAAAATTGCCAGAAAATAGAAACCGAAATGAATACAGGACTGCAAGAAATCCACGACCACTTATATAATCAAGCCGAGAAGACCAGAGAAGAGTTTACAAAAGTCGAAACACAAATACAAATGGTTGACTCAGAAATAACACACATAAAAAAGAAAACAGAGGAGCAAATTGGCAAGACGAGAGAAGAAATCTTCAACAAAATAAACAGTCAAAACACCAGAAGCTACGGTATGCCAATAAATATGGATACAGGAACAAAATTTGATGGAAATATAAACAAACTACACCCCAGAGTGTTTATCAACAGCATAAAAAACAAAGTAAGATATATAACTGATATCAACGATGTAAAGGACGTGATAAGGATGCAGCTGGTAGGAAATCCTTTACTATGGTTTTCCAGTAGAGAAAACGAAATCCACAACATAGAAGAATTTGAACATCTTTTTATGAAATTTTACTGGGGAGAGTTCCATCAAGGGATATTCAGAGAAAAACTTTACTTTGAACGGTTAGATTACAATAAAAATCAAGATTTTAGCAACTATTGTCTGCATTTGTACAATACAGCGCAGTACCTACACCCGAGAATGGAGGAAGAAGAAATAGTCATGTATATCTCCAGGCATTTCGAAAACCAGATTACGGAGACAATTGCCATTAATAATATCAAAACGATGGAGCAACTATTAACTTATTTGACAAGAATTGAGAGAACCCTAAGGACAAGAAATATAAGAAATAAAGGGGAAAACAAACCAGACTACAGAAGAACAAATTATCAAGAGAATCAAAGATATGGAGGTAACACGTATGACAATAGGCCACGCTACAACCAGAATGAAACAAGACCTGGGGTATCGAACAATAGCAACCCAAGAAATTATCAGTATCAAAACAGGGATAAAAACAGAAATGATCAAGGAAATTACTAAAAATTACAACAATCATAGACCAAGATCACGTCTATAAACTGAACTAAAAGTTTTTCGGATAAATAACCATTCAAAATTCAAAATTTTAAACAAATAGTAAGTGGAACAGACGAAATAATAAAATAACCTAAACGACTTGTATGAATTTAAATAAAGGAAATTAATCCACCAATAAAAAGACCAGGAGAGCAAGGATTTTGAATTAATTGAACAATTTCGAAAGAAAGAGACAAATAATTTTGAAAATAAAAAGGCCAGGAGGCAAAAGAAAGGAATAAGATATATGTATATATATAAAAAGGGGCTGTGAGCACAAAAGAGAAGTAACGTATAGGGAAAACTCGAGGCGTATAATAAGAAAAGTGAAATAAGAAAATGACAATGACAGTAAACGCAGAGGATCATATGAAGCAAGCAGAAAAAAAAATATATATAAGAAAATGGACAAGAAGATAAAATTTTGAAGAATTCTAAAGATATATGGTAGAGAATGAGGAAAAGAATTATAGTTGGAGTAGCGAAACCAGTATAAAGAAGAAAAAAGGCCCAAGAGAGGTTATGATGAATAAAATGAATAATAAATATTGAAATAAGTATATGAAAATGAATTAATATAGAAATATAGTGTTAAAATGAAGAAATGTTAAAATAAAGAAGATTTAGGGGATAGATGATAAGGTACAAATAAAAAAGGGAAACCATGTAAGAAATAAATTGAGATATATCTATACCAGATGGAGAAAATATTTATTAAAAAGCTGCTAATCCGAGAAAGTAAAGTTGAATAAAATAAAACGTCGTTGTACATTGATGAGAAGAAAAGTATGAACAAGAAGACCCGAGAAACCAAACGTGAAACTAGGAAAACCGTAAATAAAAGAATTTGTCAACAATACCAAGTAACATTACGATTTACAAGTATTCGTCATCCACAATCAAACATTTCTGAGAGATATATACAAGAACTTAACAAGTATTTGAGGATAATGGTACACAGCGATCACCGAGAGTGGCAAGATAAGCTAAATATAATAGAAGAATTACTTAATAATAGTCCACATACAATGACTGGACAATCACCGATTTATCTATTCAAAGGTGTCATGCCTGAAAGAAAATGGCTCCAACAAAATAGTAAAATCTACGAAGAAGTAGTAAAAATGGTCAATAAATTAAATGAGAGACGTGCAGAGAAATGTGCAAAAAGGTTTTTGAAAAAGAAATCTAAGAAATCGCTATTTAAAAGAGGAGATTTAGTAATCATAAGGGCATTGCAAACCTCGAACTATAAGAAAAATATTAGTGCCAAGTTAATGATGCCATTTGAGGGTCCATTCGAGATCACAACAGAAAACCCAGTTAACAGTTGTGAAATCAAAGACCCAGTCACAGGAAAAATTAGAGGAATATTTAATATACAAGATATATTCCACTTCTATCAATAACAATGAAAATAAAATATCAGCACGTATGTAAATTTTGCTTCCATTACTTTCGAGAATCGAAATAATGTCTGCAAAATTGGGGGGTGTTGTGCTGAGAATTGCTAAGGCCATATAAAAGTTATAAAAACAAAAATGAAAACCCTTACGGAAACTACTATGATAATGTTAAATTCTGATTATTGATTAAAAAAATTGGGTGATCAGATTAGTGATGGGGGGTAGTAGTTGTACCACTGGTCAGTAATAAGTAAAATACTTACGGTTTACACGTAATGCATATGGGTTCTCTGTATATTGTATACATATCCACATCGTTCGACATATTTTACTGTACACTAAAACAGAAAACAAAATAATAACATTAAAACACAAGCACATTCACTATTATTGTTAGTCAGTGTTATTTGGAGAAGCAATGAAAGATATATAGCCATAATTTGTTGGAATGATAATTAAATGAGTCTTAAAAAGTTTAACTAGCAATTTGGAAAATATCTCAGTTAAAGTGAAATAAAAAGAGCCAGAAATCTATATGTAGATAGATTGAAATATTAAGCATGAAATACATACCAAAGAATTATGTTCAAAATCAATTACCAAAAGGTAATGAACAAAACAAACCCCTTGTATGATGTTTCCAATATGTGAATTTAGTTTATTTTTTATGTGAACAATGAACTGAAATGTACCCATATATGTGTCTGTGTTTGTAAAAACAATGAACTGGAAGTTATTAAAAAACAGTATTTAGTGTTCTGGAACTTTTAAATCAAGATTATAGCATAAAATGAATTAATGTTATAAAATTATTATTGTTGCTTATGTTATGTAGAAGTAAGGTTAGATCAGATGATCAGATGTCAATTTTAAAAATAGAATATTTTATACTTACTCGATGGTTCCAAGGAGAATATCTGTCAAACATTAAATAATTAATTGGAAGAGAGAATGCTTTGAACAGACAGGAAACACCAAATGTTAGATGAATTTGGGCAACATTTCCGCTTTTGTTAAATGTTGTTGTTGGTTGTTGATGAAATTTAGATGAGAGAGCGCGTCATTATTGCTTCCCATTTTAAATATAAATATTTTAAAGTATAAATTGTCCAAGGGAAATTCAATTTGCCGCTAAAACAAAGAAGAGACGTTACATCAAGTTTTTAACGTAAGGAAGTACGAGATAAGCAGTAAATATATCAATAATACGTACATTTGAAGATACCCAATACCATTAGCGAGGAAGCCAAGGTTAGAGATTTATTTTATTTAATGTATAGCAGCTCAACCAGACAAATATTTCAATAAAAAGACAGCCCATTCTGTCAAATATCATTTTAAGCAAATGTGTTTATGGGAAATTAAGATTTAAACGCATAAAGTAGAAATCTTATGGGATAATTTAACCATAGTTCAACACTGAGAATACAGAGGGAGTGCAGGTCAAGGATCCATATTTATTAATAAGAACAATTGAATGAAAGCCGTAAATTCGGATACTAAATTTAATCATTGTAAATTGATATTAGTTTGATAATTAGAACAACGGATCCGTTTAAAGTTTAGATTTTAAATTTGAAATTGTGCCAATAAAATTTGTTTAAGAATTTTGAAACGTAGTTCTTTGAAAACCCATAATAAGATAATAAGGCTACTATAAATATTTGCAGGCTACTTTCTTCCTATTTTAGCAGAACTCACCACTGAGATAAGTAAGTAAATAAAATATTTGAATATAATTTATTTGACATACATATATGTATATATAATAGAAGGATAGGCAACCCAAATAACCCTGAGATAGCTTAAATCACATAAATACAAGAGTCATAAAACATATTTATTCAGATAAAGTTTCACACAAATAATATACAGAGTCACCCATAATACATGGTGTAATATTTTTTTTTTAATATCATTTTACTATATATAAAATAAATAGAAATATAAAAACATTGAATTTTCATATAAATAAAATATATAATAATAAAAAATTATAATATAAAAAGTCAAGCCAATTAATCAGAATATATATATATATATATATATATATATATATATATATATATATATATATATATATATATATATATATATATATAATTATAAAAGGATTTATAACACGGCATTTCTGTACTATACAAGGAGAAAGGTTTAAGGGCAAAGCCGCAGGGCGACAACCGCAAACACGTGTTTCAGGCTAATTAGCCATCATCAGTACGGTATAGCCCGGTGAAGATGGGAACACTCTGGATGAAGAAATGCCGTGTTATCAATCCTTTTATAGTTTATATAACTTCCTGGGATCCGGATGCTCATGCAGGTGATTTCCTTGCCTCCGTAGCTTTTTTGGTTGTTTCCCTCGGATTGAGGGTCTTCTAAATGTTGCTGCAAATGTGCACTGGTTGCCTGTTGTGACTCCGTGTATTTTTGCATCTTCATCCAGAGTGTTCCCATCTTCACCTGGCTATACCGTACTGATGATGGCTAATAAGCCTGAAACACGTGTTTGCGGTTGTCTCCTTGCGGCTTTGCCCTTAAACCTTTCTCTTTATATATATATATATATATATATATATATATATATATATATATATATATATATATATATATTGTTAAATTTAAAAAAATTTTAGAACATAATTAAAGCCGTACAAATATCTACAAAGACACAATATATTTATCTAGTCATTTCTAGTAGGACCGTCAGTGATGATGTTAAAGGCTTCTTGCATTATGACGGGGCTGAGTGTAGGCGTTCTATTTTGCAACAGTAAACTAGTGCATCAGTTATTTAACGGATGACGGACAGGAATGTTTAACTAACTTTTATCAGTACCCATCATTTAGTTACGCTTTGAAAGCAGCATAAACTAATTTTAGCATTTGATATTACCATGATGTTCATTGCAAAAGTTCTCTAATACTGCCATGATGTATTTCAGACCAAGGTAATTGAATTCCAAACTTTGATAAGCACCAGTGTGCTTGCATTTTATACGTCACAGTTTAATACACACCGTGAATATTTAGTGTTAGAATTATTTTTCACCGGATGTTATATAGTGTATGTTAACACAGATATCAAAGGCATATCAAAGCGAATTACTTTTTAGCAGAGAACAAAATTATATAACATTTAATGGTAATAGTAATAGTAAAAAGTTAAGGACTAAAAGCCTGGCTGCAGCAACTGTGTTATTTTAACGTGCACCACCCTGGATTTTTGATATAATATTTTAATGCATATATATATATATATATATATATATATATATATATATATATATATATATATATATATATATATATATATATATATATATATACAGGCTGTTTCAAAAAACATGCACCATCGCTCGTGGGGCAATTCCTTACTAAAAAATAAGAAAAAAAGTTCCTGTGCACATGGGCCTGGAAACGCATAGTTTCCAATATACAGGGAGTTGAATTTTAATTTTTTTTTAAATTTTTTATAAATAATTTCAAAACCACTGGATTGATTTTAATGAAACTTGGAACTTGAAAGTGTATTATGAAAGTGCATATTTTCAGGTGAAAATCTGCTTACAACGGCGTCAGTGGCGTGCGTACGGGGTAACTGGAAAAATTCATTTGGGGAACAAATATGTGCGCCACTCTCTTTTTCCAATTTTGATACATCAGTTATGAAGCTTATTACATAATCCACAAAAGCTGCCTCTTGGTATTTTTTCGTTCAGGGTATCCCCTAGGAGATATGATTAATTTTATAAAAAGGGGCAAAATACCGATTCGTTGGAGTAATGAAAACAGTAATCGTAAAGTGCCATGAAACGATAATTTTTGACAGTTCTCTAAATTCTACAATTTTGAAGTGCTTTGTAGGCGTCAAAAGAGTTTTCGTGCTATTCTTTAAATTTTGATACGGTGCAGTATTTTCGTTTTTAGTTATTTGTTGATACTGAGCTGCTCATTAATATTATTTCCTCCTCTCAAGATGGTTTTCATTAAGTACATTACTCAATTGACTTTAATAACAAAGCTAAAGAAAATGTTGAAAGTGACCACCATTAGCGTCGTTACAATTATTTAATCTTCTGTGCAAAGATCTTCTTACTCTTCTGCAAATATTTTGATCTTCTCTAATGCTGTCAAATGCATATTCTATTCTTCCCAACAATTCTTCTCGTGTATTTACTGGTGTTTTATACACTATTTCTTTTAAATGACCCCACAAATAAAAATCGAGAGGATTCAGGTCCGGAGATTGAGGTGGCCATGACACCGGACCTCCACGACCAATCCATCGGTGACCGTATGTGTTGGCTAAATATGTTCTTACAACTGCTGCAAAATGTGCGGGCGCACCATCATGCTGGAACCACATTGTACCATTTCTCATAAAAAGCGGTAGTAACAACGGCAAATCATTTTGTAAAAAGTTTAAATATGATTCATGGTCAAGACGATTCGGTAGAACAACAGGACCAATTATGTGATTTTCAATAATAGCAGCCCAAATATTGATGGAAAATTGATACTGCGAATTTGCAACTCTTAGAGAGTGTGGGTTTTCATCGGCCCATGTATATAAATTGTGAAAATTTACGATACCTTTTCGCGTAAATGACGGCTCATCAGTAAATAGTACACGTTTAGAAAAATGTTGGTCGTGCCTAAGTTTGTTTAGGAACGACTGACAAAACATTACCCTTGGTTGAAAGTCTCTAGGTAGAAGTTCCTGGACACGTGTAAAATGATAGGGATATAAACTTTGATCCTTCAGAGTTCTGTAAACTGATGATGCCGAAATATTACCCAGTTCGGTGGCAATAATTCTCGTACTTGTACTAGGATCACGTTCAACTCTATTTAATATTGCCTCTTCAACTCGTACAGTTCGGCGGTATCTTCTGCGTCCAGAGTCAGCTTTTAAAGGTTTTAAAGAACCAGTTTCTCTCAAATGTCTTACAATACGTGGAAAAATATTTTTGTCAGGAATTCTTATTTGCGGATAAGTTTCCTGATAAACTCGCACAGCTTGTCTAGCATTTTGATTTGTTTGTCCATAAATTAACAACATATCAGTCAAATCCGCTGAAGTGTACTTAATGAAAACCATCTTGAGAGGAGGAAATAATATTAATGAGCAGCTCAGTATCAACAAATAAATAAAAACGAAAATACTGCACCGTATCAAAATTTAAAGAATAGCACTAAAACTCTTTTGACGCCTACAAAGCACTTCAAAATTGTAGAATTTAGAGAACTGTCAAAAAGTATAGTTTCATGGCACTTTACGATTACTGTTTTCATTACTCCAACGAATCGGTATTTTGCCCCTTTTTATAAAATTAATCATATCTCCTAGGGGATACCCTGAACGAAAAAATACCAAGAGGCAGCTTTTGTGGCTTATGTAATAAGCTTCATAACTGATGTATCAAAATTGGAAAAAGACAGTGGCGCACATATTTTTTCCCCAAATGAATTTTTACAGTTACCCCCTACGCACGCCACTGACGCCGTTGTAAGCAGATTTTCACTTGAAAATATGCACTTTCATAATACACTTTTAAGTTTCAAGTTTTATTAAGATCAATCCAGTGGTTTTGAAATTATTTATAAAAAATTTAAAAAAAAATTAAAATTCAACTCCCTGTATATTGGAAACTATGCGTTTCCAGGCCCATGTGCACAGGAACTTTTTTTCTTATTTTTTAGTAAGGAATTGCCCCACGAGCGATGGTGCATGTTTTTTGAAACAGCCTGTATATATATTTAACCCAGTATCACCCAGGGGTGGTCCGTGACCTCAAAATAAAGGCCATTACGGTCTTCCATTAGACATAACTTACCTGGCTTCTCTGCAGAGTCCTCGAACCGAACAATTCTCTTTGAAGACTTACAAAAGTCTCGCGTTCACACAGGTAGTGGTAGGACGCTTCTACAGTCTTGCCGCATTTCTGTCAAATATGATCCCTCTCGACACCTACCAATGTAAGGTGTCTTCTAAGAGCACATTAGACTGTCAGCACCCCAACGATGCGGCGAAGCGCAGCACCACCCCTACCGAGAAGCCAGACAGTCTTGTCTCTGTCCGGCCCGTCCACGTAATCCTTCGCCTGCCTACAACCACCGACCGACCTCGAGTGCCTCCCCATGGCCTCATCAGTCCACCTATCTAAGGCGTCGGAGACCATTCTCCTACTTATGCCCATAGCAGGCTCCCGGCCACAGAAGGGCCGCCGGGAACCAAGCGTTGCGAGATTATTCGCCACTTCATTCCCCACGACGCCACAGTGTCCAGGAACACAAGTTGCACCTCCTTTGTCCTGGAAAGTCCCATAAGGGCGTCCGCGCACTCCTGAACCATCGTGTACCTGATTATGATCGCGCAGACTGCCCGGAGGACGGCCTGACTACCTGAGTAAATGCATACGCATTTCACAGGGTTCATCCTCACATCCTGTCGATTAGCTACAGACAGGATAGCGGACATCCCCGTTTAGAAAGCCGTGGTATATGCGTGTGCATCGTGTAGAACTAACCCAAAGGCTTGATAGACAAGACTCTGAAAATACGATACATTTCCGTAATTGAGGTCTTGTTTGAACTGGAGAAGAGGAACGATTTTGGAATAACGTATTGGTCACCGATGTGTGAGAACTGTTCACCAGCCACATATGTGGAGTGTAAATGTATGGGGAGGAATAATTGGAGACCACATAATAAGTCCCCATTTTTTTGATGAACTTGAGCGGCAATATAAAAAAATATATTTAAACGAAGATCTTGATAATCTGCTGGAAAAGATACCCCTACAACTATTGCTCATTTCAGCATTGGAGTCCGAAATAATTTGAATGTGAAATTTCCAGGCGGTTGGATCGGAAGGACAGGACCTATTTCGTGGCCTCCAAGATCATCAGATCTGACGAAACTAGATTTTTCTTATCGGGATACACTTCAGATCTGGTCTCCAAAACATTGCCAACAACAGCAGCAAACACCCGGGAAATAATAAGAGAAGCATTTTATTAAGTTACTCCCTCAATGATAAATAAATCTTTGACGGTTCAATATATGTCTACAACAAAATGGCAGAGTGTTTGGACATCTGACGAAGTAGTTATTGTGTTTTTGTAAATTAATTTGTTACGTCTATTAATCCTTTTTTGATTGATTTTATTATTATTTACATAAATAATATATAAATTTGTGAATCAAAAAGAAATAATATTAGTATGTCAATGAGTAGCAACTGCTTCGATTCCTTGTGCCGTGCCGCTGTGATTTTTCTCTGTGCACATTTTTGGAAATCTTCCTCAAAAGTAGGTTAAAATAGATACGACAAAAATGGTATTTTCTCCGTAAGCACACTTTAAGCTCTCCAACGGCAAAATAATATACAGAGTGTTGTATTTAATACATTCAATTGAAATGAAGGTGAATGTAGAAATGTTTGAAGAGAAATTTTGAATACCCTGTATGAAATAATCTAAAAGTACAGTTTTTGACTGAATTTCAAAAAAAAAAGATAACTCGGCAACACTGCATTTAACAATCTTACAAAAGTGTAGTTAAATATGAGCTATAGAGGCTTAATTTTACATATAAAAACTACAGTATTCTACTTAAGAAACATGTAGCAGGTGGTAGTGGAATTTTCCTTTACGTAATAGTAAAGGATTTTTTCACGCCCGAGAGGTACCACCACATACATCAAGGGGCCGGTGAAGTCCCAACGGACGTTTCTGCTTCTGGTGTATGAGTCGGTTTCCCTTATAAGCAAAAATGATGATGGCTCCTCCTTGTATAAAATATTCCGGAGGCAAAATACCCCTCCATTCGGATCTCCGGGAGAGGGGTGTACAAGGGGCGCCAACATCAAGATTTAACATGTCCTTTTCGAATATATGTGACCTAAATTCTAACCTGAACTCCGTCCACCATTTCCTCCAGGCTAACAGGCCCCAACACCTCTTCCTCACCGAAACCCAAATCAGTGCCAAAACAGCCACTAATCACCTCAATTTCCCGGGGTATGAGCTCATTACTTCCTTTAGATTGCATGGAGGCGTGTGCGCATACGTCCGTAGCAATCTACCCTGCACCAGACTCCCCAATTTAGAAGCTGGAAGAAAAGACATACTATGGATAAAACTCTCTCTCAGGGCTGCAACTAAATTCATCTGCTGCATTTACCGGTCACCTTCTGACAACAACTTTGTCCAGCTCTTTGACTACCTTTCTGAAAAAACCTGATTTCTGAATATCCTTCCTCCGAGATCACTATTCTTGGTGACTTCAATGTCCATAATAAGGAATGGCTAGGATCTTCAAAAACCGATCCACAAGGGAGAGCAGCGGAGGCCTTTGCAGTCAGCAATTCTTTAGCCAATATGGCTGAGCAACCTATTTATTTTCCTCGTATCCCAACACACAGCTCAAATCACTTGGATCTCCTTCTTACTACACAACCTGACTGCTATAAGATATCAGTCATCGCCCCTCTTGGTCGCTCAGACGACGGCATGGTCACTGCTTCCTGCGCAATGCAACCCGAGGTCACACAGTAATCACACCCACGTATCGTTTGGCACTACAGCTCCGCAAACTGGGACAAAATGCGGGATTACTTTTCCTCATTTACACGGGCGTCTGTCTGCTTCTCTCATCCTGACCCCTCTGATATCTCACAAAACGTCACCGAAATAATCCAAGCTGGCATAGAATTATTTATCCCACGTACACAGAAAACCTCTTCAGCCACTCAAAAGCCCTGGTTCTCTAAATCCTGTGACAATGCCAGACTTGAAAAGGTCAAAGCTCACAAAACACTTCTACACAATCCCAGTCAAGAAAACACAAGAAACCGCTATGTCCGCATTCTTTCTGAGGCAAAAAAACTCGTTTAATAACCACATCAAAAACAAAGTCCTCTTAAGCTCCAACGGCGGCAAACCCTCCTGGACTCTTGCTAAATCTATTGGAAATAATTTGTGCAAAAGCACGTTCCCACCTCTTGTCTCAGGGGATGAAATTGTTTCTACCGACCTGGGCAAGGCTGAACTTTTTGCTTCGTTGTTCGCCGGCAATTCTACTCTCAACCCACCTCCAAATGTTCAACCACCAACAGTCCCCAATGTTGCGCATAAAATGACGGATATCATTTTCAAAACTAAAAAGGTACGACAGATGCTCTCTTCTCTTAATACCAGGAAAGCCTCTGGCCTTGACGAGATCCCAGCAATTGTTTTAAAAAAATGCGCACCAGAGCTTGCTCCTGTCCTGACTCGTCTCTTTCAGATATCTTATAATAAAGGCATATTTCCTAGTAACTGGAAAACTGCTCGAGTACAACCCATCCCCAGGAAGGGATGCAAAGCGCTTCCTAGCAACTACAGACCTATTTCTCTCCTTTCAGTCGTCTCTAAACTGATGGAAAAGTATATAAACACCGAATTACTAAAATTTCTTGAAAAACACAGTCTAATTCACGACAGGCAGTATGGATTCCGTCAGCGCAGATCGACTGCCGATCTTCTTTCCTTTGTCACCCATTCTTGGAACAAGTCCATGGAACAACACGGTGAATCCCAGATTGTTGCTCTAGACATATCCAAAGCATTCGACCAGGTCTGGCACGCAGCGCTGCTTAATAAACTTCCGGCCTATGGCCTACCACCAAAACTCTATGTGGACAGCAAATTTCCTCTCCAACAGGAGCATATCTGTTGTTGTGGATGGCCATTCCTCTAAACTGTATTCAATTAATGCAGAAGTTCCTCAAGGTTCAGCTTTAGCCCCTACTTTGTTTCTTCTCCACATCAATGACCTCCTCTCTAGCACATACAACCCAGTTCACAGCTACGCAGACGACAGCACCCTCCATTCAAATATACAATATTCTAAGCCTGTCTCTTTAGCCCAATTAGATGAGGATCGCAGACTCATGGATGGTTCTGTCTCCGTGGATCTCCAAAAAATATTAGACTGGGGAAGTAGAAATCTTGTACAATTTAACCCCACCAGTCTTGCTTTTTTTCTCACAAGAGATACACCAGCCCTAGACCCATCACAATGAACAACCAAGTTATTCAAAGCAATGAGTCATTTTCTCTTGTTGGCATTTCTGTGGATCGAAATCTTAATTGGCACCAACATGTCACATCGATTGCAGAAGCGGCTGCTAAGAAATTAGGTTTCCTCTTCCGGGCTCGCAAATACTTTTCACCTGCTAATCTCTATACCTTATATACTTCACAAATAAGGCCAAACCTCGAATACTGCTCCCACATCTGGGGTGCCGCTGCCGCTTCTACACTCGCTATCCTGGACTCCATTCAAAGGAGAGCTATACGTCTCATCGGTGACCCTACCCTCACCCAAAGGCTGCCATCCCTTGCCCACCGACGTGCCGTTGGTGACCTCTGTCTCTCTTTTATAGATATCTGCACGGGCACTGCTCAGAGGAGCTTTCCTCCATAGTTCCGCCACCTGCTGCCCCCAACAGATCTACCAGGGAAACAGAGGGAATGCACCCTTTTACTGTCCAGGTCACCAGACATAGAACATCTTGTTATGCCCGCTCTTTTGTCCCGAGGACTTCCAAGTTGTGAAATTCCTTGCCAGCACATGTTTTTCCTTCTCCTCCGAACCTCCAAACCTTCAAGTCCAGAATTAACAGGTTGCCTCTTTCCTCCTTGTCGACACCCACGGTACGATAGTATTTAGACTCTGAGCCCTCGTGGTGTGTTGTTGAAATTAAAAAAAATGTATTTTTTTGGTATTACTCTTTTTTGGTACACCCTGTATACTTGACAATAATTTTGGGTTGTAGCAAAGATGACACGTCATAAGTTTCATTATGAATTAAGTACAATAGTTTAGTAACTATGGACCGACGCGCTTATTGGACAAGCCTGTATATATATATATATATATATATATATATATATATATATATATATATATATATATATATATATATATATATATATATATATATATATATATATATATATATATATATATATATATATATATATATATATATATATATATATATATAATAAGTAAACATATACATATGACAGCTGACCGTGTTGCCCATGCTTCATTCTATTGGTATGAAAAGGCATGTATTATATTGGAGAGAGAAGCACGCTGATTTCAAGTCAGCATGGAACTGAAATTCTGCATTACTAGCATATACTAGTGGTTGATAAAGCCACTGACTGTATGGCCAACCAGAAAGCGATTCTACGTGCCCAAAATATTTCCTGTGCTATATTGCAGTTAAATTGGTAATATACAGGTCTCCCATCGGTCTGGGGACGGAAGATAGCTCCCCACTGAGGCCATGTTTTGAAATACTGTGCCCTGGGACGATAGGTGTTCCACGAGTGCACATTTTAAAATCGCTTTCACTTATACAGGGTAGCTATATACAGAGTGTTGCGCCAAACTTTAATTTTTAAACGGAACATCCTATATTTTATTACAGATTTCGATTCTCCTCGCTTCATACATTCCCTGAGTGAAGTTTAAGCCCTTTATACAGGATCTTTTAAAATATATTGCCATTTGTTTCTCTGAATCGACATGTATTGATCAGGTGGTATCTCCCAAGAACTAACGTAACCATTTTTTTTATCGCGATATACTTTCGACATGTTCTCTATTTTATGTTCATACCGAGAAGGGTCCGTCAAATTGGAAATCGCATACAGTGTGACCCAAAACGAGATTCGAAGACTTTATCGAAATTTTAAAATGGAAAACCTATATTTTATATCGCTATCGGGTAGCTTATTTACTCGTCTATTATTTTTATTAAGCTTTTCCTATACTCAAATCAACTCGTTTTAAAGTTATCCTACCAGAAAACACCCTTATTTCGTCATTTATTTTCGGTAATCATGTTGGCTTTGGTTATGCCTCGCCACTATCTATCTCACTCTTCCAAATAGTTTTGCAGACCAGCATGAGAACAGTATTAGATGCTTCGTTAAGATACTAATTAACAACGAATAATTCAGCGCAAATTAGGTTTCATAAGATATATATTTTTCTCCAAATGTAACATCCTGTATATTTTTATGATTTTGATGAACACAAAATTTCATATGCTTTCTTCAGATACCAAATTTCTATAAGTTAAATCAAATTCGAAAGGAGATACACCAGTTCAAAGTTTTATTTTTATTGAAATGTGTTTAATATCGTTCATACCATCGTCTAAATAACGGTAGCCTTGGAGAAAAGTTGAAACATAAGCAACAAAATAAAATAAATACCTGACACAATGCGAAACTGCTGTTTTGCCAAGTGCTTGCTAATTTTTTTATTACTTTCGCGTTTAGTGTTAATCATTTTGCTGCTTGTTTATTAATTGTTGTTTCTTTTTTGTTCGTTGTTCCTTGTTCTGTGTTTATTTCTTAACGTTACATTTAAAAATGAATTTTACTAATGAAGAGTTAGTTAGCATGGTGTACGCTTTAGGACAGGCAGATCGAAACTGTCTTCTGGCGTCCAGAATCTACAGGTAGAAGTATCCTCCAGCTCGACATCCAAGACCAGAAGCATTTGAGAAAGTTAGAACAGGCTTCGAGAAAACATGTAGCGCCAAATACAAAATAAAATCATATGAAAATCGTCATATAACCAATGAAAATGCAGAACTCAGGATTTTGTTATCAATCGAGAAGAATCCACAGATAAGTACGAGGCAAATTGCATTATTTCAGGGTATAAGCAAATCTTCAGTCGACAGAATAATAAAAAAGCACAAATTTCATCCATATCATTTACATCTTTATCACTCAATTGCTGCTGAATATCAAGTTAATCGAATCAATTTCTGTAATATTTTTCAAATATGACCGATGAAAATCCAAACGTCTAGCTATCGTATTATGAAGAAGTGGTAATAATCCTGAAACCGTAGATGTCTGGTACAGGAAATGTCTGATGAAAGTTATTGGCCGGTGTATGGTCTAATAGAATGTGAAGAAAATGGGCGTTCCATTTGAAATAAGCGATTTTTACACTTTGAATTTCTTCCAGAAAAACATAAATTACTGAACATACGGTATAAGTTTTGTCTAGTGTAATCTCATATTTTGACTGAGCCGCTATCTGAGATCAACTCCTCAGAAAATTAACACAATATTGGTCATTATAGAGCTACGATTGGTATTTTTGTAGAGCAATCAAAATAAAAATGATTTTAAAACTATTGGGAGTTGGAAGCAAATTTTTATGGCAGCATTTCCTTGAGTTTTTTGCCAGGGATCTAAAAATGTTATAAAAGTAGGGACTCCCATTAAAAAAAATAAGCGGATGGCTGTATAAGAAATTTGGGGCACTCTGTAAACACAGCAATATTTTAGTTTTTTAGAGCTTGAGAAATTAAGGCTGGCTTTTTAATATTTTTTTCCATATCTTCGAAAACAACCGCGAAATATTTCACCCCCACACCAGGTGACACCCTGTATATACATATCTAAACATATAAAAATCGTAACGGCTCCTAAGTACGGGTTTTAGGGATTCTAATTCGTGCTTATTAGAAGGTATTGTCGTGTGCGAAAGTACGAAAATCATCACCTCTATTTTACGGGATTTTCCTAATTGAAAATTTGCTAACAAATTTGATTTTATATCGTAGGAAGTAAACAAATAAAAATTCCTAGATCCATGTAATATTTCTTTAACAATTTTATGTATTGTAGTACGGATATTAGAATAAAAGCTCATATGCCAAATTCTACATCGATCGGTATCCCACGCAGTCTATTTACTACCCTTGTCGTCTCCTAAATGCCCACCTCTTTAACCTTTTGTGGCTTATATATTTGCGTGTCCCATACTAATATGTTCATATATATTTTAATTAAAACAAACGCCACAAAATTATAACACACAACTGGTGATGACACCAACATTTTGGTTTGGCCCACATACACAACTGGGACATTACGAGACACAAAAAAAAGCTACTAAACAAATCTGATATTGTGCCCTTTATATTATCCTTTTATGTTTCTGACAGTTTGTGTTTTCACGTTGTTTCAGCGACGTGAGTTTCCTGATATTGAGAATGACGAAAAGCGAGTTTTGATATAACATTTGTTACAAAGCCTACTATTCTATATAAAAGCCATTTTTTATCAGGATTGTTTTCGGCGTTCAGCAAAAACGGAAATACAAATAATAGCAACCCTTGAAACAAATGGTGGCGGATTTATTTGAAATGTATGTACATATTTAATGCCGGGAGGAAATTGAACTACATTATCTAGGGTTTTATGTATGGGTGATGGTGATGTAGCTGGAATTTATTTTGCGGGGCATTATTTAAATAGCTACCCATTTGTGGCTGCCAGCTGTGACCATTCTGACTCAATCGGATGAATAGATTTTGTTGTGAAATCAGTTTATGCGATCTTATCGCGTTTTAAACTTACATATTGATTTACAGAAGAACCGTGTTTCATAGCAGAAGGGTCTCGGATTATATCAACTCTCCATATTACATACACACACACACACACACACACACACACACACACACACACACACATATATATATATATATATATATATATATATATATATATATATATATATATATATATATATATATATATACATATACATATACATATACATACATATATATATATATATATATATATATATATATATATATATATATATATATATATATATATATATATATATATGTATATATATATATATATATATATATATATATATATATATATATATATATATATATATATATATATATATATATATATATATATATATACATATACATAATATGTAGATTGTTTCGTGAGTCGTATCGGCCTTTGGCGTCTCAGCATGCGAGTCCATGACCTCTAATAGTTGGCCAAAATGTTTAGAATTTTGAGACAGTTGTTACACTCGACTTTTACGTCGGCTTACATTTTTATTTTTTATACACTAAACAAATCATTTATCTACTGTTGCTGTGTGGCAACCATGCTGGAGGACAGGAGAGTTTCGCTGACCTTGAGGGGCCGGGGGCTGGACGTTTGGGTGACGAGGGGCTGCCCTCAGGGCAGCTGCCTTTCGCCTCATCTATGGTGTCTATGGTCATGGACGACCTCTGAAGCGGCTCTCCGAGAACGGCTTTTACGCCCAGGCGTACGCTGATGATGGGCTTGTCTTAGTCACCGGCAAATTCGTCGGCGTCGTCTGTGAGTGTATGCAAGTTGCCTGTAGCATAATCGAAAGGTGGTGTGGTGAGCTGGGACTCTCTGTAAACCCGGCGAAAACGGATATGATTCTATTTACCAAAAAAAGTAAGGTATAGGGGTTTAGTGCGCCCGTGATGTTTAGATACCCTTTAGCTTTATGGCGGGAGGTCAAATATCTGCTGGTGATCCTGGACTCCAAACTAACATGGGGGTCACAAATCAAACGAGTTACGAGGAAGGGAGTAGCGACCCTCTGGCAGATGCTGTCGAGTGATAGGGAGGACCTGGAGACCTCGGATCCTTCATTGGATCTATACTGCGATCGTCAGCCCGAGGATCCTCTATCGGGCGTTGGTCTGGTGGTGCGGTGTGAACCAAATTACCAGCAGGAAGTTGGCCAAACTCCTACCACTACCTGTGTGAATGCAAGGCTTTTAGGAGTCTTCGAGCAGAATTGTTTGGAGAAAGGGCTCTGCAGAGGAATCATGTAAGTACCGTCCAACTGACGACCGTCCCGGCCTTCATCTCGAGGTAGAGGCGGTTTGGTGACAGAACTGAGAAAGAGTAGAGCATGGTTGGTGAGTTGCTGAGGTTGGCAAAAAGGGCCCCTTGTGGCCTACTTGCTTGGCGTTGGCCTCCCCACCACTGCTGCTACTACTACTACTATCTACTGTTTGTATTTTTAGTGAATTTCCGTAAAAAAATCCCTAATGAGGAGATCCAGAATTGTGAGTTTTGAAAAAATTTCTTCAAATGAGGGCGAACTCTTGAATTTTTGTCGAGGAAAGTCGGCACTAAAGCTTGAATGTCTTCTTTTTCGCGAGGAAATCCTTTTATGCGAGATTCAGTTATCCATTCCACTAAAATTTCTTCCTCTGTATGGTTTAAGATGGGTGACGGACCATGAGTGCTTTTTGTAAACTTGTTGGATAGCCGAAACTGTATGGTAGCTCTTGGAATATCGTACAGTTAAGATGCTTGTATCTTAGACATCCTATTTTTTATAGCACCAGTGGCTAACTGCAAATCTTTCTCGGAATATGATTTCTTGTACGGCTTACTTTTTTAGACTTTAGGCATGCTTACTGAATATTTGAGTTTGAAACGGAGATTTAGATTCATGTCAATATGGCATACAGGTAGATTATTTCAATATTATAATGATTAAGATGCTCAAAGTGCTTACGGGTATAGTAATCAAAGAGGTGGATATTACATATGTATTCTTCTAATAAGCTATTGCACTTTAAAAAAATTCTTGATGCTTTAATGACGTGGTGCCAATAACTGCATGTGGAGAAACGTACCATAATCTAGTAAATGGCACCAGTGCCAATTATTGGATCAGGCAGTATTTCTCAACATAGTTATTCGCACCGTCGTAAATTAATTGGAAAATTGGACCTTTTGAGGTTAGAAAACACCTCATTATGAATCTGTGAGTATCTTTTATGAACGAAATAAATTCAATATGTTAACAGAACTCGACAAGAGCTTACAAAACGACATAATCAAATGCACTTACCTTATAAAAATCGCTAAAATCGACGAAAACAAGACACAGATTTTTAATTGCTTTATTAACATAACTAGCGTGCCTTCACCGAGCTCCAAATTATTCCACTTAATATAATAATAATAATAATAATAATAATAATAATAATAATAATAATAATAATAATAATAATAATAATAATAATAATAATAATAATAATAATAATAATAATAATAATAATAATAATAATAATAATAATAATAATAACAATAATAATAATAATAATAATAATAAACTTGATTGATTACATAATTACATACAATTCTATTTCAATGACAAAAGGCAAACAGGATAGAAAAACAATAAAGTCGCCAAAAAGTATTAAACTTAAATCATGAATATAAATCAAAAACATCTACTCTACAAATAACATCAAAAAAAGAGAAAGAAAAAAAACTCAGCATTCCTAACAATCAGTACCATAAAATGTAAACATTGGTTTCCTCTCTGTTTTGCCTTCTCTAACGTTCGTATATTCACTTGTGCCTGCCTAACCCCGTCCACTTTTACCCTCTTAGCCAACATACACACATCCACCCAAATTTCCTGCAAACCGTCAAATAAGAGGACTTCAGCAATAAAGCTAAGTAAGCGATAACACGGGGAAAGCTATTATTGATGAAAGAGAAATTCTTGAAGTATGGAGTAAATATGTGACTGAATTGTTTGAAGATGACAGGCCAAACATGCAGGGTAATGCAAACCAAGACGAAGGGCCAGAAATTTTAAAATCCGAAGTTCTCCATGCCATAAAATCAGCCAAAACCAAGAAAGCAACTGGTCCAGATAACATCCCAGCAGAGCTCTTACAGATGATCCACGAAGATCACATCAATGTTCTAGTTAAGTTTTTAACAATATATATACTACTGGTGAAATACCCGAAGAATGGTTGAAGTCTGTTTTTGTAGCACTTCCGAAGAAATAGCGAGCAAAGAAGTGCGGCGAATATAGATTAATTAGCCTGATGAGTCATACATTAAAGGTATTTCTTCGCATAATACATGGAAGGATAATAAGTCAGTGCGAGGAGGACCTGGATGAGACGCAGTTTGGCTTTAGGAATGCACTAGGCACCCGGGAAGCACTTTTTGCCCTAAATATACTTCTTCAAAAGTGTCGTGACCAACGCAAGGATATTTATGTATGTTTCATAGACTATGAAAAAGCCTTCGATAGGGTTCAGCATGAAACACTTTTAAACATACTAAGAACCTTGGGAATCGATGAGAGAGATCTGAAAATTATAGATAACTTATATTGGAAGCAGAAAGCAGTGGTCCGAATCAATGGAAGACTAACCGATGAATGTCGCATTCAACGAGGCGTCAGACAGGGATGCATTCTCTCCCCGCTATTGTTCAACATATACTCGGATAAAATCTTTAAGAAGGCTTTGCAAGATAAAGACCTTGGAGTGAAGATTAACGGTGAACTGATTAATAACATTCGATATGCCGACGATACGGTCATCTTGTGCGATAGTGTCCGGGGCCTTCAAGACTTGTTGGATAGTGTAAACATGACAGGAAGGGAAATGGGTTTGAAAATAATTATCAATAAGACAAAATTTATGATATTCAGTCGCCAACCGCACACCGATGCTTCCCTACAGATAGACCAACAAAACATTGAGAGAGTTACCCAATTTAAATACCTTGGTTGTTATATCACAGAACACTTAGACCCCGATAAAGAGATAAAGTGCAGAATTGGAACAGCGCGCTTGACTTTCATGAGAATGAAATCATTTTTTTCTAACGACAACTTAAACCTAAGATTGCGTCAAAGAATGATCAAATGTTATATTTGGTCCGTGTTGTTGTATGGAGCTGAGACCTGGACCCTGAAGGCTGCTACGATCGGTCGACTGGAAGCGTTTGAGATGTGGTTGCACAGAAGAATGTTTCGAATACCCTGAACAGCTATGCAGACCAACGAAGCAGTATCAAATAGAGCGAATGCCGTCCGTGAATTATTTGTCACTATTAAGGTGCGAAAGATATCATACCTGGGACATGTTCTTAGAGGAGACCGATACAAGGTGCTCCAGCTTATAATGAAAGGTAAAACCGAAGGCAGCCGAGGAATTGGAAGGAAACAGATGTCATGGCTAAATAACATTCGCGATTGGACTGGAATACGCAGTGCCGAACAGCTATTCAGATTAGCCGAAAACCACAAACAACTCGCCAATGTAATTGCCAACGTTAGGGGGACCTGATATGGCACCGAAAGAAGAAGAAGAAGCGTTAACATAAATCTATTCATTCATAATAAAAGCCCTCAGCCTCAAGCTTGCCGATAAGTAATAAATAGTCGTTTTAATCAGGCAACATGTGGGATCATCAAGAGCAGTTTCCTAACTTCCAACAGACTTTAAGTCCTTTGATAAAGGCGTTCTAAGTCGCCCATATATAGGACAATCAAATAAGACGTGGATGGGTGTCTCATCCCTCTGCAGGTTGCTAATTGTGCAAATCTCTTGAAAATTTAAAGAATAGTGACTACAAAAAATAGAAAGAGTTAAAGACCTCTTGTAGGAACGACGTATTTCGGCGACCACTCTCTTATAGGTATTGGGAATGCTCAACCGCAAATAAGTACTGTTAAAGCTTTCAATACTGTATAAATCTCTGTAGAGCAAGGTATAACGTGAGTTAAAAATAGCGTCAAAATTGTTGTCTTTAAGAGTAGTAAGATATTTATCAAAAATTCTGCCCTTTTTACGTTTAAGAGTACCGAAAGGAAGATTTACGTACAAGTCTTCGAAGCCTAGCAACAACAATGTCTCCAACTTGATTGAGCCAATTGTACTCTAGCGTAACATCCCTAAGTTGCAGCATTCGAACCAGGCATTTCTTCGGCAAACGACTATCATCCAAAGAAAGCAACTTTTGCAACCATTCAAGTGTGTGCTTGAAAACAGTATATTCAAGATGAATTAAACCAGCTTCTCTTCTAACTATATGATCGGTAGTTGTTTTAGGTAGATGCAGGATATGTTTAAAGAAGCCTGCTTAAGCCTCTCTACAATATTGTAACATATCGTAAACCCCAGATTGGGAGGCAATGTCTAAGGGCGCCTACAGTAACAGAGTTCTACAACTCCAGAGCAGAGGTCCATGAAACACCCCTATGCTTTCCCAGAAGTGAAAATGCTCCTCCAAATGAAGCTTTTGGCCTATTGTAAATAGACTTTGACATCTCCAAGCAGAGGGATGATGTGGAAAACAAAACCCCCAAGTAACAAAACGAAGAAACAGTATCCAAAGTCTTGTCACCCTAATTATATTTTACGCTATTTATAGTTGCTCCTGATCTAGCAAAACGCATCACTTTCGTTTTCTCAATATTGACTACTAGATCGTTACCCACACTGTAGGATTCCAGCATATTGATGTTTTTCTGCAGGTTAATAGGGGAATCTGCCAACAGAACTAAATCGTCCGCGTATAAAAGCACGACAACAGCGTTTTGACCATCGAGGTCGATACCTCTAGCACCACCACAACATGAACGAAGAAAAGTCTCTATATCAGCGATAAACAAGGAAATAATAATGGACTCAGACATTTGCCCTGCATAACTCCCGAAGTCAATTAGAATGACTTGGTCAATCTATCACTACCTTGAAGCCTAAAACAGGCTTTACTATCAAGGTCTGAAATAATCCTGAACATTTGAACACTAACTCTAAGTGCAAACCACTTATTCCAAAGTCGCTTATGGTCTATGGAATTAAAAGCTATTCGAAAATCTACAAAACAGGCATAACCCACTCTCTTCCTTAAACGAAGCTGAAACTGAATCATAGCCATTAAGGTAAACACATTGTCTATGCAACCCCTGCCTGTTCTAAACCCGGACTGAACTTCCGGAAGAGCCCCTCTGGTCTCCACCCACGCCAATAATCGTTCTAAAATAATTTGCGTAAAAAATTTTTAAGATGCAATTAACCAAAGCCACCCCGAGATAGTTCAAATAATTCTGCCATGGACCTCCTTTATGTAGCATAACTAAATTTACGTTAGACCAGTCCGATGGTACAACCCCAGTCTCTAAAACTATATTAAAGTAACTGAGAAGGTATAATAACCAGTTGTTTGGCAATTTTTTTAGAAATTCATAAGAGATGGCATCGTGACCCGGGGATTTTCCATTTTTTGCATGACTAATGCTATTTTTTAAATTCAGTTAATGAAACTGGAACTTACAAGAATGGATCCCTGACATCTGCATATGAAAAATCCAGCCGAAGCCTTGCAGACGAAAAAGTATTATAAAATTGCTCCATGTTTCTGCTGAAAGCATTGTCGCTTTCGATTTAGACGAGATAGACTTAATAGTCTGCCAGAACTCAGCTTGGTTCCTTGTGGAGGACAATTTTGCAACAATATTTCTCTCATAAGACAGCCTTTTTGACTTCAACGCCTTAGTATAAATCCTCTTGTTCTCAAGGTATACTTATAGAAACCTGTCCTGAAAGCCAGACATTCTATACTATCTGAGATAGTATCTTGACGAACAACGAAGATCGTGCAACTCTTCATCAAACCAAGGCTTGCTACGACTTCTTCCTTGATTGCCAGTCTTTAATTTGCTCATTCCACAAACGTCAGTCACCTTATGGATCCTTTTTACAAAATTAGTATAGTTTGCCTCTATATCACCCGTGATTTCACAAACTTCAGGGAAATAGGCAAGGCAATGAGCAAATAATCCAGCTCTGTCGGCATTTCAAGACAATACTTTATGAGGACTCGAAAAAGGAAAGTCTGCCGTTAATTGATGACAATGCCCATGTGGGTCCTCAATCACAGATAAACAGATTGGAAAATGTGGTGAAGAGCTCACTATATCGTAGATAACCTGAAAGCTTACAATCAGATGGAGATGAAGAAAGGAAGATAAGCACAAGTCAATCATACTGTTGCCACGCCCGAACAGAAAGTAAAGTTGGCCGAGTTGTCAAGGCTACATCTACCATTTATAAGGATTAACGAGTGTGAAGCCATAAAATCAATCAACTTTATTCCTCTCGCGTTTATTACACTATCTAAGCTTCCGCGACTACCGAACAAATTCGTCTTATAGACTAGTCTTTTTTCACTTAAATGAAGCATGAAATTATAGAAATTTCCGCTCTTCTACTAAATAATTAGATCTTAAGTATGTGGTGCCAATTACTGGGTGGGGTGCCAACAACTGGGTGTTTTAACCCTATAACGTTTCAGAACATTGAACCATAAAATTATTCCATGAGAATGTTTTTCTGAAGAGAGTAGATTAACGCAGCTATGTGGAAATTATGATTCAATTTGCATCACTATTGTAGTATTTTGTGGCGAAGTTCCTCAATCAAAACCGACATGTTTGGGATCTTCCATAAATATGCACAATAACTGAGATACTGAATGTATTCCATCTGGCTGTCCCAGATTGTATAAAGTGAATGACGTTAATGCCCTCTATTAATATTAATAAGTCCTCCTGCTAAATAGTAATTTTATATAAATTATCTGGACTTACCGCGCAACTGTAAATAGCACAATCGATTTCATTTTAATTATGTATATATTCAGGATCAATAATAAACTCTATCCGCCTTGTGAAATAATAATAATAGGTATACACATAACTTATTTAATATGATGAATCAAATTAATTTTAATTATATAACACATGACCTAATACTTTACATTTAAATGATTTATAGCCCACGCCTTATAATCAGTTACAATTTTAATATACACTGTGTCCATAAAGTAACGCATAAATTCAAGAAAATTGAAAGTGACCATTATTAACAAAAATTCAGAGGCCCGGTGGTTCAGTGGTAAGAACGTGTGCCTCTTAACCGAAGGGTACTGGGTTCGATCACAGGATACTCCTTTCACTTTTTCAGTATATACTGTATAATTAAAATCAACCGAGGTTCTGGCATTGTATTTGAGCAAGTTGAATGTCTGCACGTTCCGCCCTTAGGAGGGGGCGTAAATCCGGCGGTCCCGTATCCATGCGATGTTGGACACGTTAAATATCCCTACCCTCCTTACAGAAAGGCAGGAGTTCGGCAAAATTTCCGGGATACTGAGGCGAAGACTGTTCCCTGGCGTCGGTGATTGGCCATAGTCGCGGAAATAAGCCGACGTTAAAAACATAACTAAAACATTAAATGAAAAACTTCTTTCCAGACAACAAATTTATCTAAAAACATATTTCTCGACGCGTTTCGAGACTCTAAGAGGTCATCTTCAGGGGATAAATCTAAAAACATAACAAAAAAACTTTGGGCGCAGCAAGTGCGTTATAGAAGTGAATTTTCATAAAAATGTTTTTATTTGCAAATATATCGCTCTAATGCGAGCAGACATCAATTTGATTACCGGTATAACCTATATAGTAGGAACAATGTACCATATTTTATCAAAATAATTATTTGAAAATGTAAAAAAAAATCCGAAAATAAACTTTAAATGTTTCTGAGAAAACTGGTCTCCTTGCCAATTAACCTTAAGTTAATAGCAAATTGAGTTATTGAAATTTCAAACATTTAATGAAAATTCGCAACCAAAATTCCCTTGCTGCGTTCATACAAAAATTTTCCGAAAATTAAGTTAAATGTTGGTTTCCTAACCAACAAAACTTACGTTAATAGCAAATTGAGTTATTCAAATTTGGAGGATTTAATGAACATTTGCTACCAAAACGCACTTACTGCGTCCAGATTTATTTCTTACAAACATGCATCTTATTTCGACAAATTATGCTAAAATTTAGTAACGAAATTGTTCTACGAAAATTAGCTGAAAATTATAGACCGTTAAACCATAAACTTCACTAAACCTAATGACTTAAGGGTTCGCAGAACACTCTTCTTGCAACATTTTCTTTTCACAATCCGTATTTGTTTCACGTTCTTTGCCTAAACATTGCCAATTTTGACATTTTAAATTGCAAGTTTGACGTTTTTAGGATAACTCCAAAATTTGTTGCTTTAGTTACCCGTATTTTTTTTGTCCTTAAACTTAGAGACCTAAATTTTGGTAAATGTTTCACTCTTTATAATATAAATACGCGTACCAAATTTGGTTGCCCTCACTTTGTTATTTCCGGAAATATGAATTTTTTTAGAAAGAAAACAAAAAAAATTTCGGGAAAACCTGGTCCGATTTTCCTGGCTAACGAACTTATCCAAGCCACTTTCAAAAGTAAGGTACTCGCAAAATTTGATCAAGATCGGTCTATTTTTTAAGTTATCGGTACGATATATATATATATATATATATATATATATATATATATATATATATATATATATATATATATATATATATATATATATATATATATATATATATATATATATAAACACGGATCTCCCCATTAGTGAATTTTTTAAAGAAAAATTGAATCACCAACGACTTATGGGCCAACCTGTAATTGTAGAAATATTTTTTTAAGATGTAGCTCAAGACACCCTATAATTAATGTATACAATTTTTTTTCGTATCTTGCATAATGACGAATATATTGAGCTTTAAAGATTTTTTACGAAAATTCGACAAAAATGATAACCGATAAATTCTATAGCCAACACTACTGCCAAAGCATCAGAGAAAGGGTCTATTTGAAATGAATTTTCTGGGAGTATTTTAGTAAAATGAAGGACAATGACGATTGAAACTAAGACTTCAGGCTTTGTAAAACATTATTCTTGAGACATTTTCCCTCCATAGCCAATATTAGTTTCAGGTTGATTGCCTAAATATTGCCAATTTTGACGTTTAAAATCGTGATTTTTGACGTTTTGAGGAAAACCCAAATTTATTTTTCTTTAAATGCCTGTAACTTTTTTGTCTTTTAACCTACAGAGCTAAATTATGGTATGTAACTTACCTATAATGATATAAACCCGCGCATGAAATCTGGTTGCCCTTACTTTGTTAATTCCGGAGATATAAATTTTTTTCGATCTTTCTCCAAAGAAAATACAAAATTTTCCGGGAAAACCTCGGCGGATTTTCTTGGCTAACGAATTTATCCAAGCCAGTTGCGAAAGGAAGGTACTCACCAAGTTTTATCAACATCGATCAATTATTTTTTTAGTTAGTTAGTTTTTCAAAATTCATAAGTCGGGATTTCCCCATTGGTGAATTTTTTTTAAAAGAAAATTCACTAAAAAGGTCTGTCAGAAAAACAATTAGTTTCTCTGGTAGGCAATTGTGCGGGTTAGAGCACAATGGTGACAAGTTACTCTCTACAGAAAACGCCAAAGGCTAAAAATCACAAGTCACACAGTAAAATGCTAACCAACAGTCAAGTTAAATCTAAGAGAGCTACAATGCAACACAAGCGGATGCAGTAACACAAGTTAAAAAACTAGTGTGACTGTAATGTAAAAGCTAAAAAAACATGCAGTCAAAAATGAATTAAAAGAAAACATCAGAGCAGAATGAAAAGCTTTGAAAGCTATACAATGCAAAAGCCTATTATTTAAACATCAAGTAATCAAGACTAATGCAGACACAAAACAATCCAAGGAGCAAAACTGACAGGTTAAACACCACAAGTGACAGGCACAATTAAGTGGAAACCCAATGAGAACCATTAAGGTAAAGAAACTTACTGGAGATTAAAATATAAAAACAAAATGGACACTACTCACTTGAACAATTCTTGAAAAATTGAAATTGAAACTATTAAAAAGGTTCAATAGGAAGAAACTTCATCCATTGTACTAGAGGCTCTGCAACGCTACATATAAATTCGCCAGAAATTTGTCCCCAAACAAAAATCAATGAAAAAGATCGGCAATTTACACAAACAGCATTGATGAGGGGCAGCCATTATATCAACCTGAACAGGTAGGAGGCACCGGCGCAAGTGCAGAAGGGTGAATCAGAAACAAGTGTCAGAAGCGACATATGTTAAACAAAATAAGCAGAAAAGGAAGGGGAGCCACAGAACAGCCATCTTCAGAACATCATACTTCTGGTCATATAGAAAACCATAGAGTTCACTAGCACTATTACAGCAATTTGCTATAGAAGGAATGAAAGTTAGTTACATCAGTGTTGGACAAGTTCAAAACTTCACTGGCTTGGCACTTGAAATGTTTGAAAATCTCAATTTCTTCTAAGACGAATTGTTCTACGCCAAAACTTGAAGGGTGCAGGATCTCAGCATCTGTGTTCTTGTTAAAGTAGTGGCCACTCTCCCTGAAATGGCAACCAAAGACTGACGTGTCGTTATCGGGTTGGTTCCAACTTCTAAGGTGTTCCGCGACTCTGGCGCCTAATTATCTTCCGGTTCTTCCTATATAGACAGCTTTACAACCGGGGGTACTACATCTTAAGCGATAGACACCTGACTTCTTCAGGTCTAGGATATTATCTTTGTTGTAAATAAACAAATTGTTAACGGTGTTCATGGACTTGAACGAAAATTTGACATTGTTACATTTGAGAGCTTTGACTATGGCGTTAGACACAGGACCACAATATGTGAAATGGAAATACGCTATCCTCTCCGGTTGAGCGAGGGGTAAACTAGTGCTCGCTTATATTAAGAGCTGACGGCTCTTTTTGTTGACCATCTTATCAACTACATTTAGCGCTTCCTAGCAACTACAGGCCTATTTCTCTCCTTTCAGTCGTCTCTAAAGTGATGGAAAAGTATATAAATACCTAATTACTAAAATTTCTTGAAAAACACAGTCTAATCCACGACAGGCAGTATGGATTCCGTCAGCGCAGATCGACTGCCGACCTCCTTTCCTTTGTCACCCCTTCTTGGAACAAGACTATGGAACTGCACGGTGAATCCCAGATTGTCTCTCTAGACATATCCAAAGCATTCGACCAGGTCTGGCACGCAGCGCTGCTTAATAAACTTCCCGCCTATGGCCTACCACCAAAACTCTCTACCTGGACAGCAAATTTACTCACCAACCGGAGCATTTCTGTTGTTGTGGTTGGACATTCCTCTAAACTGTATCCAATTAATGCAGGAGTTCCTCAAGGTTAAGCTTTAGCTCCTACTTTGTTTCTTCTTCACATCAATGACCTCCTCTCTAGCACATCCAACCCAGTTCACAGCTACGCGGACGACAGCACCATCCACTCAGATATACAATCTATTCTAAGCCTGTCTCTTTAGCCCAATTAGATGAGGATCGCAGACTCATGGAGGGTTCTGTCTCCGTGGATCTCCAAAAAATATTAGACTGGGGAAGTAGAATTCTTGTACAATTCAACCCCACCAAATCTCAGTCTTGCTTTCTTTCTCGTAGGAGATACACTAGCCCTAGACCCATCACAATGAACAACCAAGTTATTCAAAGTAATGAGTCTTTTTCACTTGTTGGCGTTTCTGTGGATCGAAATCTTAATTGGCACCAACATGTCACATCAATTGCAGAAGCGGCTGTTAAGAAATTAGGTTTCCTCTTCTGGGCTCGCAAATACTTTGCACCAGCTAATCTCTACTCCTTATATACTTTACAAATTAGACCAAACCTCGAATACTGCTGCCCTCAACAAATATACCAGGGGAACAGAGCGAATGCACCCTTTTACTGTCCAGGTCACCAGACATAGAATATCTTGTTATGCCCGCTCTTATTCCCGAGGACTTCAAAGTTGTAGAATTTCGGCACGTCTTTTTCCTTCTCCTCCGAACCTCCAAACCTTCAAGTCCAGAATTAACAAGTTGTCGCTTTCCTCCTTGTCGACCCCCAGGGTACGATAGTATTTAGGCTGTAAGCCCTCTTTGTGTTTTTGAAATAAAAAAAAAGAACTGTCTGAAATGCGTTTTTGTTATTTTTTTTTGGCTTTGTATGTGCTGCCTGAACTATTTTTCAAATAATTTCGCTTTTTTTTCTAAAAAAGAGTAAAACCATTACATTCTCAGGCCACATACCTACCTACTGAGGCTTCTGTAACAACAGTCTTTTACAAGCTTAAATGAAATACTTACAGCATATTCCCTTGTCAGGAACGCATAAACGATTCTTCAGGAAATTTATTTTGTGTACACTGATCTATATATTTGGCTTTTGTGGTGATTTTAACCCGAGATATATGTAGCCATGCTAGTTTTACAAGTGCAGCAAATGTTTATATCCCGGAATTTATCCTCTGGATAACCACATTTTTCCACTGCGGCTCTGTCCTAATGAAGTCTGCATTGGGTCTGTCTCAATATAACTTCTGTTCTGTTTTTATGTTCGATCTGGCAACGGCGCTTACCATCGCAACTTCATATTTGTTTACATTTTCTTTTTGCAACAAACTAATAATAATATCTTGGTCACATATTCTTCTCTCCAACTGGAAATTTAATCTGTAGATACCTGAAAGTATGTTTTCTTTCCAATTTAATGTATTTTGCAGTGTTAACATCTGCATTCAAATAAAATGATATATGCATCGAGTTGAGGTTAAGAATCGAGTCTTGAAACTCACTTATGTAATTTATGAGAAACTGCCTGTTATTAAAAAGAAACAATTACTTAGGTTTTTTACCAACGTTTTATTTAAACTCGTATGTTTCGTAGCTTTGCTACGTGTGTCCATAGCATAAGCAATAAGCTCAGATACAAAGAGAGAAGCACTTCTTCCAGCAGCTCCTTTATTTCTGTTTAGTTATATAAGCAATCTACTTCTAAATGGACCCAAAGGGTTCGCGTAATCTAACTTTCGTATTTCTTCGACATTGTTATTTGTACAAATGAACATGCTCCAGAGAATAAACTCCGAGCAATTTCGATAAAGTTTTCGAAGACTGGGGACGTTACAGAAGTGAGTTTTGTGAAATTATACATTACATTTTACGTAACAGGTGTACAAATTTAATCAAGTTGTGTAGCTTATGTAAGTAGTGATTATAAAAACCGTGTAACCCTATACAAGATCTCATGATGAAAAAAAATGTATACAGCAAGTCCGTTATAGTAGAGAATTTTCACAAGTTTTGTGATACTTATCGTAGCTGAATTTAACTCGTGAGCACATAATTTGACCTGTTTAAAGTTATTCAACTTAAATTGAGTTTGTTGCTGTTGGATAACATTTCAATGCCATTCGTTTCTCTGCACACGGACACACAAATATTGCTACGACTTCCCTGCTTTCAACTACATGAAACGTGTAAATCACCACAATTACCTCAATAAGCAGCGGAGGTGTAAGCATAGCTCGAGTATAGAGATATCTCAGGGGCGTTCAGCTGCTCGGTAACATTCTGAGGTCTATTCAAGTCCTAGGAACTTATTATAACGGGCGCCAGCAACTATTCCGCAACCTGTTTCAAGGTTCTGGATTCCATTAGTACTTAAAAGCGTAATTATGATGACTCTGTGACTTGATATTACTGTCACAACAAACGCATAAGATGGCAGTTCATTAATCAACGTATCAACACAATACTGTATGACGCCGCCGCGCTTCCTTTTATACCAGATGACAAATGCTCAAATAATTCCTAACCTATCAACAAATCTAATTTGTCATTGGCATAAGCTAAGTTACCGGGAAGTTAGAGGGCCGCCAGCTTTTATACAGTGGAGATGGGCGTGGGTTAAAATAAGATCTTAATTAGGGGCGCCACTTGATTGTTTAAACTCCACTCCCGGATATTCGAATAAGATGTTTACTAATCTGCTTCCTTGCCCAGATCCAACACAACCAAGAACTCTTGGATCACACTGGCAACTATAGCCAACCACAATCGAGCACAGGAAGCTACAAAGGAGATGTAATTACGATAACACAAGCTAAATTTCGGAACGGTATGGTCTCATAGACCCACAAATAAAGATAACGGTAATGATCTAATCTCTCAACAGTCCTGAAAGGAAAACACAAACACACAAAACCAAAACACCTAAAATATGATAAAATACGGGCTTTTATTAAGCTTCTTTGGCATACAAGAATTTAGTAAAAGTTGTTTTAAAATTCTGATCTAAAAATAAATAAGTCTCTATAATATCACAAAAATGGCTTACTACCAAATACTCAAGATCTTTACTGAATATTTATGAAGGTACTACAAATATAGTTGTTCTACGGAAAATTCCACTTTTCGTGCACGCAAAGCTCACAAATTATTTTCCCCAAATATTACTTAATTACGTGATAAGTACGGTAAGTGGCTTGATTAAAGATCAAGTCCCAAAGAATAATCAATAAGCTGGTCTAATGCTAACAGTAAATGATAACTAATAGTACTCTCAAAAGTGAAGCAATTATATTAATAGTGGTCTTATAAAAATCTGTACCATATTTAGTGAAGTTAAAATAAAATAAATTCGATTTGGTTTTAATAAATTTAACACAGATGAATATTTAAAAATGTATCTTATCAAGAATGTCTCTTATCACTTTATACGTTATCACAAAACGGAAAATTCTTACTTAAATTACTGGACTTCTAGGCCATCTAATTATCATCAAATTCCAAACCAAACCAAGGCCTCTAGGAATACGGGACTGCAACCACGGGAATAATGCAAAAACGGTACGGCAATGCGACAACGATAGGGAAGACCTTCTTACTGAGATCCTAATTCCTTTCTCCATTTAATTCGACAGCCATATATCTTGTTCGGTACATAAAAATTCGCTAATCCACTCCAAATTTACGGTACGTGAATTTACCAAAGATATCGCCCAATACCATAATGTCTGCCTACCACAAGGCTATTCGGCACACAAAAATCGCCCTACACAAAGACTTCATCGGTACGAGAAATCCAGCCGGGACAAGGAATGCTCCAGCCGATACAAGGTATACTTCCTCCGGTACAAGGAAAATCCAGCCGGTACAAGGTAACGCTAGCCGGTACTTGGACCCTAAAAACAACAAGTAACGGGTTGCTAAAGGTGTTACAGTTAAGAGAGAGGATGATTCTTACCTCCAGAGAGGGAAACGAAATTCCACAACGGGATACGATAAATGTGGTCCTTAGATCCCCTAAACGGGTCTCTCCACAGCCTTCGGCACTAAATCCGTACATTACGACATCACCAGAAAGACTGCAGATTAAATTCTGAGAGCAACAAAACCCACAAGGGAGGATACTTAATATCCAAAACTTGCTCCTCAGACGGAACCACGTGTTAACTCCACAAATTACCAACGAAATCTCTCTCTCGAAACTTTCAGCGCATTCATATCTCCGACTCGAAAACACAGGTGCTGCCACATCCTTCGCTCTCCCTCGCATCACATACGTCTCCAGCCATCTATCCTCTTCAACATGCGGACCCTTTCCGAACTACGGCCACGGCAACGCAAGCGTGTAAGGCGGACCGATATACCAGGGGTAATACAAATATAAATAATTTACGAAAGATCTAAATTCGATTCATTACACGAAGGATATCCAGAAGAATTAACCACAGTTGTCGCCAATAATTCTTTTTACAACGCAGGGGAGGAACCACAATTACGTCCAAATTAGCTTAGATGTTTAGCTATCCAATTTATACCGTTACAACTGCACAACCAGAATAGTGACAAAGGAAAGGAGGTCGGCAGTTGATCTGCGCTGACGGAATCCATACTGCCTGTCGTGGATTAGACTCTGTTTTTCAAGAAATTTTTGTAATTCGGTGTTTATATACTTCTCCATCACTTTAGAGACGACTGAAAGGAGAGAAATAGGCCTGTATTTGCTAGGAAGCGCTTTGGATCCATTCTTGGGGACGGGTTGTACTCGAGCAGTTTTCCAATTACTAGGGAATATGCCTCTATTGTAAGATGTTTAAAACAGACGAGTCAGGACAGGAGCAAGTTCTGGTGCGCATTTTTTGAGCACAATTGTTGGGACCTCGTCAAGGCCAGAGGCTTTCCTGGTATTAAGAAAAGAGATAATCTTTCGTATCTTTTTAGTATTGAAAATAATATCCGTCATTTTATGCGCGACATTGGGGACTGTTGGTGGTTGAACAATTGCCGGCGAACAACGAGGCAAAAATTCAGCCTTGCTCAGGGGGGTGGAAACAATTTCATACCCTGAAACAAGAGGTGGGAACGTCCTCTCGCAGAAATTATTCCCAATAGATTTAGCAAGAGTCCAGATGGGTTCGCTGCCGTTGGAGCTTGAGATAACTCTGTTTTTGATGTGGTTATTAAACTAGTTTTTTGCTCCAGAAAGAATGCGGACGTAGCGGTTTCTTGCGTCGTTAAATGCTTGACGGTTTTCTTGACTGGGATTGTGTAGAAGCGTTTTGTGAGGTTTGACCTTTTCAAGTCTCGCCTTGTCACAGGATTTAGAAAACCAAGGCGTTCGAGTGGCTGAAGAGGTTTTTGTCTGTACGTGGAATAAATGATTCCATGCCAGCTTGGATAATTTCGGAGACGTTTTGTAAGATATCAGAGGGGTCAGGATGAGAGAAGCAGATAGACGCCCACGGACATGAGAAAAATAATCCCGCATTTCTTCCCAGTTTGCGGAGTTGTAGTGCCAAACGATACGTGGGTGTGATAACTGTGTGACCTCGGGTTGCATTGCGCAGGAAGCAATGACCATGCCGTGCTCTGGGCGACCAAGGGCGCGATGACTGATGTTTTATAGCATTCAGATTTTGCAGCAAGAAGGAGATCCAAGGGATTTAAGCTGTGTGTTGGGATGCCAGGAAAGTAAGTAGGTTGCTGAGACATATTGGATAAGGAATTTCTGACTGCAAAGGCCTCCGCTGCGCTCCCTTGTGGATCGGTTTTTGAAGAGCCAACCTTGCCGGCACATGTTTTTCCTTCTCCTCCGAACCTCCAAACCTTCAAGTCCAGAATTAACAAGTGGCCTCTTTCCTCCTTGTCGAGACCCACGGTACGCTAGTATTTAGGCTGTAAGCCCTTGCGGTGTGTTGCTGAAATATGAAAAAGGCCTTAATTTCTCCTTATTGAAATATATTCTAATAATTTCTTTACCCGACACTATAGCTGATGAACTGTGGACACAGTTTGGCATGATACTGGTCTGAGAATTTTGTCCATCTCTTCTCCTACAGAGTCTCGAGTTCTGAAGCTTATGATCAGTAATACCTTTTTTCGTGCGGTGGTTTCCCATTGCCTTAGGTTTTTTTGATAGGAGAGTTTTTGGATCGAAAGAATAGCAATTAATGTGAAAATTGATGTCAGGTGGTATGAGATCATGAAAGAAAAAAGTTTGTGGTACAACGGCATCAGTCACCTTCTACAACAGGCAGTACATTTCTTGGACCTGTTCTTTTTACGCCCGGGGCACAAGAGTTATTAAAAAACTCCAGTGAATTAACTTCTTGCAGATTTATTCGAAAGTGAAACACTTGAAAGACTGGCAATGACAAAATAATTTCTGTAAAATTAACAAGTTTCAGTCCTCCTGTATAAACCAAACTGAATTGAGTTTGACTTAAAAGAGAAAAACTTTATTTCTCTCTGATTCAATTTGATTTTAAATCAGATTTTAAATATAAGAGATTTTATGGTGAAGCGGAAGAGGTATAAATGGCATTATACCGACTTTCCTTTGATGTGTAAATTTCAAAGTGTAATATTTCTGTAATAAGTGTCAGTATGGTGGAAAGTTAATCTTTCTTTCATGCAGAATTCACTTTAAAAGGTATTGATCTCTTATGTCAGGAATTTTATTACCCTTGGGTTAAAAGTAATTTTGTACAGTCTTAGATGTTACAGAAAACCCGCAGATGCCCTTTTTCTTAACAGTCCACCTCATTTTGTAAATACAATTGTAATAATAAAATGATCTAAATGCAGTGAGTGCGTTATTGTAGCGAATTTTCATAAAAATATTTCGAATCACGTATTTTGTTTTCACTAAATCCTAAAAACGGTTTTGGTGAATTTTTTTTAAATAAAAACGAGAACCGGACTATTACTTTTTGAAAAAAAATTCTTCAAATTAGCATGAATTAGGTCCCCTAGAGAACACATATCCGGGGTCAGTTTAAATTTATATATATATATATATATATATATATATATATATATATATATATATATATATATATATATATATATATATATATATATATATATATATATATATATATATATATCTGTGTGTATCACACCGATAACACAAAAATAATTGGCCGATTTTGATCAAATTTGGTAAGTACCTTCTCCTTCAGGTGGATTGGATAAGTTCGTTAGCCAGGAAAATCGGATCAGGTTTTTCGGAAAATGTTAGGATAAAGTAAGGGCAACCAAATTGGGTGCGCGTGTTTGTATAATATAGGGTGAACCATGTACTAAAATTGAGCTCTGTAAGTTTAAAGACAAAGGAGTTATGGGCATTTAAAAAAATGTGGTTTTGCTCAAAACCTCAAAGTCGCGTTTTGGAACGTCAAAATTGGCAACGTTTAGGCAAAGATCCTAAAACAATTACGAATTCTGTAAAGAAAATGGATCAAGAAGAGTGTTCTGCAAACCCTTAAGTTTCAGCTTCAACCGTCAATGTCCTTCATTTTCATAAAATATTTACAGAAAATACCTTCCACATGGACCCTTTCTCTGATGCTTTGAACGTAGTTTTGGTTAAGTTAATGGTTTAGCGGTCTATAATCTTTAGATATTCTCCATAAAAAAATCGTTTATGAAGAAATCGCGACTTTTGTCAGTTTTTATTTGTTTACATAGTAGTAGTAGCAGTGGGGAGGCCAACGCCAAGAAAGTAGGCCACAATGGGCCCTTTCTGCCAACCCCAGCAACCCAGCAACCCAGCAACTATACCTTACTCTTCGTCCTGGGCTCATTCACGATCTCCTGAATTTTGCAGTGGCCCCTGAAGCCTGCGTTGATCTTCAGTCTACCACTGCAGGCTAGTTTCTATAGTCCTAGCTTGGACTCCCCCATAATAACTAAGTGCAAGGGGGGGGGGGAGATCCAGCAACACCTCCATGACGGCTGTTGGGGTTAAAGACGTGGCCCCTGTGATGCAAAATAATTTGTTTTCTCCCGTTATAAGATTTTGAGCCTTATACACTATCGGAAATACTCGTGGCGCTAGTATGTTACTATAGGCATATTCTATACATCTAAACTATATCATTTTTTAATCAACAACTTGCGATGTGTAATGAAACTAAAATCATTTACTTTATTCAGTAGAACTGCAAGTAGCAAAATGTCAACTTAATCCAAGAAACTAAAATTTTTCTATAAGAAGTAAACAAACTTACCTGCATAATTCTCAATATTAAGGTAGTATTTTGGAAATCGTATTCGAGAGAAAAGTGTATTTGTCCTACATTTTCAGATGGTTCAGAATTGTCAATATACATATCCACCAGAGATATGGATCTGTTTTGTAAGAACGCCATCTGAAAGAAAATATAACGAAGCGTTAAAAACATCTCGATGCTGTTAATCTCAGGTGTAGGATTTGTATTTGTTGTAGTTTTTTTTAACTGGCAAGTCTTTCTAAATTAACGTGTCATTAGGATGATCATACTTAAATGCCTGAAAATACATTCAATCCTAATTTTTTAAGAAGTTTGATAAACTAGGCTAATAACAATAAAGGCATGAAATTAAATTGCTTGATAATTTGATTTTCTTGTAGATATTTTTAATATTTAATTGCGTATCTAAGGGAAACAATAGACACTAAAAAACTAAGCAACCTCGGATCATAATATTGTTTGTAGCAGATCTGTAAAAGTTCAACAAAAAAAAACTTGTTTTGAAAACAACAATTTTATAAATGCACTAAAAAGAAAATTTTATTTTTTCGGATTTTATATATAAAATAAATTATCTTGATTATTAAAACTAAAAGTGTTGAGCACGAAAATATGCTGTAGAAATTGTTTCAATAGTTCTTGTGTAATATGAACATTATTATTATATGTTATATATATATATATATATATATATATATATATATATATATATATATATATATATATATATATATATATATATATATATATATATATGTATGTATGTATATATATATATATATATATATATATATATATATATATATATATATATATATATATATATATATATACGACGCCCTCGTGGCGGAGGTTGCTAGGTGCCAGCCTGCTAAGCGAGAGGTCCCGGGTTCGATTCCTGGGTGAGCCAAGTTGACTTTGTCTGGAAAATTATTAAAAATATTGAATGATGGGAAATGAATGTGCTAATGGCCTGAGATGCCGCAGCCAATAATATTAAATAAATAAATAAGTATATATATATATATATATATATATATATATATATATATATATATATATATATATATATATATATATATATATATATATATAGAGTGGTCCACTTCGCGGAAAAAGCCCAGTTTTCCATATTAAACTCAGCTTTATCAAAAAAGTTTCTACTGAAAGTTGTTTCCATCAATCAGCTGCGTAATTCAAAAATATTTTAATGTACACAGGGTGTTCATTTTCTCCGTGGTAGACCAAACTTACCTTTTTTGAAATAGAACACTCTATATATTATATCATTTTTAAATAGACGGTATCGCAACAAGCAAATTGATACCTCACATGATGGGTCTAGTTTGGTGCGTAAATACTTCGATTCTGCACAATGTTTTGGCTGCATATTCAATGGAGTTAATTTTATACACTCCTCACTATAACAAAATACGGTATGGTAATTCTTAATGTAACCTGACTACACAGAGTGTTAAATTTCGCAAAACTTAAATTTTCTCGAAAATTTCAAATGGAACTCCCTGTATACTGCAACGTTATTAGAGCGCATTTTCATGGCCTTTTCAGCAATACCACGTTTGATGACATTATTTTCAACGGTTCTAAAGATATAACGCATTAATTACAAAATTTATCATTTTGCAACATTTAGGAAACTTATCTCAAAATCTAAGGGCGGCTTTGACAACGCCACTTGATATTTAAAAAATTGACTAAATTTTTGACAGGTAGCTTTCTTAGCTTCCAGCTTGTGATATCAGCATGTTTTTTACTGAAGAACTTGTGTCAATGCTGTACGTGATTGCTAAAAGTAATAAAAATTTTGCCTTAGCAAAGAGAATCTATAGGCAGAAATACCCTAATCGACAACAACTTCAGTTGAAAGCATTTAGATTGGTGAAAGCTCGTTTTGATGCATACGGCAGTGTACAGTATCGGGCTCCCGTAAGAAACAAAACTGTTATAAATGAAGGTATGTCTGTAAACATCATAGCCTCAGTCATTGAAGATCTACATATCAGCCAGCGACAATTAGCTTCGAATTTAAATATCAGTAAAACTCCTGTCCAAAGATGTTTTAGAATGTTAGAAAAGTTCAAGAGCTGTCTGCAAGCGATAAGCAGCAAAGATTGAATTTTTGTATTTGGACTCTACGAAAGGACAACCAGGAACCAGAGTTTTTTGCAAACGTGCTATTTACAGGTGAAGCAAAATTTTCAAACTGTGGAGGAATTAACATGCACAATTTGCATTATTATTCTGATATAAATCCATATGTTTCATGGCCAGTGGATCGTCAGCATAGGTTGTCCAGAAATGTGTGGGCTGGAATTTTGGGCTCATATTTAATTGGACCGTATTTTTTCGATTGGACTCTAACTCGTGAGCGTTACCCAAATTTCTTGAATAATGATCTACCAGAGTTGTTAGAAGAAATTCCTCTGCAACTTCGGGGTGAAATGTGGTATCAACACGACGGAGCACCTCCACATTCAACAAGAGCTGTTGGAGCATTTTAAATGCCATAATTTTGAAGAAGAATGGATAGGTCCACGAGGACCAACCCCTTGGCCAGCAAGATTTATATCGATAACGACGGCTCCCAACTTGAACATTTGCTGCGTTGAATTTTTGTTGTTTATTGTGTGAATTTAGATTTAGTGTTGTTCTTGTTGATTTAAGCCTTGTTAATATATGCATCAAATGTTTTCCTCTTTTATATCACACATACTTAATTTTTTTTATGCAGTATGAATTAAGGGTATCACGAAAACTATTTGGAAATTATATAAAATACAGGGTGTTGCATATTAGCGTGAATTATTTACTTGAATTTGTATAAAAATGGGTAATTCCGTAATTGAGCCTTAATATCTTTAAAACTGTTGAAAATAATGTCATCAAATGTGGTATTGCTAAAAATGCGCATCTAATAGCGTTCTAATATACAGGGCGTTCCATTTGGAATTTTCGAGATAATTTAAGTTTTGCGAAATTTAACACTCTGTATAGTCAGGTTACATTAAGAATTACCATATCGCATCTTGTTATAGTGAGGAGTGTATAAAATTAATTCCAGTAAATATGCAGCCAAAACATTGTGCAGAATCCAAGTATTTACACACCAAACTAGAACAATATTTTTAATAAACAAATGAATGACTCTGAAACGGTGGGGCCTAGATCCATAATGTGTGGTATCAATTTGCTTGCTGCGATACCATCATTTCAAAAATGATATAAAATACAGGGTGTTCTATTTAAAAAAGGTAAGTTTGGTCTGCCACGGAGAAAATGAACATCCTGTGTAAATTAAAATAATTTTGGATTACGCAGCTGATTAATAGCAACAACTTTCAATTGAAACTTTTTTGATAAAACTGAGTTTAATATGAAAAACTTGGCTTTTTCCGCGAAGTGGACCAGCCTATATATATATATATATATATATATATATATATATATATATATATATATATATATATATATATATATATATATATATATATATATATATGAATCCAACCGATAACTAGAAAAATTACTTCACCAATCTAAACCACATTTGGAACTTCCCTTCAATTTGTTAATAGCTTGGATGAGTTTGTTAGACAATTTTGACAATCAAATACTTTTAGAAAAAAAAAACGCCAAGAACTGCTCGAAAACGCAATATCTTTTTAATTACTAGAAATATTAAACTAAAAGTTTACAAGCGCGTACACAACCAAACTTGAACTCAATTGGTTCATTAGATCTTGAGTTATAGCTAAAAAGTTCGGGAAAGTGCATTATAGTAGTGAATTTCTGCAAGAATTGTACACTATGAGTAAGGTATATTATTAAAACTAATTCTTTAAATTTAAATGGATCTTGGAGATTGGTTATAGAGGTCACAGTAAGCGACTACTTAAAGAAATATCTATTTTCTATGGAGCTTGAAAATTAAAATTTGGTACATATTTGTAAATACTGCAAGTCGCTTTAAAAAACTGTGTTACAGACTTTATTAGAGACAAAAGTTTTCCAGAAAAAGGTTAATTATTTACAAACAGAACGTAGTTGCCAAATTATCAATATGGCAAGTATTTTTCCTTATTAATTGCTTGGATGGTATTGTTTTAGTCAACGCAATCGAACTAGTTGTTGCAAACAAAACAACGAAAAAAGTATTTTACATAGGTTTTACTATGGCTCAAGATTGAAGATGAAAGCTTAATTGGAAATCGAGTTATCAGGCTTGAAATCTTTTTACGAACATTCTCTAGCACAACGTACTTGCTTCACCCAGACCTTCTTTATCGCCTAGTAACTGTTGCTATTTACATACTTTTTTAAATGATAAAATATTGTAGCTCTCTATGTGAGACTGACAAACAAGGCTACCTCAAATTCATTTTTAGAAAAATATTTTAAACAAATGAAATGAGGTAACAATTTAAGCATTAATTGAAAATATTGGTACGTGGCTTCATCCTGCGGGTTCTCCTCCCCCTTCTGCATGCCTACTACAACCACCTTCAATGCATAAACATGAACAATATAAACAAGTAAAATTTCTTTGGAACAACCCCCAAGAAAGTTGAGGGACCTGCGGTGAATAAGGGTTTGGGGCGAAGTAAACAAGATTTTAAGGAAGCATAGCTTCAAAATGGCCAAAAGGTAGCTCATAGAGGTCCCGTTAAGCTAATTTTTTCGAACTTTCTGCTCACGTTTCGTTTTTATCTTCTTTCCTGCCCACCACCTCTATTCACTTCTGGTCCTGTAACATTCTAAGGGGCCGTTTACAAGAAATTTTTCTTGCGCTATGTGCAATCCAGAAAGGGTTCTAAGCATGTTTCTGATTTTTTTTAAAAGTCGCCCGTGTGCTAAACTGCAAATTTTCTGAAAATTTAATTTTTATTTCCAAAAGGAATGTACCTGCTAAATGATAAACGTGGCAAGTATTTTTCCTTATTAGTCGATCCATTTTAGTCAACTCAATCGCACCAGTTTCTGCAAACCAAATAACAAATTTTTTTTTAAGAACTTGGTTGTTATTTTTGAAATCTAGTACCCACGCTGCCTTTATATGGGTTTTACTATGTATCAAAACTGAATATTATAGTTTAATGGGAAATTGAGTTATCACCGATTGAAATATTTTTACAAGATTTCCCTACCATAACGCACTTGCTGCACCTAAACTATTTTCAACATTTATTTACTATTACTGTATCCATACTTTTTGAAAATGAAATAAATATAAACAGTACAAAATTTTGAAATTATAATTTTAATAATTTACACTGTACATCTAATTATATATGTAATTCAAACTGTTTTATGATGTTATGTAGTTTTGTTTACTTCAAATGTTCCGTAAAAGTAAAAGCTAGGAGTAAAGAAAGCATAAGTACCTAGGTACCCTAGGTATTATACTTATATTAGTTTGAGGTAATTAATTAATTAATTAATTACATTTTTCTGATATCTCAGATTTAGATAAGAGTTGTCGTAAATGGCAACCCCGCTGATTGTTTATTGTGACATATTTTCGTAGCCTGTCCGTTTAAAATTTAATTTGAAGAATTTGTTTGCAAAGGCAACGGAACCCTGATTTATCTGTCTGACTTCGTCTAACATTATAGGCATCAATTTAGGGGTAATTTCAGGTTATATGGTGATTATTGAATTTTTATTTAGTTATAATTCAAGATCTACTAAACCAATTGAGTTTAAATTTGTTAGGTAGGACCACTTGTACAATGTGTACGTGCCTTTCAAGATTAAGTTTAACATTTCTAGAATTTTAAAAAATATTTTTTAATTTTTTTCTAGAAGTATTTGGGCGTCAAAACTGTCTAACGAACTCATCCAAGCTATTAACAAAGTAAAGGGAATTGCCAAATTTGGTTTCGATTGCTGAAGTATGTATTTTTTAGTTTGGTTGGATACACACACACACACACACACACACACACACACACACATATATATATATATATATATATATATATATATATATATATATATATATATATATATATATATATATATATATATATCTACTTTTTTACTGATCTGGGGTTTGAGTTCTAGCGTCCCTAATTCGCGCTCGTTTAAAGAAAATTTCCAAAAATCTCATCATCAATACTTCTCTATTAGTGAATTTTCTTAATGAAAATTCATTAATAAAAAACCAATAGTTAACAGTATAACCTGAAAATGACTATAAATAGATGCCTATAATGTTAGACAAGGTCAGACAGATAAATCAAGGTTCCGCTGTCATTGAAAACAAAATCTCTAAATTAAGTTTTAAATGGACAGGCTACAAAAATATGTCACAATAAACAATCGACGGGGTTGCCTTTTACGACAACCCTAATCTTAATCTGTAGATATCAGAAAAGTTCGGGACGCAGTAAGTGCGTTATGGTAGTGAATTTTTATTAAATGCTTCAAATTTGAATATCTTAAACTTCTATAAACTTAGAAAGTTAAATTTTGGTGCGTAGTAAGGTCTTTTCTAAAGCAACATCCTTACCAAATTTCATTAAAATAACTTTTCGGAGAAAACAAAAATTTCTAAAAGAACTCAAAATTTAGATAACTCAATTTTTTTATAAACATGGAAAGTTGAATTTTGGTGTGTAGTAATATACTTTGGAAGGCAACCTATCAATCGAATTTCATTAAAATAACTTTGTTATTTTCGGAGAAAAAATTTTTTTTCGATAGAAAACTTAAAATTTTTCGGGAAAACCTTGTCGGGTTTTCCTGGCTAACGAAGTCGTCCAAGCCATTAATAAAAGAATATATATATATATATATATATATATATATATATATATATATATATATATATATATATATATATATATATATATATATATACATATATATACATATATATATATATATATATATATATATATATATATATATATATATATATATATATATATATATATATATATATATATATAAACATATAAAAAAATTTAACAAACTTTGGGTTTGGTTCCAATGACTCAATTTCGCGCTCATCTGAAGAAATTTTTTCAAAAACTTTTCATCGTAACCTCTCTATTAGCAAATTTTTCTTAACGAATATTCACAAAAAAAATCAGGTTTTCTATATAATACATACAGGCTTGGAGACTACTTCTCTGGCTTTACTGTTGGTTTTTGTAGGTGAAGGACGTAGCCAGCGCGTGAGCTAACTGGAGCAAGTGGCCCTTTGAATTCTGGAAGTTCTAGGATGTTCTTCAATGCTTCTGTGACTATAGTTTCGCTGCTTGACAGCATTCTCAGACAGATTGAAATTGAATTTTAAACTATAGTCACAGAAGCATTGAAGAACATCCTAGAACTTTCAGAATTCGAAGGGCCACTTGCTCCAGTTAGCTCACGCGCTGGCTACGTCCTTCACCTACAAAAACCAACAGTGAAACCAGAAAAGTAGTCTCCAAGTCTGTATGTAGTATGGACAAGTTTCACCAAGTAAGTGCATCAACAATCAATGAATTCCTATATAATGATTTGACTTGTACACGAAACTTGCATTTTTGCTTTAATTGAATTTCATAAGCATAAAATGGGTGTTATATTAAGTACAAATGTTAAGCGCCCCCGTGGCCGTGCGGGAAAGTCGAATCAGACTTTTCAATACGGAATCGGGGGACGACTGTTCGAGACTCACCGGAGGCAGATGATTTTTCAAATCACTGTCGTCGTTGAGATCGAGCTCAAGTTGGAGGATAGGTTAGTTTAGATGAGCAAAAAGGGCCAGCAATAGCCTAATTGCCAGTGAGCATCTTACCTTTACCTTAAGTACAAATGGTGGTTCTGTTATCCCATAAAAAAAAAACATAGGACCAACTAATTTGTTGATCTGAAACCTGTTATCTTCTTCACTGATTTTTATCAGTTCTTCCATGTACAAAAATATTTTTTAATTCCTTAACCTTCACTCAGTCAGCTGTTAAGAGCTGCGCGTTAGTGAGATTTAACTTTGTTAAAACAAAAATCAATTAGTTGTCAAATATATTGCGCCTTAAGTCACAAACATGCGTTATTTAACTGAAGCCCTTCGAATTGATATGTTAATGATGATTGGGTACGGAAATAAATATCGATCACAAGCAGAAGTTGTTAGTTTTTTTTATACAAAGCGCCCCGAGCTGCCACCACTTCCTCAGGTAACTGTATTACAATTTATGCACAGTTTTGCGAAGTTGGACACGTTAAGTCATTGCGTAAGAAGCACTCTTATGTTAATGAAAACGTGAAACTTGATGATTTATTGGCTTCTTAAAAAAATCTGGTTGCTTTAAAATAACAAAAGTTTTGTAATTCTATCTCAAATAGTATTAAATATAATTCATTGCATAATCACAGCATTATATGCCTTGGTATATTTATATCGTCCGTATTAGAAAACTCCTCACAGAAAATTTGCTCTAAGCAATTTTAGACATAGAGAATACTCATGTGGAAGCAATTATATTTCGTTTACTTTACGTTATTAGCCTTGTTTGTTAAAAATGCATAAAAAATCACTGTAAATCCCCTAGGAAGGTGACTATAATAATGACCTGCCTATTTTATTGCCTAAATCAATTACAGACACTTTACAACAATAACCTAATATGCCTGTGATTAAATTATAGCTTTACTGGTCATAAATTCGAATAATTTTTACTTCCCTTAACACATACATAATGTTTTTTGTTATGACATGTCACCAGTTTATCCACAAACATAAATAACAACACACTGATTACATCACATTTACATTCGACAACGAACATTTACTACATATATTTACATTAACATTCCACAAATGCATACACATATGAATACGGACATATATAATTCATAATAGGTAACAGAAAGGATGACCCAGTGATCTAACCCTTAAACTGGTAATGGGGTAGGTTATGGGCTATTATATGAACACATTATATTTAATTGGTTAAAGGCGAGGTTTTTTTTAATTTGGAAGTTTAAAGTGTCTTAACATCTAAGGCCATTGACACTATCGGTACATTATGTTTCGATAATTAATGTATCTGTAATCAAATGCCATCAAATAGTGAGGATTGTTAAAAAACAGATTAAATTAGTCACATTTGGCTCACTCAAATCAAGAATTTGGGCTACTGTTTTCCCATTTAGGTATTCGAGTCTTGGATTGATATATAGGGGACATTCTTAAAGCACATGGTTAACAGTAATCACATATTTCACATTGAGGCTGCTGGATAAGTAGGTATCCATGGGTGAACTTACAATAGCCTATATGAGTTCTTCTGATAGCGACTTCTTCACTGCGTGTTAGACTTGCGAGCGTCTTTGGGGTCACTGATGTTTAGATCTTGCAAAGTTTGTTGTCAAGGGATGACCAGTGGCTTTGCCATTTGGCTTTAGACCTTTCGTTAATATTGGCAATAAGGTCTAAATGGGTTTGCATGGGTATTATTGTCTTTTCTAGTATCGCATTCCGTGAGCATTCGTCAGCATTTTCATTGCCTACAATGCCATTGTAGGAAGGCGTCCAGTTTGACTTGCCAGCATGATAGAGACCGTGGACGCTTTCATGTATTTGAATTACTATAGGATTTCTTGCATAAAGCGATACAAGTGAATTGATAGAGGTTAAAGAGTCTGTGCACACTAAAGCACTTTTGTATGGGGAGTCGATGAATGTGTGGACTGCCCTGTTTATGGCAAATAACTCTGCTGTGTAATTGCTACACTCAGATGATAGGTGATACGCCTCTCTTTTGAGGGGAGATATAACACCGCTTCCTACACCCCGTGTGCTCTTTGATCCGTCAGTATACATGATCACGTCAAATTTATATTGTGATATAGTATCCTGAAATAGTCTATTCACATTATCGGTAGGCAAGAAGTCTGTGTTACAAGTTGTAAGATTGGTGTCTGTATCTGGTAATCTAATAATCCATGGTGGTATTTGTCCATTTCGCAGGGGTAATGTTTCGCTGAAATTGAGTATTTGGTGATATCCTCTGATATGTTGAACAATCGATAGTGGCTCAACGGAGTTATTCTGAGATCTGTTGGTATCCGCCTGAGATACTAGATGGTAAACTGGTTTTTTGTATCTGCCGAAATTTTCGCCGCATATTGTAGTAGCGCTGCTTCTCTTCGCAGCCAGAGGGGTCTTTCTCCACATTCTCGATACAGGGTGTCCGTGGGGCTTGTTTGGAAGGCTCCTGTTATTAGCCTTAAGGCATGATTTACAATCACATCCAGAGGTTTCAGAACTGATTTTGTTGCTGTTGCATAGATAACTTGGCAGTATCCAATTTTTGATCTGATTAGTGACCTAAAAATGGAGAGCAGCACTGTCTCATGTGCACCCTAGTTCTGATGTGCTAGAGCACTTAAAAGACCAAGCCGAAGGCGAGGTTTTGATTTTATTTGCTGTAGTCTCTTTGCTTCATAGCGACCCCACGAAAAAAAAAAAACTGAAACGTATTTAAAACACTTGTCGAAAATAAACAAGTGAAGAGGCCTGTTTAAAATCTTTACGCTTAACAAATCTATGCAAAACAAAATATCCTTTACATCCTGAGTTTTTTAGGAAACCCAAGGCAAGGCAATGAGCAAGTGTCTCTCCCCATATTGCGGGCATTTTCATGAGTAGATTTGAAACGGTTTTAGAAACTAAAAGTGAATATTTTGTCAAAGTATGGCTACGTTTTGTAGACAATATTTTCGAAGAGCTTAACACCAACATATGCAACGTAGACGATTTTATTGATAGGCTACGACTAGACAGTCAATGTGACTCAAGAAAATTTATTCACGAATTCGAGATTGATAACAGACTACATTCTCTAAATGTATTAGTTATTAAAAATAATGACTTTCTTAAATTTGATATCCACAGAAAGAAAGCCACCACTCTAAGTTGTATTCCTAATGACTGGCATTATACCGACAATAGGCATGGATGAAAAATGATAATGTTTTGTATCCTCCTACTATGTCGAAAAGCATAACTATTGGACAATTGATAGTCCCTTTATTAATCTTACTTTTAAAGGGGTATACATTTATCCAATCCAATCCATAGCAGGTGGTAGTGGAATTTTCCTTTACGTAATAGTAAAGGATGTTTTCACGCGCAAGGAGGTACCACCTCATACATCAAGGGGCCGGTGAAGTCCCAGCACACGTTTCTGGTTCTGGTGTATGAGTCGGTTTCCCTTATAAGTAAAAATGATGATGGCCCCTCCTTGTACAAAATATTCCGGAGGCAAAATACCCCTCCATTCGGATCTCCGGGAGAGGGGTGTACAGGGGGCGCCAACATCAGGATTTAACATATCCTTTTCGAATATATGTGGCCTAAATTCTAACCTGAACTCCGTCCACCATTTCCTCCAGGCTAACAGGCCCCAACTCCTCTTCCTCACCGAAACCCAAATCAGTGCCAAAACAGCCACTAATCACCTTAATTTCCCGGGGTATGAGCTCCTTACTTCCTTTAGATTGCATGGAGGCGTGTGCGCATACGTCCGTAGCAATCTACCCTGCACCAGACTCCCCAATTTAGAAGCTGGAAGAAAAGACATACTATGGATAAAACTTTCTCTCAGGGCTGCAACTAAATTCATCTGTTGCATTTACCGGTCACCTTCTGACAACAACTTTGTCCAGCTCTTTGACTACCTTTCTGAAAAAACCGACTATCTGATTTCTGAATATCCTTCCTCCGAGGTCACTATTCTTAGTGACTTCAATGTCCATAATAAGGAATGGTTAGGATCTTCAAAAACCGATCCACAAGGGAGAGCAGCGGAGGCCTTTGCAGTCAGCAATTCTTTAGCCAATATGGTTCAGCAACCTACTTACTTTCCTCGTATCCCAAGACACAGCTCAAATCCCTTGGATCTCCTTCTTACTACACAACCTGAATGCTATAATATATCAGTCACCGCCCCCCTTGGTCGCTCAGGCTACGGCATGGTCACTGCTTCCTGCGCAATGCAACCCGAGGTCACACAGTCATCACACCCACGTATCGTTTAGCACTACAACTCCGCAAACTGGGACGAAATGCAGAATTACTTTTCCTCATTTCCATGGGCGTCTGTCTGCTTCTCTCATCCTGACCCCTCTGATATCTCACAAAACGTCACCGAAATTATCCAAGCTGGCATGGAATTATTTATCCCACGTACACAGAAAACCTTTTCAGCCATTCAAAAGCCCCGATTCTCTAAATCCTGCGACAAGGCCAGACTTGAAAAAGTCAAAGCTCACAAAACGCTTCTACACAATCCCAGTCAAGAAAATCGTCAAGCATTTAACGACGCAAGAAACCGCTATGTCCGCATTGTTTCTGAGGCAAAAAACTCGTTTAATAACCACATCAAAAACAAAGTCCTCTTAAGCTCCAACGGCGGCAAACCCTTCTGGACTTTTGCTAAATCTATTGGGAATAATTTCTGCAAAAGCACGTTCCCACCTCTTGGATGAAATTGTTTCTACCGCCCTGGGCAAGGCTGAACTTTTTGCTTCGTTGTTCGCCGGCAATTCTACTCTCAACCCACCTCCAAATGTTCAACCACCAACAGTCCCCAATGTCGCGCATAAAATGACGGATATCATTTTCAAAACTAAAAAGGTACGAAAGATGCTCTCTTCTCTTAATACCAGGAAAGCCTCTGGCCTTGACGAGATCCCAGCAATTGTTCTCAAAAAAATGCACACCAGAGCGTGCTCCTGTCCTGACTCGTCTGTTTCAGATATCTTATAATAAAGGCATATTCCCTAGTAACTGGAAAACTGCTCGAGTACAACCCATCCCCAAGAAAGGATCCAAAGCACTTCCCAGCAACTACAGGCCTATTTCTCTCCTTTCAGTCGTCTCTAAAGTGATGGAAAAGTATATAAACATTGAATTACTAAAATTTCTTGAAAAACACAGTCTAATCTACGACAGGCAGTATGGATTCCGTCAGCGCAGATCGACTGCCGACCTCCTTTCCTTTGTCACCCATTCTTGGAACAAGTCTATGGAACCACACGGTAAATCCCAGATTGTTGCTATAGACATATCCAAAGCATTCGACCAGGTCTGGCACGCAGCGCTGCTTAATAAACTTCCGGCCTTTGGCCTACCACCAAAACTCTGTATGTGGACAGCAAATTTCCTCTCCAACAGGAGCATATCTGTTGTTGTGGATGGCCATTCCTCTAAACTGTATCCAATTAATGCAGGAGTTCCTCAAGGTTCAGCTTTAGCCCCTACTTTGTTTCTTCTCCACATCAATGACCTCCTCTCGAGCACATCCAACCGAGTTCACAGCTACGCGGACGACAGCACCCTCCATTCAAATATACAATATTCTAAGCCTGTCTCTTTAGCCCAATTAGATGAGGATCGCAGACTCATGGAGGGTTCTGTCTCCGTGGATCTCAAAAAAATATTAGACTGGGGAAGTAGAAATCTTGTATAATTCAACCCCACCAAAACTAAGTCTTGCTTTCTTTCTCACAAGAGATACACCAGCCCTAGACCCATCACAATGAACAACCAAGTTATTCAAAGTAATGAGTCCTTTTCTCTTGTTGGCATTTCTGTGGATCGAAATCTTAATTGGCACCAACATGTCACATCAATTTCAGAAGCGGCTGCTAAGAAATTAGGTTTCCTCTTCCGGGCTCGCAAATACTTTTCACCAGCTAATCTCTATACCTTATTTACTTCTATTTCCATTGTGAACTGGATTTGGGGGTTGATGTTATTTAGGTAAGAAAGGAATTCGTCTAGAAATTCTTTACCGTGTGGTCAGATAGCGAAAACGTCGTCAACGTATTTTAACCAACAGGTTGCTTTAAGTTGGGATGAATTAAGGTCTTGTGTCTAGAAGTTTTCCATGTAAATGTTAGCCAATGCAGGAAAGAGTGGTGAATCCATTGCATCACCTCAAACTTGTTTGTAAAATTTGTTTTGAAAAAGGAAATAAGTGTTAGATGTGCAGTGTTCTACAAGAGCTAAGGTATCGTGGGAAATTTTGTGTTTATTTTTGAGAATGTCAAGGGTTTCAGATAGAGGTATATTGGTGAATAAGGAAACTATATCAAAGATAACTAAGATGTCGTTTTGAGAATTGGTGTTGTTTTGAAGAAGGACAATGAAAAGGGTGCAGTTTTTGACATAGGATGTAGCGTTTTCTACTTATGGTTGGAGAGTTTTGGTTAGATGTTTTGCAAGTTTTTGTGTGAGTAAACGATGGGCACTTGTGATAGGGCGAAGGGGCATATCAGGCTTGTGAATTTTCGGGAGACCGTATTTTCATCCACTTTCGGAACTGAAGACATCGTAATTGAAGAGATGGAGATTTACAGATATACCTACAACTCCAACAGCACTGTGCTGAACGCTTCCAATAACAGTGATGTAAACTTTCCGCCAATCTATAGACATATCCTGAGTTCATGCCATCCAGCATGAAAAACCAAAGTGTTCTGTGACGCCAAGGATCCCCGAAATGTGTCTTGCTCTGTGCTTCTCAGAACAGTTCAACAAGTGTCAACGTCACCTGTCTGTCACTTGTCATTTTTAGCTAACTAGTACAGTCTGGAAGTATAGCCTTGTCTGTTTTCCACTAGAAAAAAATTACAAAATATTGGCTCATCTTAGCACTACCTATTCTAGGACACCAAGTTATTCTATTTTTATATACAGGGTGTTTGAAAAAAGTCTGCTAAAGTTTTCAGGACGTATAGCACACCAAAAAATAAGTGTAGATCATTTAATAAAACTATTGCCTAAAATGCACCCCTAAGCAGCTACAGCCCTTAGAAAATGGATCTAAAAATGTTTTTTGGCATTTTTTTTAAAACCGCAACATATAGCTTAATGAAATTTAAAACAGATGCGTCAGTTTTTTATTAGAAATATTACAAATTTTTTCAGAGGCATAACTTACATGGTGGGTGGAATGGTTCAATTTCAATATTCCCATATTTTTGTTGTGCGTGGTTTTATCTAATAGATTTCCAAAAAATCCCACAGCTTTATTTATTTTACATAAAAAAGTCACTTATGTTAAAATGTTTTAAAGTTGACCGTTTTCTAGTAATATGCAGTTGAATGTTGACGTGTTGTTCAACCTTTTAAAATCATTTGTGCAAAATTCCTTCGAAAGTCTTTTAAATAGGCGATGATATGAATTAAGCAAATGAGCAGGATGTCAGCTTGGCAATGTTTGACGAATTGTAAATGTCACGTTTTTATTTCTGTTATTTGTTAATTAAAAAAATGGCAAATTACACGTATACTGAACAAGTTGATATGATTTTAGCCTTGGGTGAGTGTTCAAGTTAAGCTGTGAGAAGATATGCAGAAGAATTTCCTATGAGAAGTGTACCAAATCGAAAAAGCTTTTTGGCAATAAAGCAGCAGTTCGCTTAAAATAACAAACACGGAGGACATCTTAAAGGTGCACGAAAGGTAGACGTTGGGAAACAAGTTTTGGAAACCGTTTTTTATCAGCCTACAATTACTTCACGCAGATTAGCATCAAAAGTTAAGTTTTGCCATGCAAGTGCGTTTAGAATTTTGAAGGAAAAGCAACTCCATACTAACATTTTAGGCAAGTGCAACATTTACTACCAGAGTATATGCCAGCAAGAGGCGACTTTTGTGAATTACTGCTTGAGCGGAAAGCTATTGATCCAAATTTTCCAATAAAATCTTATTTACGGACTAAGCGACATTTATCATAACTCTCATTTCTAACCGAAGAAAATCCTAGAGTTACTAGGACTACTTACTCTCACCATCTACATGGTTTTAAAGCAAATGTTTCGGCGGCTACTTTAGAAAATGAATTCATCAGATTTTACATGTTTCCTGGTACCTTGAACGGAGATATATATTCTGATCTCTAGAAAATGATCTATTTCAAATATTGGAAAATGTAACCTTACATCTTAGAAGGGACATGTTTTTATTCATGGTTGCGCACCCCCACATTTTAGCAGATGAGTGCGACAGTGGCTAAATATTAATCTTCCAAACAATTCGATCGAGCATGGTGCTGACGCACCAATACACTGGCCAGCGAGATCTCCCGATATGACTCCATTCGACTTCAATATTTAGGGCGATCTGAAGGCAAAGATGTATGAAAATGAAATTAACACGGTCGTGGAATTAGGAGACATAATAATTAATGAATGTATACATACTCAAAATACTGGTAAAGTGCTAAATACTTTAACGTCAAATTTAAACAAAAGCCTATGTATTCAAGAGAACGGGGAAATTTTGAGCACCTGTTGTGATTTATTAATTTTGTTGTGGTTTATTAGTATTATTAAGTTTTTTTGTTAAGTTTATAAATAATCCTAAGGTTGTTTCATTTCATGTTGTTTAAATATTACATTTGATTATCACACCTTATATTATGTGTTCTTCTTATGCAGTTGTGTTTTTCAAAAAATAGGTCTAAAAAAACGTCAAACAATGTCAAGCTGACATCCTGATTATTTGCTTAATTCATATCAGGACTTCCTAAAAATATTTTCGAAGACATTTTGGACAAGTGGTTTAAAAAGCTTGAAAAACACGTCAACATGCAACTGCAAATTACTCAAAAAACGGTCAATTTTAAAACATTTTAACAGAAATACCTTTTTTTATCTAAAATAAATGAGGCTTTGAGATTTTTGATCAATGTATTAAATAAAACCACGCACAAAAAAAAAAAGATATAGAAACTGAACCATTCCTTTCCCTTGGAAGTTACGCCTCTGAAAAACATATGAAGATTACAACAAATGATTAATATTTCTCATGAAAAACTACGCCCCTGTGACAAATTTCATTATGTTATCTGAAGTAGTTTTGAAGAAACTGCCAAAAAACCATTTTTTAGGAATCTTTTCTAGTGGCTATGGCTGTAATTCCCTAGGGGTGTATTTTAGGAAATTGTTTTATAGCATAAACTACACTTAATTTTTGATGTAGTATACGTCTTAGACATTTTAGCAGATATTTTTGAAACACCTTGTATAGGGATCATACAAAAACACACAAAAATACACCTGACAACAAACAACACCAAACATAAAGATGCGTTCACATCCAACATTTATTTATATTATACGACAAATACGTTTTTTTCCAAACAGGCATTAAATATATTGATTGTTAGTGTTACCTTGAGAGTAGATTGGGTTATTTATCTCTAAATGTATCTACATTATATTCTACTTTAGTTAAAAAATTAAATCTGAGGCATAATTTAATGCATGTAATGCATTTAGAATATTTATATTGGCGATAAAAATCACCAAGATAAGATGTTTATATATTGGTTATATATCAAGGTGAAGCGGCTAATCAAATCTGACCCTTATTGCATACTTTTAGGTTTACTTTGAATGTTGTTAGGACAGAAAGGACAAAGGAAAGTAAATAAGTAGTATACCCACCTGATTGCGGGACACTTAACCGTTATTTATATACTAAATTTCGTTATTTTAAACACACACTCAAAAACGTTATTCACTAACTTGAGACTCAAAAACCCACTTTACTTTACAAAATTTTCAATTCATGTTTTCGTTGATATTTTTATCTACTAAAATTTTATATATTAGATAGCTTTAAACCTAAACTTTATTTAACTTTTAATGCAATGTTACCTTTATACCTAAATCCTAATTCCACCCAAAGCGCAAACTTTATTTAACTTTTAATGCAATGTTACCCTGTATACATGAATTCACCCATACCCATAAATGAAAAAAAAAACCTCACGCAAATTTATAAAAAATTACGATTCCTTGAATTGGGAAAGATAAAACTAATTTCATTAAATACGAGATTTAAAATTTACATCTACGATTTTTAGTGAATGCATTTAATATCAATATCGAATATGAATATATGTGGCCTAAATTCTAACTTGAATTCCGTCCACCATTTTCTCCAGGCAAATAGGCCCCAAGTCCTCTTCCTTCCCGAAACCCAAATCAGTGCCAAAACAGCCACTAACCACCTTAATTTCCCTACTTCCTTTAGATTGCATGGAAGCGTGTGCGCATACGTCCGTAGCAATCTACCCTGCACCAGACTCCCCAATTTAGAAGCTGGAAGCTAAATTCATCTGTTGCATTTACCGGTCACCTTCTGACAACAACTTTGTCCAGCTCTTTGACTACCTTTCTGAAAAACCGACTATCTGATCTCGGAATATCCTTCCTCCGAGGTCACTATTCTTGGTGACTTCAATGTCCATAATATGGAATGGCTAGGATCTTCAAAAACGGATCCACAACCAGCTTACTTTCCTCGTATCCCAACACACAGCTCAAATCCCTTGGATCCCCTTCTTACTACAAAACCTGAATGCTATAAGACATCACTTACCGCTCCATTGGTCGCTCACACCACGGCATGGTCACTGCTTTCTGCGCACTGCAACCCAAAGTTACACAGCCGTCACACCCATGTATAGTTTGGCACTACAACTCCGCAAACTGGGACGAAATGCGGGATTACTTTTCCTCATTTCCATGGGCGTCTGTCTGCTTCTCTCATCCTGACCCCTCTGATATCTCACAAAACGTCACCAAAATTATCCAAGCTGGCATGGAATTATTTATTCCACGTACACAGAAAAGCTCTTCAGCCACTCAAAAGCCCTGGTTCTCTAAATCATGTGTCAAAGCCAGACTTGAAAAGGTAAAAGCTCAAAAAACGCTTCTACACAATACCAGTCAAGAAAACCGCCAAGCATTTCACGACTAAAGAAACCGCTGTATCCGCATTCTTTCTGAGGCAAAAAACTCGTTTAATAACCACATCAAAAACAAAGTCCTCTCAAGCTTCAAAGGCAACAAACTCTTCTGGACTCTTGCTAAATCTATTGGAAATAATTTCTGCAAGAGCACGTTTTCACCTTTTGTTTCAGGGGATGAAATTGTTTCTACCGCCCTGGGCAAGGCTGAACTTTTGCCGTGTTGTTCGTCGGCAATTCTACTCTCAACCCACCTCCAAATGTTCAACCACCAACAGTCCCCAATATCGCGCATAAAATGACGGATATCATTTTCAAAACTAAAAAGGTACGAAAGGTTCTCTCTTCTCTTAATACCAGGAAAACCTCTGGCCTTGACGAGATCCTAGCAATTGTTCGCACCAGAACTTGCTCCAGTCCGGACTCGTCTGTTTCAGATATATTACAATAGGGGCATATTCCCTAGTAACTGGAAAACTGCTCGAGTACAACACGTCCCCGAAAAAGGATGCAAAGCGCTTCCTAGCAACTACAGACCTATTTCTTCCCTTTCAGGCGTTCCTAAAGTGATAGAAAAGTACATAAACACCGAGTTACTAAAATTTCTTGAAAACACAGTCTAATCCACGACTATGGATGCCGTCAGCGCAGATCCACTGCCGACCTCCTTTCCCTTGTCACCCATTCTTGGAACAAGCCTACTAAACTACACGGTGAATCCCAGATTGTCGCTCTACACATATACAAAGCATTCGACCAGGTCTGGCACGCAGCGCTGATTAATAAACTTCCGGCCTATGGCCTGCTACCAAAACTCTGTACCTGGACAGCAAATTTTCTCTCCAACTGCAGCATTTCTGTTGTCGTGGATGGCGATTCCTCTAAGCAGGTGTTCCTCAAGGTTCAGCTTTAGCCACTACTTTGTTTCTTCTCCACATCAATGACCTCCTCTCTAGCACATCCAACCCAGTTCACAGTTACGCGGACGACACCACCCTCCACTCAAATATACAATATTCTAAGCCTGTGTCTTTGGCCCAATTAGATGATGATCGCAGACTCATGGAGGTTTCTGTCTCCGTGGATCTCCAAAAAATATTAAACCGGGGAAGTAAAAATCTTGTACAATTCAACCCCACCAAATCCCAGTCTTGCTTTCTTTATTATAAGAGATACACCATCCCTAGACCCATCACAATGAACAACCAAGTTATTCAAAGTAATTAGTCCTTTTCACTTGTTGGCATTTCTGTGGATAGAAATCTCAATTGGCATCAACATGTCACATCAATTGCAGAAGCGGCTGCTAAGAAATTAGGTTTCCTCTTCCGGGCTGAAACATGTAGATGCCAGATAAGATCATCTAAAACTGCTACAACCAATGTAGAGCAAGAGTGCACTCGCTGGTCACTATGGTGCCCGCTATTTGAACGTTTGGACTTTGTGGGTCACTCTCTGTAGAAAGATATAGTTATGTATTTCCGAGGTACTAAACTTGCAGTGTACCTACTTAGAATATCAGAAGTAACAATTATTTACGGAGTTTGCTTTTCTGAATTCTCATTAATGAACATTTTAATTAGTTTTCCTCATTAATACAGACCCACAGGGTGATATTAAGCAAGTTGCTGTTGTAAAAAATGCTATCATCGGTAGAGCTGTTGATTTTTAGGTTGATTGCCGAGAGAGAGAGAGAGAGAGAGAGAGAGAGAGTTATTTGTATGCAATAGAAGTGCGGGAGCCAAAACGGAACCTTGTGGAACACCCACTACGTTTAAGTAGAAGTTCCCACCTTAATTGTATTTATCGCCTTGTGTTTAGGGTAATGCTTTGTATTTGTGTTTTATTTAACATTAGGTTTTAAATCGAGAAACTAATAAAAAACATAAAAACACAGTCTGAAGCTCTATCTCCTAGTTTCTTTGTTGCAAAACAAAGAGAAAGGTTTTTTTTATAACCAATACATTCTAAGAAGCTACCTGAAGATTTTGTGATTTTTTGCAAGTAACATTAACGTAGATACATTTAGAGTTTTGGTTCTTAAATATAGATAAGTAATAGAACAGATCATGCTTACATCCTGGCTTACCGATGGGTGGTCCCCCTTGACATTCTGCAAGGCCTTGCTGGGCGCAGTGGGGGTGCGGGCCTCTGAGGGCAACGCCCCCGCACTGCTGCCTGCCGGGGATTTGGCCTGGGGACTTCCTGTCGTTCTGAAAAATAAATTACTATTTAATGCACTGTTTTAAGTTACGATGGCAGCTATATCACCCAGATTTTAACCCCTTAACTTTTTTATTATCAGCGTAAAAAATAACCGAAACAATGTTGTGTGAAAAAATTAGGTTTGTGTCTAATCCTTATCGCGGAGAAACTACTGAGCATCGCGTTCTCAAGATACTAGTTATATGATTTTTTAAATGAAATACCCAGCATTATTAATTTTTTGTAAGATGCTATTTCTTTATTGGGTTAATATATGGGTAATATTTTTATAACGGGACAATTACCAAAAACTAAAAGTTCAAAACTGAAATTACTTTTTGACCAGCAATTCATATATTTTTTTTAACCTTCATTTGTCCTAAATACATATATAAAGTGGCCACGAAAGATATCCAGTAGTTTAGGAATTGTAAATGTTTGTGTTTACAGGTATCACAATAATCATCATTTCGGAAACGGTTGAAAAAGTGCCTATAGTGGTTTGTCTAGTAATATTTTTGTAATAAAATTGGTTAGAACATGTAGCATATTATAAGGAATTTGCAAGTAGGAAATATTTACTCATTTATATACAAGTTAAAGGTGAATGAACGCATTTACAGATACCTGTTTTAGAATCCCTTAAAAAACAAAGTGTTACTTTTTAATTTAGGCCATATTAAGGTCGTTAAATATGGTGTACTTGCATTTATATCATTAGTATATTATAACTGTGAATACATCTTAGGCTAATAAGTGTTTAGATTGGTTATTTTTTCAACAATTAAATTAAACTTAACTGTTACCGAAATGACGTAATGTTGCCGAAATGATGTAAGATCAATAATATTTGTAATAATAGGACTTGAAATGTAAAAACTAGTTTCTGTAAAATAATTTTATTGAGTAAATAAACACTAAGCCAAAATTAACATGGCATGAGGAAAAAATTAATGGTAATAAGTGACTGTTACACAGTGTCAGTCACTTTTTTTAACTAAGCATGACGGACAAACAAAAACATTTCCATTCTTATTCAGATTATGCTTCAAGATACATTTAATATGATATGAGCGTTGACACTGCAAGCATTTGATACCCACAGTTCTTGAAGATATTTGAAATGTACACGTAAAACATAGACCATTTTGAACTTTATTGTTTTGAGGAAATTCTTGTGGAGCAACAACTGCTATATCTGATGTAATATTAATTACCGCCTCGGAATTTTTTACCTGAAAATCTAGGTTATTAATTGAGGAAAATGAATAAAAATGTAATTGATATTACATTAAATAAAATACAAATATTTAGAAAAATATGTTTAAAAATATAGGAACTAATAAAAAGTTGATTCTTATGAAAAAGGATACCATGGGGTGGCAAACTGTCAATCTGTTCTTGCGGTGGAACTATTACAACTTCTGATAAAATATGAATTTTTTTCTCGGACTCTGAGAACTCGGACTTTTCTCGAACCGATTCCAAATCTGTTATTAGTAATTAAGGAAATAAATGAACATTTTGGATACAATGTATTATAGATGGACAAATACAAAAAGGATACTTCTTGGACACAAACCGACGGAATCCTGTTGTTCTGGTTCCAAACTAACTAAACTTGTTGCCTCTGGTGACAAACTGCATACATTTTCTTTCCCAGTTATCAAATTGACTTTTGTCTTTCGCGTCGCAATGTTCCTAATAGTTTTATTTGGCTCCAAGTTGACCTTAGTTGTTTTGTGTTTTTGTTGCACTAATGTGACCATAGGTGTTCTTACAACACTGAAGTGTGAACATATTCCACCAAGAGGACAAGAAAAACAACTAATTCCCCTCAAGAAAGCAACCGCAGGTTTTTCTTTGGACCAAGTTATTTGGTGAAGAGACATTATTTGTGGGACAGATGCGAAACTCTCTGCCATGTCTAGTTTACATTTTTGTATTTCATCACTAGTTACTTCCCAAATTTTTATGCAACTGTTTGGTGAAACCTTATCAATGAACGTCGTAGCCGAAGATATGTCATGACCATATAAAACTAAACTGTCAGCCTTTCTCTTTAGAGTGCCACCCACACCATCCATTGGGCCCTTACCGTGTCCGCTTGCAGTGAAGTTCCAACTTATTTCCTGTACATTTTTAAAGTAAGTTGGAACCTTCGTAATAAAAAAGTGACAGTTAAATCTATTTCTGTATTGGGACGTTGGTCCATCAGAAAAGAAATGTATTCCTGAAGTATTTGGTCTCTGTGTAGCTAAATCCAGCAACAATTTGTGAAGATGAGCCCAGATGGCGTGAGACTGGTGATCTAAAGTATCGCTAACCGAACAAAAACATTGACTCTTAAGGACTGATGTTCCATCTTTTCGAAAATAATAAATTCCTGTATGAAGGGAAATTTGCTTTTTAGATGCACCAAAGTGCATTGACTGTATCTCTGACGAATATTTCGCAACGTAATTTTCGGAAAAATCTACCTGAATTATTACTTCATCCATTGTAAGTGTTTCCTTTTTGTTTTGGAGTTCTTCCATTTGATGCTCCATTATAAAAACATGTTTCATAAATTCTACTAATTGTTTATTAAGTACTTCTAAAAGTGTTTTTACTGTGGAATATTTTTCAGTTTTTACAGTTCTCTTAATTTGTTTCTTAGTACCTTTAATATCTCTTTCCTCAGTTTTGTTTTCCCACTGATAATATCGAATTTCTTCGCTTAAAAGATGTTTCGACTCATCTTTTAAATAACATACGTTTAATTTGCAAGTAAGGCAACGTCTAAACATACAATCGACATTTGTCATATCACACACTAATTCATTGATTAACTTTCTAGGGCATTTTGCATTTATCAGATTTTCTAAATGCATTCTCGATACAATAAATGCTATATTTTCATGTCTAATGCACGCGCATGTTTCCCGATCCCGTTGAGTTGGTCTTACGATCCAGAACGGCTTATATTTTTGAAATGTGGAGTGTGAGATCTTGATTCCTCCAGTTTCAATATATTTTGTATGCAAATTTTTTACTGAGTCGAGAAGTAATCTCTTTTGTTTTATTATTTTTCCTTTTCGGATATAGTCTCTTTTTCCTGGACACATTTTTGAGCTACTGTCTTTTTCGAGGAACTCCTGAACTGATTTTCTAATTTTCTGTGCGGTATGACTATTTCTCTCCTGTCTATCATTTTTGCTCAAATGCAAACTATTAATTTGTTTTTTATGCATCTTGTATGAAACAATGTTTTTAACCTGACCAATCATCCTATATTTTTTTAGTATTTTACCACTGATTAATTTCGATGCAATTTGTTTATTCTTTTGGTTGTCTAGCGATTGTACATTATGAGATAATTGGGAGCGTACTACTTCACCAAACAATAATTGTTTCTTAACTTCCTGAGGCACATCAAGTCCTTTTGTCATCTGGTGTATTTTAGTATTTGGAGAGTCCATAGATTGATTTCCAGATTTTCGATTTTGAGACTTCAGCTCTATAATCTTCAATCTTTGCCTTTCTTCTCTTTTTCTATAATTTTCTAGTCTTCTTTTTAATTCGGCAATTTCTCTCTTAGATTCTTCTAGTTTCCTGTAACACGTCGCTCTATCGCGCTTAACCTTCTTTCGACCTGCTTGTTTTTTGGACGAGTTTTGTGTTTGAGACGTTCCAGGAGTTTCAAATGGCATGTTATGATTTTCATCAATTTCGTTCTCATTCGCGGCCTGTTGAGAGTTTTCTACCTTTCTATTAACTTCTACAACATTTTCTGTTTTCTTTCCAGGTCTATTTTCTTCCAATTGTTCGTCTTCGCTATTTGGAGGTGAATTACTTTCCATAAAATGTTGAGTTGCTAATTGTATTTTTTTGTTATTTCTGTATTTCAGGCTGGCTTCCTTCCATCTTTTTCTTTGCTTCCGTTTCTCCCTGTCACTAAGCGTCTCTATAGATTTAACAGTACCTGCATGTTTCTTTTTTTCATATCTTTCCCTATCCTTTCTCCGTTTTTCCTCTAACTGTTCTTCGGTCATTTTAGCTCTGTACTTTTGAACTCTTTTTGTACTGACTTCTATTGTATTTTTCTTTGTTTTTCGGTTTTTCACCTGGGGTGAATTTACTATCTGATTATTTAACTTTTTTGATGTCTTCTTTATTTTAACTTTGTTTGGTAACACTATTGTGTCACATATTGGAGCTTTATTCTCGGCTTCATCAACTTGCTCATTAGACTGGTTTTCAAGCAATCTTGGAATATTATCAGAAACTGAATCTATATTTTTGTCCTTACTTCCGATGGATTCCGACTGATCTTTTTTGTTTTTGCTACCCACATTTAATTTAATTTTGAAATTTAAACTTTGAGTAGATTTTTTAAGGCTTTTTTTATTTTTCTTCTCAGTTTCCATTTTCTCAAACGCCAACTTACGGTTTACTTCTAATTTTTTCTTTAAATCAATAAATCTCTGCTCTTCCATGAGATTCTGAAAGATAGTGCAAAATTTCTAAGAAAAACCTTAAAGGTAAATTAGTGTCATTCCGGAAACAATTCCGTCATTTCGGAAACAATTTTGCGCCTAACAAATTGTTTCGGTAATGACGTTTCCGAAATGACGAAATCTGACCAAATTTCTCGTAAACACCTAATTTATCGACTGAGCAATGTGAAATTGTGAGGTTATGTTTACAATTATCGGTATTACTAGAATAATCACATAAAAACTTCAAAAGACAAGAATACAGTTATCAGCACATGTTTCCGATTTGATGGGCAATAAAGGTACGCGAAAATATCCCGTCCTTCGTAAATTTATTTAAAAAAAATGATAAATATTGACAAAAACTTACCGGCATTTCTGGACTTAGCATAACACAAACTACATCTAGGTGCACATGCGCGGTGATTTCAGGTTTATAGGCGCGAAATATTCAAACATATTGGTCGTGTTTCCGGAATGACGAGCGTCTCTCCGGACAAAAAACAATGGAATATTAAAATGTTATACCTATGTTTAATCGGAAGAATACTGGTATATATATATTGATAGCAAACACTTTGAAAATTGATCTGCTCATACTTTGTAATACCTTAGATAAATATATTAGGGGAACAATCCTTTTAAAGTTCAGAAATCGAGTTTCGGACAGTTACCGGAATGACGATTTCGGTCATATATTGATGAATTCTAAAAAAATATGAATTAACGTGGCTTCCATTTTATGTGTATCAGTTAGATATCCATTTGGGCTTGACATATATGTTTAGTTTATGCTTTTAGGCCCAATAGTTTACTAGAAATGACTTTGGACATGCAATTGTCCTAATATAAAAATTTTACCCATATACGTGAAATATTTTGCTTAAGTTCTTGAAAGTTATACAGGCTGATCGGTAATAGAACGAAAATGAAATGTCACATGTAAAATCTATATCTATTTAAAAATGAAACTACTGAGCATCGCGTTCTCAAGATACTAATTATGCGCTTTTTTAAATGAAATAATCAGCATTATTATGCTTTTTTTTTGTAAGCTGCTATTTCTTTATTGCGTTAATATATTGTTACAGCGCACTTCAAGAGATGCAGGTACGGTGCTGCCACATATCCAAAACTTCCCCAACATCTGGGAACTCTTGCACAATCTGACAACACCGCCTCCCCTCTCCCCTGGGGGTGCATGGGGTGACCCCCCACAGGCGAAGTCTTAACCCTCTAGGACCAAAAATAACGAAGTTACTAACTTGTACCACGTCGGAACGGATAACTGAGATCTGCTCATTCCGAACACACTGTATATACACCCTGTATACGCAGAGAGCCCTTATAGTACAAGAAAAACCTCCTGTGTAACACAGGAGTGATCGCCACATTTGGATCACCTATATATATATATATATATATATATATATATATATATATATATATATATATATATATATATATATATATATATATATATCCCTGTATACACACGGAGCCGATCTGTATTTACAGAACCTTCTAGCAAAAGAAGGTCCTGGAACATTCTGGAATGGAACACTCCCGAAACTAGGTGGAAAGTACCACGGGTATATAAAGGCGGAAGCAAGCCAGCTCAGGCAGTTCAGTTAGAGAATGTTAAAGTGACTCGAAGAAGCAGTAACCAGTGTGATGTGTTAGAAAGTAGCGACTGTAGTTCCAGTATAGTGACTTTTCTCAAGATTAGTGATTGTAAAACCAGATAAACTGAGTGTTTTGTGAGAGAGACATTTTAGAACTTTTATTGTGTCCATATTTAGGGAGTAAATAAAGCTGTTTTGTTAAAATTTAAAAGTCTCACTTATCCAGAACCAGGCGAAAACGCAACAATATACATGAAATATTTTGCTTAAGTTGTTTGAAAGTTATACAAGCTGCTCGGTAATATAACTAAAATGTAATGTCGTATGTAAAATCTATACTTATTTAAAAATAATAATAAAAAAAAATATATTGCCTAGATCAGGATATTTTCCACTAAAAATACTAATAAAAATCAGTTAAAAGTCCTAAATATCATTTGACAGTCGGCAACTAGTTTTACCTTGCTAAAACTGGGCGAGGTTTTTGACTAGTGCGGCACAGGCGTTTATTAGGTGTTACGGTAGATAGCCTGGTTTCAGATAGGGGGTCTTGTGCTAGAAATAGTCGAGAGTTTTTGTTTTAAATTCCCACTCCTGTGTGATTTGTTATTTTTTTAGCGTACTGCAGCGGTTAGGCGGGATAAAAAATCTAATTGTGGCACCCGAAAGGTATGCATCATCTATTAGTATAGGATATATACAGGGTGAGGATTTTAAAGTGTTACAATCGAATATTTGAAAAATCGCTTGGACTATTTTGATAAAAATTTGGTTAGGTGATAAGTAGGCTGGGGGACATATTTTGAAATATTTTTGACACTTACCCCTCCACCTAATTTTGCAGCGCCGGTGTCACGTTATAAATGCCAAATAGAATGCTGTTTTTTTCTTTCAAGAATTCGGTTCCCTGTGAAGAACTGCGTATGTACGTCAAAGTCGTTGTACTTGTACTAATGATTATATAATTGTGAATTTTACAATAAATATAATGTGGCCACATTGCTTTGAAGGCCACCTAAGCACGGATATATACAATGTTTTTTAAGACACAATATACCTTAACTTCTGGATAACGTAGAAAATTGACAAGAAGAGGTGTGGTTTCAGCAAGACGGAGCACCACCATGCTTTACGCGCCAAATGAGAGACACTAAATAACGTGTTTTGAGATACATGGGTTGGTCACTATGTCCCGGTAAACTGACCCGCAAAGTCTCCTGATCTCACGCCTTTGGATTTGTTTTTCGGTATTTATTTAAAAAAAAACTTATCACTATAACATGAACCACGCCAGAAAATGTGAGAGATCGGGAAGCATGTACGTTAGTAACCGCTGAAATGTTGAGTAATGTGCACTGCTTTTGCCGAAGGAGAATTTTTAAATGTTTGGAAGTAAATGGAGTACATTTCGAACACCTTTTAAAACACAACCGTTGTTAAACTTAAGGCATTTTATGCTGGTTCTTACTGTAGTTTTATTTACTGGAAAATTCACAAGTATGCAACCAGTAGCAAAAATGCAACGATTTTCTACGTATAGATGCAGTTCTTCACGAAGAATATAATTATTGAAAAAAAACACGATTTGACATTTATAACGCGACATTGGCTCTTTAAAATAAGGAAAAGGGGTAAATCTAAAAAATATTTCAAAGTGTGTCCCCCAGTTTACTTATCACTTCCCCAAATTTTGAGTCAAAGATTCAAATCTCCTCACCGTGTGTATACTGTGCGTTTAGAATCGCCGCAACGTATCATGCAATAATTGTCATAAATAGAAATATAAGATTGTTGGCTATGACCCAACTGCAGTATGGTGCGAAGGATTTTCAGCCAAACATTCTGGATGTTCGAAAAGAAATTGAGGCTAGGAAAAATTCATTTCGCGTACACAATTACTGTTGGGAATATAACTACAAGGTGGTTGGGAAGATTAAAATGAAATGTCGTAAGTAAACTCGATTTCTAAGGGTAGAATAAAATACAACTTTTTTCAGAGTAACGTTAATAAGATGTATAAATGAAAAAACAAAACAAAGCAAAACAAAACAAAACAAAAAGGTAGCAACTCATAAAAGTGGATTGATGGAGCCTCGGTGGTCCAGAGGTAAGAACGTGTGCCTCTAAAACGAAGGGTACCGGGTTCGATTCCCAGGGTTTCTCTTTCACTTTTTCAGTACAAACTGTAATAAATTAACATCAACTGAGGTTCTAGCATTGTACTTGAGCAAGTTAAATGTGTGCACGTTCCGCCTTTCGGACGGAGCGTAAAGCCACCCGTCCCGTGTCCATGCCATGTTGGGCACGTTAAAGATCCCTAACCTCTTTACAGAACGGCAGGGGCTCGGCAAAATTTCCAGAATAGTAAGTGAAACTGCTCCCTCGCGTCGGTGATTGGCCATAGTAGCGGAAATAAGCCGACGTTAAAGTAAAAAAGGGGGTTAAAATAAACGTAAAAAACGTTTTGCCTTTCTTTAAGTTTTTTTATAGTTTGTGAAATAAGCTGCACTCTCCTAAAAAGGTATGCTGTTATAAATTAATTTTGGGGATATTGCGATGAAAACGCTAGAGCTGCGTTTCGTAAATACCATTCAAGGTTCCAGATAGGCGCAAACATGTTTGTCAAGTTTTCTGCAAATAATTTCTGTGGCTTCGTAAAAATAGAAGTGATCGCGGTATTCAAGGACCAGTTTAAAATCACACGCACATCATAGCATAGGCATGCATGATGTTATAAAAACTGGCCCTAAATTTTACATTGATTTATAACGTCAGAAATGGTGGCTGCCATTTAATAAAATTAAGTTTTTGACATTTTTTTTATTTTAAGCTTTGAAAATTCGCAGTAGGCGCATGAAACATAACAAAAGTGCCAGTAATGATGCAAAATGTCGGCCGAGTCTTTTGAACATTAATAAAAAATATTAGATTATACCGCGAGTCAATAATGAAACCTATTATTCCCGAGGATTATTTAAAAAACGAACCGCGAAAGCTGCGAGGGAGTAACATTCCGATGTAATCATAGCCATTATTGCGAGTAGTATACTCTAGTTTATCTACAACTAATTCATTAAATTGAAACTTTTAATGAACAACTTAGTTATTAATAATATTAAAATTAGTAATAGTACAATTAATAAACTGAAATGTTCGTGAACTATCACTAACTTTTGAAGACTTTTCAAAATAAATTTGGAATTTCGGCTGCTGTAAAGAAAGAAGATGCTTCATTACTATTTATCTGCTTGGCAATAGTATCTGCTGTTGCTGTCTTGTTTCTCATAGACCGATTAATGTAACCTTCAGCCACCTGTGGAGATTCCAGCCCCCATGACGCTTTAATCCAGTTATATCGCCTCCTCCATCAATGTACACAGTGGCAGATGATCTGCGATAACAATGGCCGGTATAATTTTGAGGATTTGGCAAATTTAAATATTTGGCAATTTGTCTACCAATGTCTCCAAATTTGTTTTTTCCTATACGTTGTATTGTACATTTGGATTTTTGATAATTTAGAAAGAACGAATTGATTTTTACATGTGACGGACGGAGATTGATGTATATCTTTACAATATTGTAAAAAGTACTGTTTATGTTGAATGTTCGTACAATTTTGGTTTTAGTCTTGGGTATTGTTAGTAATAAGTGTGTTTGAATATCCTTCACGTCTTCAATATTCATTTGATAAAGCTCGTTTGAGCCGCATGCGCCCTTAATTCCAATAATTAATATAACCTGAAGCAAACAAGAATATGAGTCTTTGAATAGATAAGATCAATATCTATATTCACCTTATGTAAAAGAAATATTTCATCAGGAGCGTCATCAATAGATTTCCTAATGTTATAGTGGAAGACTTCTTTGCTTGAAATCCTTCAGAATTTCTTTTTAAAAACGATCGTAGTTTGCCATAATTTTCCAGATCAACGTCATGGTTTATTCTTAACATAGATTTAATTATTAAATAGAATGACAATAATGAGGATGGTTTGTATTTTGCACTTAATTCAGCGAAACAGGCCAGCAGAACTTGTTCGGAAAATGAACTTGTGTTCTTTCGAAGACGCCATTCCTTGAAGGTTGCGTACGTTTTATTATAAATGGATTTTGATGTTTCCGGTATCAAGGTAGATGTTGTTGCTGCAGCTAATTCCACAATTTCTGGAGGTGGGCAAAGTAAAAGACTCTTCAGTATCATCCATCTCAATACAAATACACAAATACTACGCGTTTGACACTGACAGTTTTGAGTTTGTCTACTTTGTTTCCATAGTATTATTTAATTTGAGTAATTTTGTCATTGGAGGGCAAGAGGGAATAATGACTATTATTCCCTCGACATTATTCCCTTAGGGAATAATATATGATATTATACTGCAAAAACCACAAGTATAATACTTACATTATATATTAGTCGTAGATAAAATCTTTTATTTATTTGTAATGGTTTATGAATTTCTCAGTAGACCCCTACAACTCTGACTTTTTGCAAAACTTGTGACATATGTCTAAAACTATGGCAGATAAATGTTGATAGCTGGGACGTTCTAGACTTAGTGGTTTATGTAAAGTCCAGGTATGAAATCAAAATGAGATTTTTTATTAAAAAACAACACAGAGGGTACAAATGTCCGGTATTTTCTAAAGTGTCGCCATTTATGTAATATTTTTTCAAGACATTCGTTCAGCTTGTATCTTAAGAACGTGGCTATTTTCATGTTAATTAACATAAAATCCTAACAAAAATATACTTACTCTAATTGTGCTCTACGTTAGTCCAACGACGTCACAAGGTTGAAGAAGAGACATGAAAAAAAGAAGAAAAAACAATTAGTTAAGTGTAAAAATAAAATCAAGACTAAAACACTAAAAATAGACAATCTGCATGTTTATTAAACCAACTTGTCAGAAAAAAACTTCTGGCGGCTGTTTTGGAGTGCCTTTTAGGTCAGCGCTAAGACAATGCTTTTCAAAATACACACATCGGAAAAGTCTAGGGATATTTTTAAATAATATAAAAAAGGAAACAAATTGATTATGGAATGGGTCAAATTGCACTCACGGTGTATGTATTTAATCAATCACTCAATATAAAACCATTTGTTGTTAAAAAAAGTTAAAATGATATCAAAATTGATAAACCCGATATATGATAAAAGAATTTTCATATGTACCGTTGAATTTAGTTTCGAATTCAGTCATTCCTCAGTTGTTGTTTAGTAGCTACATATAAAATATTGTGTTTTACCATGGAACGGCGACATTTGACTTTAGACGAAATGAATCGAGCGGTAGGCCTTCTTCAGGCGGATAATTAATTAGTAGCTAAGCAGATGGGTGTTTCCCAAAATGTGATTCGTTTATGGAGACATTTTAGGGAAACTGACAGTCCGGCCGAGCAACATCCAGGACGAGGACGCTCTACGATGGCAGGTCAGGATAGATTTTTGTGTTTAACTGCCACAAGGCAGCTTACAATTACGGCACCTGAATTGGTTACGACTCTCCAAAGGGCGCATAATGTAACCATTAGCCGAGATACTGTAAGAAATATTCTTCACGAAGCAAACCTCTCTAGTAGACGTCCATTCAGATGTCCACCTATTTCCAGAGGCAGTCGCGTTGCAAGATTGGACTGGTGTCAAAATTATATGAATTGGACTGCAGATAACTGGGCTACAGCTTTATTCACAGACGAATCTAGGTTTAGTTTCCATCCGAATTCTCGTCGAATAAGGGTGTGGAGACGATTTGTAAATGCGGAACGCTTAAGACATATTCAGGAAGTATACACATACAGAGGTGGTACAATAATGGCATGGGGCGGAATAATTATTGGCGGCAGAACTGAACTCGTTTTTGCAAATCGCTTCTTGATAGCTCAGCTATATCTGGATACCATTCTTCAACCCACCGTGCATCAATTTGCAGGCTCTGTTGGTCAAAACTTCCGTCAAATGCATGATAATGCCCGTCCACATACCGCACGCATCGTATCCAACTAGTTGGATAACGCAGGATTTGAAGTTTTACCATGGCCAGCACAATTCCCAGACCTGAATACGATAGAGCATGTCTGGGATGTGCTTCAACGAAGAATTACTCCACATATGGGTAACATCAACAATGCGTTTACATTATAGGAGCTTCTGACAGCAGAGTGGGCACATTTACCACAAGGAGACCTTGACAATCTCATTTTGTCTATGAGAAATAGATGTAGAGCTGTAGTTACTCAACGTGGAGGTCATACTTTGTATTAAACTTTTTTCTCACATGCTCGGAAGCTTTTGAAAAATTCTTAAATAGTGTGTTTCAGGATATATATATATATATATATATATATATATATATATATATATATATATATATATATATATATATATATATATATATATATATATATATATATATATATATATATATATATATATGGGAGCCATGAAATCAACTCCCACTCATGCAATATTTGCTGAAGCTCAAGAACCACCATATCATCTAAGATTAGAATTACTGGCGCAGAAACATACATTAAAGCTGAGAAGCAGAAATCAAGAAATGATAAATACACTACACCTACTCTTTATAGAAACACTAACCAACAAGTTTTGGACAAAGAAGAAGAATCCTCCTCTTGTAGACGCTTACTATAATACTATAAAATATGAACACAATATTTCAATAAGAACAATTCCAATTAGATTTACTTCTGAATACGAGACCACCTACTATGCTCTAAATGTTGAAATTCCCAAATTTGAAGAAAATCAATTAGTGAACAAAATGATATTTGATCACAGTATTAAGTAGTACCAGAATCATTTACAGGTATACACAGATGGCTCAAAGAATCGGGATGGATGTGGTGCAGCTTTCTTAACACAATTCAACGAATCTAGAAAATATAACATATGCGGGAAGGCTTCCATTTTCACAGCTGAACTGATCGGGATCCAGAAAGCCATCGAATGGGCAACAGAAAATAAGATAGAAAAGGTTGTAATCATCAGTGATTCACAGTCGGCATTAATAGCATTAAAAATAGTCATAAAAAGTACATTAATAACATCATTATAGAAAAAATTAGACAGCTCTGCCATAAATATAAAAAACACTGCACAATTAAATTTTTGTGGCGCAAAGGACACTCTAACTTAACTGGAAATGAATTGGTGGACAAAATTGCCAAAGAAGCATCAATTAAAACATCATCGCAAGAAATAGATATCCCGTTTACTGACTTCTACCCAGAAATTAGACAATATATAAGAGCTTTATGGGAAAAAGAATGGAAACTTTATGTCCAAAAATCAAGCAACAGATATAGCTTGCTCTACCCACAATTGCCATCAGGAAATCAAATAAAAGAACTCAATTTCCCAAGAAAAATCTTAACCACGATAATTAGAATGAGATTTAACCACGGTAGATATAAATCTCATCTACACCGAATTGGCATCAAGAACTCTCCATTTTGCAACTGCGATGGAACGTCTATCTGTGACTTGGATCACGTAGTATTTTCATGTTGCAGATTCAATTCCCAACGAACTGAACTTATAAATTCTTTAAAAACAATAGTGACTATTAAATTCCCGGCAAATGTAACATACCTGCTAAGTTTTCATGATATAAATGTATTCCTATTGTTGTATAGATTGTGTAGACAAATAGATTTAATATTATAATAGAACATCATGCATACATTTATAATAAAACTGTTAATTAGATTAAGGGTCCTACTGTCTTTCCTTTATGTGGATCCCTCCTCTCCGAAGTCCAGTCTGTCTGTCTGTGATGCCTTGAAGGGCTCCTAGGCGTTAAAGTGTCCCTGTTAATTCTTATATAAATTGAAAAAAAAAGAAACAAAAAAAACAAACAAAAAAAACCAAAACAAAAAACAAAAACAAAAAAAAAACAAAAAAAATTAAAAAAAAACAGCAAAAAAAAAAACAAATACAAAAAAAGGAAAAAAAAATTTCTTATTTATAATAAATATGTGTATATATGTAAGTATGTATATATGTGTGTATTTACAAACTTAGTGTAAAGGAAAATGTTAAACTTTAATTATTTTAAAATATATACGTACATTTGTGTGTAGGTATGCGTAATTAAGTGTGTACATGCTGAAATTGTATTTACGTTATTAAAAATAACAGACATAATAAAGGAAAAAAATACAAATCTCAAACGAGAAGTTAAAAAATCTGTGGCTAATGACAATTCCGTCGAGGCCATACCATCTTTTTTACCACCACCACAGGATATATATATATATATATATATATATATATATATATATATATATATATATATATATATATATATATATATATTGATAATAATCTAGTTTTTTTGAATAAAACATTTGATTTTATGTAATATTAAACACTTACATATACCGTACATTTTTTGTTTTCTTCTTAAACCATATCAAGAAAAAAATACGTGCATTCTTAAAAATATCCCTAGATTTTTCCGATGTGTGTGTATGCCAACGTTTTACTGGGAAGTTTTAAAATTCGAGTGACAGTTATACAGGGTGATTCAAACTGGAGCCTTACCGTAGAGATCTCCCTTATTATCGAAGATAGAGGGTGGGCTTTAAATTCGGCAAAGTTGTCAAATTTTGTCGTTAACGAAATTGTAAAAAAAACTGTAAAAAATTGATTTTCGATTTTTGCCTCTGGGTCCGAACTCGTATAAAGAAACTGAAACACATTCTCACAGTCATTTTCAGTTTTCTATCTGATAGCGAACTCAAAATTTTTCAACAACCTTCTTTGGGACATCATTAACTTTCTTGTTTGTTATGAACGCCATATTGAATTGCCGAATTTAAACCTACTCCCTATCTTCGACAATGAGCGAGATCTCTATTGTATTGTTCGAATTTAAATCACCCTGTACAATGAACAGCTCGTAAATACCAGGGGGTATTGAAAAGCATTTAGCTTGCAATGGAAAACGCAATAATTGTTCAATACAACATTGCATTATACAAAATAAGCTCCTCTAATCCCCAATTTTGCAAAGCTCGGCTAAACATTTAACGGACCGTTAGTTAATCATTGCTTCAGACGACCAATCACATACTATGATTCGAGTTTGTTGCCATGACAACGACCTTTTCTGGAGGTGTGATTGGTTAACCTCACGTCAAATATTTAATCGAGCTTCGTCAACCTGGGCATGTGCTTTACACATTTATCAGAACGTTTATAAAGCAAATAAAAACCATTTAAGCAAAGATTTCTATGTTAGGCTAGATGTATTCTTACCATAATTAGAAACGCAGACCGGTTTCGCTCTAATTAGAGCTTCTCAGTTCGTTATACTAATTACAGCAAGAATACTCTTTTTTTATTTATTTTTATTCTATTTTTTAACGTTATATAAACAAATTATTTAATTGCATTGAACATTTGGAATTTTTGTAAAATAATTCATTATTGAGATGGGAACTCTTAAGAGTTAATTCAAATTTTAATTGCAGATCAGGTTGTTTTCGTTGCTCTAACTTGGTTAAACGATTCCATACTGAATATAACAGTAAGAAAATATTTAAGTAACGAATTAAAATACCTTCCTGACATGTTGTTTAGACGCAATCCTCCCAACCCGCCTTCCTAACCTGCCCTGACATCAGTTAGCCTAATTAAAAGCTAAAAGGGGAAGGAAAATGAACCCCGTTCTCTCACTGTCGCGAGACGCTCGTTGTATATATATATATATATATATATATATATATATATATATATATATATATATATATATATATATATATATATATATATATATATATATATATAATCGCGCATCTCTCATATTCTCATATTATTGCATTTTTGCATTTTTCGGCGAATCCTAATACAAGCTTGTGATAAAACGAAATTGAAAGCGTTCCCAGTTTTTGAGTTATTTCAATTGTTTTGAAATTTTTAGCATATATTAAACATTTTGATACCGCGTTTTTACTGATAGTCTGGAGTCCCATGAAAATGACGCATTGAAAGAGGTTTTCGTGTATATTGTTTGTCGAAAAAATCGAGATGTCGTATACAGGCCGCTCTCAAATAGTGATTGAATTTGAAAAAAATCAAACTACCGTTACGTTTGGTATGTGGTAGTGAACTTTTCCTTCACGTGATAGTAAAGGCTTTTTTTCACGCCCAAGGAGGTACCACCCCTTACATCAAAGGGCCGGTAAAGTCCCAACGGACGTTTCCGGTTCTGGTGTATGAGTCGGTTTTTCTTAAAAACTAAAATGATGATGGCTCCCCCTTGTCCAAAAGATTCCGGAGATAAAATACCCTTCCATTCGGACCTCCGGGAGAGGGGTGTGCAGGGGGCTCCGGCATCAATATTTAACATATACATCTCGAATATATGTGGCCTAAACTCTAACCTGAACTCCGTCCACCATTTCCTCTAGGCTAATAGGCCCCAACTCCTCTTCCTCACCGAAACCCAAATCAGTGCCAAAACAGCCACTAATCACCTTAATTTCCCGGGGTATGAGCTCCTTACTTCCTTTAGATTGCATGGAGGTGTGTGCGCATACGTCCGTAGCCATCTACCCTGCACTAGACTCCCCAATTTGGAAGCTGGAAAAAAAGACATACTTTGGATGAAACTCTCTCTCTCTCTCTCATGGCTGCAACTAAATTCACCTTTCGCATTTACCGGTCACCTTTTAACAACAACTTTGTCCAGCCCTTCGACTACCTTTCGAAAAAACCGACCATCTGATTTCTGAATATCGTTCTTCCGAAGTCACTATTCTTGGTAACTTCAATGTCCATAATAAGGAATAGCTTCAAAAATTCAAAAACCGATTAACAAGGGAGAGCAGCGGAGGCCCTCGCAGTCAGCAATTCTTTAGCCAATATCGTTTAGCAACCTACTTACTTTCCTCGCATCCCAACACACAGCTCAAATCCCTTGGATCTCCTTCTTACTACAAAACTTAAATGCTATAAGACATCAATCACCCCGTTGGTCGCTTATACCACGGCATGGTCACTGCTTCCTGCGCAATTCAACCCGGGGTCACACAGTCAGTCACACACACGCATCGTTTGGCACTATAACTCCGCGAATTGGTACGAAATGCGGGATTACTTTTCCTCATTTCCATGGGCGTCTGTCTGCTTCTCTCATCCTGACCCCTCTGATATATCACAAAACGTCACCGAAACGATCCAAGCTGGCATGGAGTTATTTATTTCACGTACACAGAAAACCTCTTTAGGCACCCAAAAGCCCTGGTTCTGTACATCATGTGACAAGGCCAGACTTGAAAAGGTCAAAGCTCACAAAACGCTTCTACACAATCCTAGTCAAGAAAACCGTCAAGCATTTAACGACGCAAGAAACCGCTATGTCCGCATTCTTTCTGAGGCAAAAAACTCGTTTAATAGCCACATCAAAAACAAAGTCCTCTCAAGCTCCAACGCTAGCAAACTCTTCTGGACTCTTGCTAAATCTATTGAGGATAATTTCTGCAAGAGAACGTTCCCACCTCTTGTTTTAGGGGATGAAATTGTTTCTACCGCCCTGGGCAAGGCTGAACTTTTTGCCTCGTTGATCACCGGCAATTCTACTCACAACCCACCTCCAAATGTTCAACCACCAGCAGTCCCCAATGTCGCGCAAAAAATTACTGATATCATTTTCAAAACTAAAAAGGTACGAAAGATGCTCTCTTCACTTAATACCAGGAAAGCCTCTCGCCTTGACGAGATCCCAGATATTGTTCTCAAAAAATGCGCACCAGAACTTGCTCTTGTCTTGACTCGCCCGTTTCAGACATCTTACAATAGAGGCATATTCCCCAGTAACTGGAACACTGATTGAGTACAACCCGTCCCCAAGAAAGGATCGAAAGCGCTTCCTAGCAACTACAGGCCTATTTTTCTCCTTTCAGTCATCTCTAAGGTGATGGAAAAGTAAATAAATACCGAATTACTAAAATTTCTTGAAAAGCACAGTCTAATCCACGACAGGCAATATAGATTCCGCCAGCGCAGAGAAACTGCTGACCTGCTTTTCTTTGTCACCCACTTTTGGAACAAGTCTATGGAATTACACGGTGAATCCCAGATTGTCGCTCTACACATATCCAAAGCATTCGACCAGGTCTGGCACGCAGCGCTGCTTAATAAACTTCTTGCCTATGGCCTGCCACAAACTCTGTACCTGGACAGCAAATTTCCTCTCCAATAAGAGCATATATGTTGTCGTGGATGACCATTCTTCTAAACTGTATCCAATTAACGCCGGAGTCCCTCAAGGTTCAGCTTTAGCCCCTACTTTGTTTCTTCTCCACATCAATGACCTCCTCCCTAGCACATCCAACTCAGTTCACAGTAGCGCGGATGACAGCACCCTCCATGCAAATATACAATAGTCTAAGCCTGTCTCTTTTGCCCAATTCGATGAGGTTCGCAGACTCATGGAGGTTGGGGAAGTAGAAATCTTGTACAATTCAACTCTACCAAATCTCAGTCTTGCTTTCTATCTCATAAGAGATACACCAGCCCTAGACCCATCACAATGAACAACCAAGTTATTCAAAGTAACGCGTCCTTTTTATTTGTTGGTATTTCTGTGGATCAAAATCTCAATTGGTACTAAAATGTCACATGAATTGCAGAAGCGGCTGCTAAGAAATTAAGTTTCCTCTTCCGGGCTCGCAAATACTTTTCACCAGCTAATCTCTATACCTTATATACGTCACAAATAAGGCCAAACCTCGAATATTGCTCCTACATTTGGAGTGCCGCTGCCGCTTCTACTCTCGCTATCTTGGATAAAGGACATATTTGCTATTAAAAACATTTTAATGAAAATTCACTACCGTAATGCACTTGCTGCGTCCATACTTTTTTTTAATTTGCTATAACAGTTAAACGCTATCAAAGCTCGCAAAACATTCTTATTTATCCAGTAGTAGTAGGAATTGCCAGAAACATATCCTGGTCTTATTAAATATCTGGGAATCAACTGGGTGAACTGGTTGAACATGTACGAGTGGATTAAGGTAGCTTTAAATGCATTGCATGTTTGAACGGGTTTCTCTTATAAATGTTAAGATTCGCCATATTTTCCTAGCGATATTGCGGCGTATTAGGGTAAGGCCTGCCTATATATTTTATTTAAATATAGAGATTTGATATAACTGTGAGATTTCGGGGAACTCAAGTTGCGGGACTACCGACTTAGCTAGAGTTCTACGAAATTATACATGCAGCAGCAGATTCTGAAGTTTGATATTTATGGTACTTGAGGCTTAAACTAAGGATTGGTGGGTACATATATTGGAATAATATTTTGTTATATTTACCAGCCAAATTTTTATTTACGAAATGTACTATCTGAAATAAAATTTGTTTGGCTATAATCGTTTTGGTAATAGTCCGACAAATATTTTATTGGTGGTGGTGGACAGTATTTTGTATGCTAGGGCAATTAACCTATAAAATAATAGTAAAAAAATATTCAGGACGCAGCAAGTGCGTTCTGGTAGTGAATTTTCATAAGAATAATATATTATAGTGATTTAACCTTATATTAAAAGTTAGAAAACATTACTTTATTTAATTAGAAACGGTAAAAAGTAAGGTAAAGAAGGACAAGCAAAAAGATTACCGCTAATATAAATATTCATACCGTCGTTGTTAGTGCAATATCTGCTATGTGACAAATATACAATATTACAGGAGGGAGTAAAAACGACTTATAAATCAAATATCATATACTTTTGATTGCGTCTCTTACTTATAAATTCAATTATATATTTGTTTATTGTTATATATCTTTTGTTATTAATAAATCCATGACGTTTTCCAGCTAATATATTAATTGTAATTAACAAGACACATAGCAGATATCACCCAGGTACATAGATACAATTAAAAGAGGCAGGTAACAAAAAAATATACAACAACAAACTAACGATCAGGTTTATATTTGAGATTATCATAAAATAAATGATGATCTGTTTCGATCACAGATTTTAACTCCTGCAAATGTTTCCATTTTGACTCTGAGATGGCAAGTGGTTTTACATAGAGTTGAGAAGGCACTGCATTGGTTATGCCAAATTTTCGTCTTTGCGGAAGTGTATCCCACTGTCCAAAATATTCTAACTGATATTCTATATCGCCAGATGGTAAATATCTGCAAAAAGTGAAAAGTATCTAAGTATGTAATTGATTGTGCAAAAAATATTGAACACCCACCTAAGTTTTCGCAAGTCACAAACATTGGGATCTCCGGTTTTTTTTCCTGGTCTCAAAGACGAAAGATTTGAACGGATGTCATCATATTTTTTGAAAAATGAGAATTATAGCACGTGTATTTGGTACGGATGATTTGGCCTAGTAAGTCTCATTCTGGCAATATAATCGCTGGACGAATTTATAGGAGGCTTGAAGTATTGTTCTAAAGCGGAATGCACGCTGTCTGCCTCCATCATCGTATGGCCTTTCTCTAGAAACAGTTGTTCAATGATGAGGGACTTTCTCTTAGCAATATTGCTCAGAGTACTTGGAAGTATCTTATTTCTATTTTGATAGTTACATCCATCAGATATCATTATAACATGCTCGTAACTATCAGGTAGATTTTCCAAATAATGAGAAATACAAGATGTAAATTCGTTACTGGAAACGCCTCCAGAGGATTCATGCCATACGTATAATGTAACGTCCTTCTTGTTTAATTCGTAGATAGTGAAGTTGTGCAGCTGTAGTTTTTGTTTATAATACATTGCCGAAGCTAGCGTTTTTGGGCATAGCAACACACTTTGGAGGTCCATAGTTAAGACTAAAACTTCATTTGAAGCAATATCTTTAGCTAATTTTTTTGCATTTCGGGATTGTTCCTTTTTCTTTATGTGGTTTTCATATTCTTCTTTAGATATTGTAGACACTTTGTATCCACAACAAATGTCACATTGATCTTTTCTTGGTTGGTGAATACTTATCTTTTCTTTTTTCAAGAGATTAGCGAAATCAATTCTTCCCATCACTACTTCTCTGTTATTATCACTACACCATTCTTTGAAAACCCGACACATGTGTAAAACCGAGCGAAATGTGGATTCGACATATGTTTTAGTAGTTGAAGACCTACAATAATGACTTGGACCTTTTGGTAGTAAGTCAAGCCATTCTTTAACATTATTATATTTTTGTATTTTCCTTTTCTTGGCCGGTGGTTCTGCACTGCCAGGATCATCACATGACTCGTCGTCTTTCTCATTTTTTTCAACAATTTTGGTCTTAACCCATCTTGTAAATATGTCTTTACCTAAGTTTAAAGTGTTAGGAAAAAATAATCGACAAACCCGTACTTTTTCACCACCATCATTTCTCATACAAATGTCATATCCTTCGTTTTTCTTAAAAATTTCTGTTGTAATCTTTCGCCTTCTTGTAATATTTCTGCTGCACATTAGTCCTGTAACAAATGCGCGTTTCTCTTGCCAAGTCTTTAAATATTTCCTAAAATAATCGAAAACTTTTTTTCTCTCACTTTCATATATTTGATGACACATATAAGTCCGTGCACTTTTTTTATTATTATTTTGTTATGTTTACAACGATCTTTAACCATTCTTCCAGCACGTTCTACATTTAGCTTTGCTTTTCCTTGTTTTCTAGTATATCCTTTGTAACTAAGCCTCTGCACTCTCTTGTTCCATGTTTTTTTTCTTGCTTGTGAAATTGAGCTTTTCTGCGTATTCCCTTGATTCTTTTCACACACATTCGCTTTATTTTCTTCATGCAAACTCACTTCATTTTCTTGATGCACATTCCTCGTTCTCTTTATGCACATTACTCTCTTCATTCATATGATTTTTATTACTTCCGTGAGCAGGATTTTTCGCCAGGTAATTAGTATGGTGTTCATTATTTTCATATACTACTACATAATCACCCTCAACATTTTCAGTGTCCTTCTCTAGTGATGGATCAATTGCAATATCAACCATCCCGACCATATCAGATAAACATTCAGTATTATTATTGGAAGAGACTATACTCAATGTAGGTTCGTTAATAATTTTCATTAAGTCATCATCAGGTGTAACTATAAATTTGTTATTTTGTATTTCTGCACCAGAAGCAATAAAAACTCCATTTTCCTAAAATTTGCACATAGCAGGTTTTGCACTTACAACGACGATACAGTAATTTGGATACAAAACTCAAACCAAACAGTTGATAAACAGGAAATATGCTCAACAAAAGATATACTAGAAAGCGAAACGTAAAAATATTCCTTTGGTTCATGCATTGAGGGTGATATGCATGCAGAAGGGGAAGACGAACCCCCAGGACGAAGAGGGTTTCTGTCACCTTACCCAGAAAGATGGAGGGTTCCGTTCCCATTGTCCATGCATAAAATTACATTCAAAGCATAAAGCCGAAGAAAAAATTCTTGGGACCAACCCCCAAGAAAGTTACTGGACCTGAGCAAATATGAGTGTTGTTCGGGGCAGACAGGGTTTAAAGGAAGTATTGCTGCAAAATATGAAAAACGCATCTTTTCAAAGTCCGACAAAATGTTTTTTCCTCCAGACTTCCTCCCCGCCCAGCAACCCTATTTATTCTTGGTCCCTTTAGCTTCTTAGGGGTTGTTTGCACCAAATTTGCCTTGTGGCTTGTGCATCCAAAGGGGGTTCTCAGCATGTTTCAAAAAAAAAATAATTTAAAAACCCCCCTTGCAGTAAGCTGTAAATTTACCGCAATTACATTTCACATTGTCGCCTATATTGTCTTTTTCAAATAATATCGAATACAGCACTAGAATAAATAATATCACTTGCTGTTTCACTCCTTTTAGTGAATTTTTATTTAAAAAAATTCACTAATAGAGAGGTATCGATGGTAAAAATTGTTGCAATACGCGAATTTGGGCCTAGAACCCATATCCGGGGTCAGTTTCAATTTTTATATGTTTATATATATATATATATATATATATATATATATATATATATATATATATATATATATATATATATATATATATATATATATATATATATATATGTATGTATTCAACCGATAACTCAAAAAATAATTAACTGATTTTAATAAAACTCGGCAAATGCCTTTATTTTATTAATAGCTTGGATGAGTTTGTTAGCCAGAAAAATCGGACACAGTTTTCCGGGAAAATTTTGAGTTTTCATTCAAAAAAAATTTTTCTCCGAAAATTACAAAGATATTTTGATAAAATTTGGTGTACATATTGCTTTGGAAAAGACCTAACTATGTGCCAAAATTCAGCTTTCTAGGGTTACAGAAAATTGAGCTATTTAAATTTGAAACATTTATGTTTAATATCACCGCGTTCAATTGTCAATAGCTTATATGAGATCTAGTATGTCGTTGCCGTGGTAACTGGATATTGGATATTATTGCGCAGGTCTGTTAGACGCTGTAACTGGTGTCGTATGGTATTGGTATGAGATTATTTATATGTTTATTTGTTTGAGTCGACGAATTATTTGTGTTTTTTGGGAAATTTTTATATACAAGTGCAAATTATTCCTTTATTAATATTAGTGGGTGGATTAAACAGTGTTTGTTAGGTTTTATCAACACATATAAAGGATCGAAGTCTCGAAGTTTTACAAAAGGGCTGATATGCAACAGGTTAGTTCTTACTCTCTAATGCTTTGGCGGTAGTTTTAGTTAAGTTTATGGTTTAACAGTCCATAATTTTTAGCTAATTTTCGTACAAAAAATTCGTCATTGACTTTAGAACTTTAAGGATTTCTTCAAATCAGCGCAAACTAAGCCCCCTGGAATACATATCCGGGTTTACGTTTAGTTTTGTTCTGCTTACATATATACAGGGTGACGCGTTTCTACGGTAAAGCTGAATATAATTATTATTATACAAGAGACGAGAAAAAATTGTATAAGTCAATTATAGGGTGTCTTGAGCTGCATCTTATAAAATTATTTTGACAATCACCGGCTGGCCCACAAGTCGATCTTTGGTGATCTCTACAATTTTTTTCGAACAGCCTTATTTTATTGCATTTTTTATCGAAATATGTTTGTAAGAAAAAAATCAAAACGCAGTAAGTGCGTTTTGGTAGCAAATTTTCATTAAATGCTTCAAATTTCAATAACTCAATTTGCTATTAACCTAAGATTTATTGGTTAGAAAACCAACGTTTAAGGTATATTGTCGGAAAATTTTTGTACATTTTCAAACATTAAGTTATTTTGATAAAATATGGCACATTGTTTCTACTATATAGGTTATACCGGTAACCAAATTGATGACTGCTTGCATTAAAAAGACATATTTAATATTCAAAGCGTTTTTATAAAAATTCACTGCCATAACGCACTTGCTGAGTCCAGAGTTTTTTATTTTTAGATTACATATATAAGCACAAGATAAGTAAGTATAATATGGGGGGTGGAGGGGTTTGGGGGGCTAATTAAAATTGGGGCTGCACAAACTTACAAGTAGAGAAGATATTTAGATAGTGTCTGTGTGCACACAAAAAATAGTAAAATAAATTTATAAAATCTAATAAAAAATTACCGTTTTACGATATTATTTTAAATAAACCAATAGGAATACGTTTTCCGGCTATTTCGTAATTCGCGAGTGTATAAGTCTAGCTTTTGTCCAAGACTACACTGAAATCCGGTCGACGCCGAAAGCAAGCACGTTTTAAATTAGGCTCGATAGGCTTAGACGCTTAACAAACGTAGGTATGTCTACTTTTAAGCGGGAATGTACTCGTTTAAAACGTACAATATGAGAATTACAGAAATCTGCTTTAAAGTGCTATTTACTAAACTAAAAAACTATAGACGCAGCAAGTGAGTTATGGTAGTGAATTTTCATAAAAATATTTTTTAATAGCAATAATGTGTGTGTTTTTTTTAAGAAAGCAGGCATCAAATTTGGTTACCAGTATAACCTATATAGTAAAAAAATGTGCCATGTTTCATCAAAATAACTTTATTGTTTGAAAATGTACAAAAATTTCCGAAAGTTAACTTAAAGTGTTCCCGAAAAAACTCGTTTCTTGGTCAACCATATAGGTTAATAGCAAATTGAGCTATTCAAATATGAAGCATTTGATCAAAATTCGCTACCATTACACACTTACTGCGTCCAGAATTTTTTTCTTACAAACATGCATTATATTTCGATGGAAAATGTAAACAAAAACAAAAAAAAAGAAAATTTGTATCACCAACGACTTATGGGCCACCTGTGTTTGTAGAAATATTTTTTAAGATGTAGCTCAAGACACCCTATAATTAATATATACAATTTTTTTTCATATCTTGTATAATAACAGGTATAGTGTGCTTTATTGATGTTTTACGAAAATTCTACAAAAATTATATATATAACGTGGCAGGACTGTCACTGAGGTTATTATAATTAGGTAATTAGTGGAGGTATGATAGAAACGTAATCAAAGTATATGTACAAGTTATATTACAATTTACACAATATACATCACTCTCACCAATATACCATTCCTAATACACGGTTACACATTATATACAAATCTCATGGGTCTTGAGTTCTATGGTATTAGATAACTGTGCTTATGACTGTTTACACGATTAAACAATTGGCCAGATACAAGGTGCTAATACAAAGGGGGTCGTTCTGCACTTTCCTAACACGGGACGCGGTGACACCAGCACGTCTTCAGTTCCACTTCTTACTTAAACTTAACACTACCCTAACACACTCTCCGCTTCTCACTTTCCGACTGCCTCGCCCGGCTAGAACATACCCCGCCTGTTGCGTTTGTTGTTGTCGCGCACGCACTTGTTCGTTATAGCCGGTGGATGAGGATACACAAGCAATGTTGCCAGTTTATAAAGAGGGTTGGTTATATATACCATTAAACGATAAACTATATAGCTAAGGCTACTTCCATGCATCAGAGAAAGGGTCTATTTGAAATGAATTTTTTGGAAACATTTTATTAAAATGAAGGACAATGACGATTGACGCTAAGACTTCAGGGTTTGTTAAACATTCTTCTTGAGACATTTTCTTTCCATAGCCCGTATTAGATTCAAGTTATTTGCCTAAATGTTGCCAATTTTGACGTTTAAATCGCAACTTTGACGTTTTGAGGAAAACCCCTATTTATTTTTCTTTAAATGCCTATAAGTTTTTTGTCTTTCGACGTACAGAGCTAAATTTTGGTACGTAACTTACCTATAAGGACATACACTCGTGTACCAAATTTGGTTGCCCTTACTTTGTTAATTCCAGAGATATCAATTTGTTTCGAAAGAAAACACAAAATTTTCCGGGAAAACCTGGGACGATTTTCCTGGATAACGAACTTATCCAAGCCATTTGCAAAAGGAAGGTACTCACCAAATTAAACAAATTCGGCCCATTATTTTTTGAGTTATCGGTGTGATACATATAAATAAATAAATAAATAAATAAACATATATATATATATATATATATATATATATATATATATATATATATATATATATATATATATATATATATATATATATATATATATATATATATATATATATATAAACATATAAAAATTGAAACTGGCCTAATTAGCCCTCATTTGAAGAAATTTTTTCAACATTTAAAAGTCGGGATCTCCTCATTAGTGAATTTTTTTTAAGAAAATTCACTAAAAAACGAACCTGCAAAATCATCGATAATAACAATGATGGGTCTAGTAGCTTATCTATCAGTATCGTTCTTATCTTGCAATAATACATGTAACTTCCATTGTTTAGATTTTGTCCACTATTTATTTAAATAGCCTAGCAGTACAGGTAACATCATCTGTCTTTGTCCAACATTGTAGATATTGCATTACAGAATTTTAAGTGATGTCGAGGATTATTTTAATTTTAATTTCGAATAACTTTATTTTTTTTTGATCAAAATACTTGAAAATCGGTACACAACCATCCCTGTCTATGTTCTTTTCGTTTCAATCACTTAAAGAAAATATTGTTTAAATTTTTGTTAAAAACAATTGGGAGTTAAGAAAAAAACATTTTAGCTGACCATGGAAATGGGTTACAGGGGCCATAATTCGCGCTCATTTGAAGAAAATTTCCGAGTCTCACCATCGATACCTCTCTATTAGTGAATTTTTTTTAATGAAAATTGCGTGTAGTACGTGAAATAAATAAATCAGTAAATAAATAAATAAAATAAATAAATAAGTAAATAAATAAATAAATAAATAAATAAATAAATAAATAAATAAATAAATAAATAAATAAATAAATAAATAAATAAATAAATAAATAAATAAATAAATAAATAAATAAATAAATAAATAAATAAATAAATAAATAAAATAAATAAATAATTAGCTGAAAAGAAATTTTGATGATAAATTTTTAATGTATTCCGATATTTAGTTAAAGATATTTTCTTGTTTTCTATTACAGAACCATTAAAAAGTTTTCCATTAGCGGCTCCATTCAGAATGCATTTCATTTCGAGCCGAGGCTCATACAATACTCTGCTGTTAACAATACATAAACACTGAACCTATCTCGTTTCACAATAGACTACATTACGTGAACGTATTCAGCTTGATGTACGAGTAAATGCATTCGTTGTTAGTTTGTGGACCTTCAAGCTTACTCGTCAGATAATACGTCAGCTTTTACATCACCTGCTTTTGATAGTTATTTTTGTAGTAGGTCTGGTAAATAGAAACATACTACTTTCCATAAAACTCACCAGTACAGTTTCGTCATTTTGAATTTTGTATTATAACAACTGGAAGCGTTAAATGCTGGAGTATTTTTAGATTAATATTATATAATAAAGGTAAGATGTCTCATTGGCTAATATAAATGCCTAAAGTAAATAGAAAAGGATAAAGAATGATACATTTTTGTAAGCAAAGCACGCCGACAATAGGCATGGAGGCAAAATGATCATGTTTTGTATCCTCCTACTATGTCGAAAAGCATAACTATTGGACAATTGATAGTCCCTTTATTAATCTTACTTTTAAAAGGGGTAGACATTGATCCAATCCAATCCATAGCAGGTGGTAGTGGAATTTTCCTTTACGTAATAGTGAAGGATTTTTTCACGCCCGAGGAGGTACCACCCCATACATCAAGGGGCCGGTGAAGTCCCAACGGACGTTTCCGGTTCTGGTGTATGAGTCGGTTTCCCTTATAAACAAAAATGATGATGGCTCCTCCTTGTACAAAATATTCCGGAGGCAAAATACCCCTCCATTCGGATCACCGGTTGAGGGGTGTACAGGGGGCGCCAACATCAAGATTTAACATATCCTTTTCGAATATATGTGGCCTAAATTCTAACCTGAACTCCGTCCACCATTTCCTCCAGGCTAACAGGCCCCAACTCCTCTTCCTCACTGAAACCCAAATCAGTGCCAAAACAGCCACTAATCACCTAAATTTCCCGGGGTATGAGCTCCTTACTTCCTTTAGATTGCATGGAGGCGTGTGCGCATACGTGCATAGCAATCTACCCTGCACCAGACTTCCCAATTTAGAAGCTGGAAGAAAAGACATACTATGGATAAAACTCTCTCTCAGTGCTGCGACTAAATTTATCTGTTGCATTTACCGGTCACATTCTGACAACAACTTTGTCCAGCTCTTTGACTACCTTTATGAAAAAACCGACTATCTGATTTTAGAATATCCTTCCTCCGAGGTCACTATTCTTGGTGACTTCATAGTCCATAATACGGAATGGCTAGGATCTTCAAAAACCTATCCACAGAGGAGCGCACCTGAGGCCTTCGCAGTCAGAAATTCTTTAGCCAATGTGGTTCAGCAACCTACTTACTTTCTTCGTATCCCAACACACAGCTCAAATCCCTTGGATCTCCTCATTACTACAAAACCTGAGTGCTATAAAATATCAGTCACCGCCCTCATTGGTCGCTCAGACCACGGCATGGTCACTGCTTCCTGCGCAATGCAACCCGAGGTCACACAGTCATCAAACTCACGTATCGTTTGGCACTACAACTCCGCAAAGTGGGACGAAATGCGGGATTACTTTTCCTCATTTTCATAGGCGTCTGTCTGCTTCTCTCATCCTGACCCCTCTGATATCTCACAAAATGTCACCGAAATTATCCAAGCTGGCATGGAATCATTTATTCCACGTACACAGAAAACCTCTTCAGCCACTCAAAATCCCTGGTTCTCTATATCCTGTGACAAGGCCGGACTTAAAAAGGTCAAAGCTCACAAAACGCTTCTACACAATCCCAGTCAAGAAAATCGTCAAGCATTTAACGACGCAAGAAATCGCTATGTTCGCATTCTTTCTGAGACAAAAAACTCGTTTAATAACCAAATCAAAAACAAAGTTCTCTTAAGCTCCAACGGCGGCAAACTCTTCTGGACTCTTGCTAAATCTATCGGGAATAATTTCTACAAAACCACGTTCCCACCTCTTGTCGCAGGGGATGAAATTGCCCTGGGCAAGGCTGAACTTTTTGCTTCGTTGTTCGCCGACAATTCTACGCTCAACCCACCTCCAAATGTTCAACCACCACCAGTCCCCAATGTCGCGCATAAAATGACATATATCATTTTCAAAACTAAAAAGGTACGAAAGATGCTCTCTTCTCTTAATACCAGGAAAGCCTCTGGCCTTGACGAGATCCCAGCAATTGTTCTCAAAAAATGCGCACCAGAACTTGCTCCTGTCCTGACTCGTCTTTTCAGATATCTTACAATAAACGCATATTCCCTAGTAACTGGAAAACTGCTCGAGTACAACCCATCCCCAAGAAAGGATCCAAAGCGCTTCCTAGCAACTACAGGCCTATTTCTCTCCGTTCAGTCGTCTTTAAAGTGATGGAAAAGTATATAAACACTGAATTACTAAACTTTCTTGAAAAACACAGTCTAATTCACGACAGGCAGTATGGATTCCGTCAGCGCATTTCGACTGCCGATCTCCTTTCCTTTGTCACCCATTCTTGGAACAAGTCTATGGAACTACACGGTGAATCTCAAATTGTTGCTCTAGACATATTCAAAGCATTCTACCAGGTCTGGCACGCAGCGCTGCTTAATAAACTTCCGGCCAGGGCCTACCACCAAAACTTTGTACATAGACAGCAAATTGCCTTTCCAACAGGAGCATTTCTGTTGTGGTGGATGAACATTCCTCTAAACTGTATCCAATTAATGCAGGAGTTCCTCTAGTTTCAGCTTTAGCCTCTACTTTGTTTCTTCTCCACATCAATGACCTCCTCTCTAGCACATCCAACCCAGTTCACAGTTACGCGGAAGACAGCACCCTCCACTCAAATATACAATATTCTAAGCCTGTCTCTTTAGCCCAATTAGATGAGGATCGCAGACTCATGGAGGGTTCTGTCTCCGTGGATCTCCAAAAAATATTAGACTGGAGAAGTAGAAATCTTGTACAATTCAACCCCACCAAATCTCAGTCTTGCTTTCTTTCTCATAAGAGATACACCAGCCCTAGACCCATCACAATGAACAACCAAGTTATTCAAAATAATGAATTCTTTTCTCTTGTTGGCATTTCTGTGGATCGAAATCTTAATTGGCACCAACATGTCACATCAATTTCAGAAGTGGCTGCTAAGAAATTAGGTTTCCTCTTCCGGGCTCGCAAATACTTTCGACCAGCTAATCTCTATATCTTATATACTTTACAAATAAGGCCAAATCTCGAATACTGCTCCCACATCTGAGGTGCAGCTGCCGCTTTCACACTCGATATCCACTCAAAAGAGAGCTTACGTCTCATCGGTGACCCCACCCTCACTCAAAGGCTGCCATCCCTCTGCCTCTCTCTTTTAGAGATATCTGCACATGCACTGCTCAGAGGAGCCTTCCTCCATAGTTCCCCCACCTGCTGCATCCAACAGATCTACGAGGGGAACAGAGCGAATGCACCCTTTTACTGTCCAGGTCACCAGACATAGAACGCCTTGTTATGCCCGCTCTTTTGTCCCGAGGACTTCCAAGTTGTGAAATTCCTTGCCGGCACATGTTTTTCCTTCTCCTCCGAACCTCCAAACCTTCAAGTCCAGAATTAACAAGTAGCCTCTTTCCTTCTTGTCAACACCCACGGTACGATAGTATTTAGGCTGTAAGCCCTCGTGGTGTGTTGTTGAAATAAAAAAAGCAATTATTTCGAAATAGTCTGTGGCTAAACGAACACATTCAAACTTAATATAATATCTTACAAAAAAAAAAAAACTAAAATAAGCTATTGTGTCTTAATTATTTGCTATCGATCGAAGTTTTGATAGTTTACTTATCCAACACTTCGTTCGCTTATGATAAAAACCTGTTGATAATACAACTTCAACCTGGCCACAACACGTTATCCGTGTCACCGCTAATAACAATCGATCAGCAAATAACCACAACACACGCCAACAATATTAAATTATACTCGAACAACTCCGCTAAACTCCAGTACTTCCACGAGTAATTGTTAAGTCGGTTAGACGGTTTGGTCTACAGTTAATCAGCTAATGGACGGATGGGAGTTCGGAATTCCGAATCCCCGGGTGAAGGGGTGAACGGAAATACAAAAGTAATTAGAGCGCAAAGTACGGACACGTATTAGAGATTAGAGAGAGAAAATGACCCGGCAAATTGCTTAACAATGTAGATGAACTACATCTCGAGGGAGGTCTGGACGCTGACAGTAATTAAGAGCTTTGTGAGGTTTGACAAATAATTAATAATCTTGAGGAAATACGCAGTCAGGTGGGAAAATGTGTTGGAAGTTGGGGTTGCGACTCGGAAATTTGTTCTCTTACTTGTCATGTTACAACTTTTGTGGTGAGTAGTGAACGCAGATGGCCATGACGGTAAAATTACGAGGGTGTCTTGATATTTAGTTAACCCTAAACATTTATAGTATCTTTCTACAAGAAAGTCTGGACGAAGCAAGTGCGTTATGGAAGTGAATTTTCATAAAAATGCTTTTAATAGCAAATATGTCTCTTTAGCACAAGCACACATCAATTTGGTTACCGGTATTACATATATAGTAAAAAGAATGTAGTATATTTTATCAAAACAACTTATTGTTTCAAAATGTACAAAAATTTTCCGAAAATAAACTTAAAAAGCTTATGAGAAAACTGATTTCCTAGCCAACAAACCTTAGGTTAATAGCAAGTTGGGTTATTGAGATTTGAAGCATTTAATGAAAATTCCTTACCAAAACGCACTTACTGGGTCTTGATTATTTCTTATAAACATGCATCATATTTCGATAAAAAATGCAATAATATAAGGCTGTTCGATAAAAAATTGTAGGTATCACCAACGACTTTTGGGCCAGCCTGTGATTGTCAAAATAATTTTATAAGATGGAGCTCACGACACCCTCTAATTAACGTATAAATTTTTTCTCATATCTTTTATTACAAGAATTATATTCAGCTTAACCGTAGAAATGCGTCACCCTGTATATATGTAAACAGATAAAGCTGAACCTAAACTCGTATATGGATTCTAGGGGAGCCTAGTTTGCACTCATTTGAAGAAATCTTTTTAAGATTCAAAACTAGCGGTCTCCTCATTAACGAATTTTTTCTACGAAAATTAGCTAAAGTTATAGACCGTTAAACCATAAACTTAACTCACACTGCTGCCAAAGCACCAGAGAAAGCGCCTATTTGAAATTAATTTTCTAGAAAATTTTAGTAAAGTGACAGACAATGATGGTTGAAGCTGAAACTTAAGGGTTTGCAGAACACTATTCTTTAGATGTTTTCTTTACATAATCCGCATGAGTTTCAGGTTATTTGTCTAAATGTTGCTACTTTTGACGTTTCAAATCTCGACTTTGACGTTTTGTGGGAAACCAAATTTTCTTTAAATGCCTATAACTTTTTTGTCTTTAAGTTTACAGACCTAAGTTTTGGTGCATGGTTTATCCTTTATATTACAAACATGCGTACCGAATTTAGTTGCCGTTACTTTGTTATTTCCGGAGATGTAAATTTTTGCCAAAAGAAAATACAAAATTTTCCGGAAAAACCTGGGCAGTTTTTTCTGGCTAACGAACTTGTTCAAGCCACTTGCAATATATATATATATATATATATATATATATATATATATATATATATATATATATATATATATATATATATATATATATATATATAACAGGATTAACACGGCATTTCTGTATACTATACAAGGAGAAAGGTTAAGGGCAAGGCTGCAAGGAGACAACCGCATACACGTGTTTCAAGCTTATTAGCCATCATCAGTACGGTATAGCCAGGTAATGATGGGAACACTTTGGTTGCCTGTTGTGACTCCGTGTATTTTTGCTTCTTCTTCTAGAGTGAGATTAGGTTGACCCAAACCAAATCATTCAGGTAATTAACAAGAACACATGACCTGACCTACCACCTTACTAATTTGGCAAATGCATTCCTTTTCTAAACATTATAGGAATTTTCTTCTGGAAATCTTTTGAAACTTTAATGAAAGTTGTAATACAAGTTTCTTTTTAAGCGACCTGCCTAGGTTTACCAAATATTAATTTTCTAGCATCACAGAAAATTTAGTTTTAGACATTCAAAGTTTTTTCCTAAAAGGAGCTAAAATATAGGATTGGAATATTTTTTATGATAATAGAAAGAGATAAGTTCTTCAAGTGAGATTGTATTAGGACCTCTAAACCCGATCTTCGACGTCTGTTTAAATGAAAAGTATTCCTTTTAACGGGTGGGCCATTTAAGATTTGGAATTTGAATCGGCTATACAAAAAAACCTAATGAATATTTTTTTTCAGTTATGAGTTTACTAGAAAGATTAAACCTTTCCATTTAGTAATGGAAGACAATATTGTTACAAAGCACTTCAATAGATGTAGGTGCGGTGTTGCCACATCCCTAGAACTTCCCCAACATCTGGGCATTTTTGCACAATCTGGCAACACCGCCCCCCCGGGGGTGTCTGGGGGGTGACCCCCCACAGGCGAAGTCTCAACCCTCTAAGACCAAATATAACGAAGTTACCAACTTGTACCCCGTCGGAACGGATAACTGAGGTCTGCGCATTCCGAACACCCTGTATATACAGCCTGTATACGCAGAGAACCCTTACACTCTGTATACGCAGAGAGATCTTATAGTTCGAGAAACACCTCTTGTGTAACATAGGAGTGATGACCACATTTGGATCATCCTGTATATACATCCCCCTGTATACATACGAGACCGATCTGTATTCACAGAACCTTCTAGTAAAACAAGGTCCTGGAACATTCTGGAATAGAACGCTCGAGAACGAACTGGATGGTGCGACGGCTATATAAAGATGGAAGTAAGCCAGACAGTTCAGTTAGAGAATGTTGTAGTGACTCGAAGAAGCAATAACTAGTGTGAAGTGTTATAGAAGTATTTACTTGGTCTGTATCAGGTACAATAAATAACCGAATCTCTAGCATCTGTTTTTCGTACCGTCATTGTCTATGTGATAGATTCTGTCCGTAGCATTTCGCCTATCACATTTATGTCGAACATGCTGTATGCATGTTCGATTTTATACAAGACTTGTCTTCCTTTTATCGTTGTAATGAATAAGATAGACGTCGTTAATCATCAGTATGCTTTGGATTGGATGAACGATTTTGAAGCATTTCATGAAGCACTGGAAGCGGACAAAAGTTACATTAGTAATTTAACAAGGAGCATGTCTCTGGTTTTAGATGAATTCTATAAAGACCTCAGGGTGTGTGGAGTGAGTGCAGCTACCGGAGAGGGCATTGAAGATCTTTATAAGTTAATAGAGGATGCACGAGTGGAATATGAGAAAGATTTCCGGCCAGAATATGAAAGGATTCGTGCAGAAAATGAAGCCAAGAAAGCGACTATAGCTATGAAAAAACTGGTATTTGTTGATAGATCAGGTCGTTCAAATAATATACCTGAAGGTAAAGATTTATCTGATGTTTTCATTAGACCTACGGCAAATGAAAGCAGCTCTGATTCTGAAGGTGAAGAAGCTCCCTATGAAGACAGAGTTGAGGAAGAAAAATATGATGACATATTTAAGAAGGTGGTACAACAGCAAAGGGAATAGAAACCGATCCAGAGAAAATAAAGGCAGTAAGAGACTGGCCTGTGCCGAAGAACAAACACGAGGTCAGAAGTTTTCTGGGACTTTGCAGCTACTACCGACGCTTTGTGAAGTACTTCAGCAGCATTGCGAAACCTCTGCATAGCCTGACTGAAAATAAGGCCGGGTTTATCTGGTCACCAGATTGCCAAGATACTTGTAGAGAACTTAAACATCGTATTCTCACTGCTCCTATACTGGATTATCCTCAGGACGAAGGACTGTTCATACTGGAAACCGATGCTTCCCAGTATGGCATTGGGGCAGTACTCTCGCAGCTCCAAGCCGGAGAAGAGGTTGTGATAGGCTACTTCAGCAAAACGTTCGGAAAAGCAGAAAGAAATTACTGTGTAACCCGGAAAGAACTGCTGGCAGTTGTAAGATCCATCGAACATTCCCACAGCTTCCTGTACGGAAGAACATTCCGCGTGAGGTCGGATCACTCTGCTCTGCAATGGCTTCTGAACTTTAGAAATCCCGAAGGACAGATAGCCCGATGGATAGAGAAACTGCAGAGCTACGACTTCCGGATTGAACATCGAAGAGGAAGAAGTCACGCCAATGCAGACAGCCTGTCAAGAAGACCATGTTCAGTGCATGAATGTAAATTTTGCGAGCGACAAGAGAACAAGGAGAGCGACAAAGTAACTTATCAGATCAAACAATTGGTGACAGAACAGGAGAATAACATCGATCTAGACGTAAATCTTGAATACATCAGAGACGCACAGAAGACAGATCCAGACTTGAACAATATTAGAGAATGGCTACAAAAAGGGAAAAGACCTGAGTGGCACGATGTGTCCCGGTTTGGGGCGGAGGTTAAATGCTACTGGCTACAATGGGACTCCTTGTGTCTAAAGAATGACTTGATCACTCGAAAATGGGAAACTGCCGATGGTAGAGACTGTATATACCAGACCGTTGTGCCAAGTGAGTGCATAGACAGTGTTCTTCAGGAGTTACACAATAGTAGGAGTGGAGGCCACTTTGGGGTCAACAGGACTCTCGCCAGAGTCAGAGACCGCTTCTATTGGATAAACTGCCGAAGAAGCGTGGAAGAATGGTGCAAAAGGTGTGACCAATGTGCTTAAAAAAAGGACCAAAGACCCGATCCAGAGGAAAAATGATGCAGTACATCTCAGGTACACCGTGGGAGAGAGTTGCCGTAGACATCGCAGGACCTTTTCCAATCACAGAGTGTGCGAACAGATGCATAATGGTGGCAATGGACTACTTCTCCAAAAGGCCTGAAGTTGCGCCGATCCCCAACCAAGAGGCAACGACCGTAGCAGAATCCCTGATGGAAAATGTCATATCACGGCATGGCGTACCCTTGGAGATTCACACCGACCAGGGCCGCAATTTCGAATCAGAGGTCTGGAAGAGCCTAATGGACTTGCTAGGCATAAAGAAAACAAGAACAACGCCACTCCACCCTCAATCAGACGGCATGGTAGAACGGCATAACAGGACCATCAATCAGTATCTTGCTATGTTTGTCTACGAGAATCAGAGAACCTGGGACAAGCTGATACCTCTATTCCTCCTAGCTTACAGAAGCTCTCAGCATGAATCTACCGGCTACACTCCATCCATGATGTTGACCGGCAGAGAGATGCGGTTACCAATCGACATGATCAGACCACCACCGAATGAGGACATAGCGGACCTAGCTACGTTACCTGAGTATGTCGCCGACCTAGAAGGAAAACTGCGCACCATACGCAGATGTGTCAGAGATAGGCTCCTCTTAAGCAGTGACCGGATGAAGATGCGCCTGGATCGCAGAGCAACACCCCATAGATTCAAGGAAGGTGATGCAGTGTGGCTGTACCAACCAACAAGGAGAAAGGGCCTCAGTCCCAAACTTCAGAAACCATGGGAAGGGCCATACTTGGTGACTAAGAAAATTAACGACCTAGTCTACAGAATCCAGCTGTCTCCAAGAACTAAACCCAAAGTTGTTCACATAGAGAGGTTGAGTCCCTATCGGGGCAACGAACCCCCAAGTTGGCGGCCGGCAAATACTGTTCGGGACGAACAGTCTTAAGGAGGGGGGCAGTGTTACAAAGCACTTCAATAGATGTAGGTGCGGTGTTGCCACATCACCAGAACTTCCCCAACATCTGGGAATTTTTACACAATCTGGCAATCAGTACATTTTCGATTGTTTGGGCCTCTATTTCGTCAATGGCAACTTAGATTTCATGTTTCAAGTCGTCAATCGTCTCTAGATGGTTAGCGTAACACTTGTCCTTAACGGCACCCCACAAAAAAGGTCCAACGGGGCCAATTCGCAGCTTCGAGGTGGCCAATTGACATCAGCATTTCGGCTGATTGTGCGATTTTCGAAAACAGTGCGCAAAAGATCGATTGTTACGTTGGCTGTGTGACACTTTCCGCCGTCCTGTTAAAACCAAATGTCGTCTATGTCATACTCTTCAATTTTAGGAAACAAAAAATCTCTTAGCATGGCGCGGTAGCGAACGCAATTCACCGTAACAGCGTTTCCTTGCTCATTTTCGAAGAAATATGACCCAATAATGCCGCCAGACAAAAATCCGCATCGGCACCAGATAGTCAATCGTTGTGGATGCATTGGTTTTTCCACGATGACGTGTGGATTTTATGGGCCCCAGATACGACAAATTTGCTTATTGACGTATCCTCCGAGGTGGAAATGAGCTGCATCTGAAAAGATGATTTTTCGGTCAAAATGCTCATCTTCGATCAAGCGGTCTTCGGCCCATTTAGCAAACCGAAAACGCATCGGATGGTCATGCGGCTTCAGCTCTTGCACTAATTGAACTTTGTACGCATTCATACCGAGATCCGTATGCAACATTTTTCTCAAAGAAGTGCGTGAAATGTTCAATTCTTGAGAACGATGACGAGTTGATGTTGATGGTTGTTCACGCATACGGTGAGCAACAGCAGCGATGTTTTCGGTTGACCGCACTGGACGAGTACGTACACGGGTTGTTTTATCCAACAGCGATCCAGCTTCACGAACTCGCTTCACAAATTGATCCACAAACAACGTTTTTGGCACATCCTTTTTGTCAAATGTTTTTCGTACATTTTTTACAGTTTGAGTAGAAAACTCACCATTTTGAAAATACGTTTTTAATATTTCCCAACTTTGTTCAAGCGAAAAGCGACCCATTTCATAAATGTCAAACATAAAACCAACTTTCTGTCACATCGGAAATGTCATCAAACCTTCCAACCTCAAAATAACCTACAGTTCCAATTCCAAACGTTAGATCGCCCACCCTTTAGTAGTATGCCATACTAATAGTCTAAAATTCTTATGAAAATTCACCATTTAGGCGCACTTGCTGCGTCCAGAAATTTTTCTTTGTCCGTTTATATGTTTATGTGTTTTGGCAGAGGCAGCATGCTATTAGCGCTGTTTAAGTTTTTTCTTTAGAAACTAATTGTCCAATCGAAAAAAGAAAAGACCTTGTCCTAAGTTGTACACTAAAGAACACTTTCACATCAGTAAATCACTTAACCCTTACATAAAGCATCCCATACACGTCTAGACTTCTTTTATTATGTTGCCTGACGTATGTAAAATACAGTTTCCAATGTGTGATAGCAGTTTTATGGCCATAAACGTCACTTCTGCAAAGCTTATTGAAGTATAAATCGAGCAGGCAGAGCAGAAAGACCGGGATTCCTGTAGTTTCAGGTCAAGATCATCCTGGCCTCTCCCTAGACGCATTCCGGGTTCCAGCTTCCCTCTCGCCAGGTCGCAGCTTAACCGTTTTACTCCAAATTAATTCCTTCACGTCCATTAATCAGTTTTATAAGAGACAGCGCAACGGAGAAAACTGGGGGAATTACATAACTTTGGACTCCTTTGTAAACATACATTTCGGTTGAGCGTTCATTAAAGGCGGGAAAATAAATAGGAGCAAGTTAGCTAAAGACGTGGAAGAGAAGGGATCGAAAGTAACGGACAGAGAGGAAACGGAGAGGTAAAGAGAAGGTGTGCGGAAGAGAAGTGAAGTACAATAAAGAAATAAATCTTGGAGAGTAATTGTTGGTTAATCTCTTATTAGGCAGTTGAACAGTTGGTATAACTTAGCATAAAATAATTGTTTAAACACTACGCTCGAGTTAATGGAATAAGCTGACTTTAGGTACATACACTTCAAATTTGGTATTAACTAATGTAGTCGAAAAATGTATACAGTGCGAAACAGCTAAACGGAATAAATTCATTATCTCAATTATTGTACACATCTATAAAAGTCTGGACGCAGAAAGTGCGTTATGGTAGTGAATTTCCATAAAAATGTTTTTAATAGCAAATTAGTGTGTTTTTTTTTTCAAAGAAAGCAGGCATTGAATTTGGTTACCAGTATAACCTATATAGTAGAAACAATGTGCCACGTTTCATCAAAATAACTTTATTGTGTGAAAATGTAAAAAAAAATCCGAAACTAAACTTAAAGTGTTCCCGAAAAAATCGTTTCTTGGTCAACCTTATAGGTTAGTAGCAAATAGAGCTATTTAAATTTGAAGCATTTAATGAAAATTCGCTACCATAACGCACTTACTCCGTCCAGAATTTTTTTCTTACAAACATGCATTACATTTCGATGGAAAAGGCAAAAATGCAATAACATAAGGCGTGTTCGATTGAAAAAAAGAAAATTTATATCCCCAACGACTTATGGGCCACCCTGTCATTGTAGAATTTTTTTAAGATGTAGCTCAAGCCAGCTCATAATTAATTTATACAATTTTTTTTCGAATCTTGTATAATAAGAGATATTTTGAGCTTTATTGATTTTGTACGAAAATTCGACAAAAATCATAAAGCATTAAACGATAAACTCTATAGCTAAGACTACTGCCAAAGCATCAGAGAAAGGGTCTATTTGAAATGAATTGTCTGGAAATATTTTAGTAAAATGAAGGATCATGACGGTTTAAGCTAAGACTTCAGGCTTTGTAAAGCATTCTTCTTCAGACATTTTTGGATTAATTTGACGTTCTGTGCCTAAATTTTGCTATTTTGACGTTTCAGATCGAGACTTTGACGTTTTAATAAAAAAAAACAATTTATTTTTCTTTAAATGCCTATAACTTTTTGGTCTTTCAACCTACGGAGCTAGGTTGTTACGTGATTTACATATAATGATATAAACCCGCGTTCAAAATTTGGTTGCCCTTACTTTGTTATTTTCGGAGATATGCATTTTTTCGAAAGGACATACAAAATTTTCCGGAAAAAATTGTACGTTCTTCCTTGGTTTCCAGTGCGTCACCCTATATATATATATATATATATATATATATATATATATATATATATATATATATATATATATATATATGTATATATATATATATATATATATATATATATATATATATATATATATATATATATATATATATATATATAATATATATATATAGGGTGACCGATTTGCGCCCAGAGAATTTTTTTTTAAGAAACGCTAAAACACGTCAATTTTAATATTGAGGGGACATGTTTTGACATAAAACTCAACTTTGTCACATCAACCCCTTAAGGGTGTTGATAACAAACCTTATATTTTAAATAGGGAATATGGGTCGAGTGTTACATCATTTGAAAGCTATTTCTTTTCTGAATTGAGCACATAATTTTTTTTTGGAGTTTTATCAACTCGTTTAAAAATTGCAAAAACGCATTTCACTCATTCCGATAAGAAATGAGCTGATAGTCAATGTTTTGCTGGTTTGTAAACAAAAATTTGACTACCAGAACATCTCTTATCAGAATGGGAGAAATGCGGTTTATTATTTCAGTTTATCGGTCGGTTTGATACTTGATAGTACTGCCGAAAATTAATTTCACAATGGTGTATTCTGTAGAAGAAAGAGTTGAAATTTTTTTTTTCAAAAACGATGACTGTGCCAACCGTACCGCAAATTTGTCTAATGAACGACATCCGAACAGACATGTTAATAGAAAATACATTTTGGAGTTAGTTGCAAATTTTCTACAAAGTGGTTCAGTAGCCAACAAAAAACGGGATCCTGAACGTGAATTTCCAGTTAGAAATGGGACTACTAAGATTGAAGTTTTAGGACAAATTGCTGCAGACCCAACTTTGAGCACGAGAAAATTGGCCACTGTTTCAAACATCAAAAGAAGAAACTATTCAGCGAATATTGAATTTTTGAAAATTTGTATCACCAACGACTTATGGGCCACCCTGTGATTATAGAGATAATTTTTTAAGATGTAGCTTAAGACACCCAATAATTAATATATACATTTTTTTTCATATCTTGTATAATAACAGATATATTGAGCTTTATTGATTTTTTACGAAAATTCGACAAAAATTATATACCATTAAACGACAAACTTATAGTTAAGGCTACTGCCAAGCATCAGAGAAAGGGTCTAAGACTTTAGAATTTGTAAAACATTCTTCTTGAGACATCTTATTTCCATAGTCCGTATTAAATTCAAGTTCTTTGCCTAAATGTTGCCAATTTTGACGTTTTAAATCGCAACTTTTACCTTTTGAGAAAAACCCCATTTTATTTTTCTTTAAATGCCCATAACTTTTTTGTCTTTCGACGTACAGAGCTAAATTTTACTAGGTAACTTACATATAAGGATATAAACCAACGCACCTAATTTGGTTACCCTTACTTTGTTAATTCCGGAGATATAATTTTTTTTCGAAAGAAAACAAAATTTTCCGGGAAAACCTGGGCCGATTTTTTTGGCTAACGAACTTATCCAAGTCATTTGCAAAGGAAGGTACTCACCAAATTTAATCAAAATCGGCTCAATATTTTTTGAGTTATGGGTGGTGATACACACACACACACACACACACACACACACACACACATATATATATATATATATATATATATATATATATATATATATATATATATATATATATATATATATATATATATATATATATATATATATATATATATATATATATATATATATATATATATATATATATAAATTGAAACTGACCCCGGTTATGTGTTCCGGGGGGCCTAATTAGCGCTGATTTGAAGAAATTTTTTCAAAATTCAAAAGTCGGGATCTCCTCATTAGTGATTTTTTTAAAAGAAAATTCACTAAAAGACAGATACCAAAAAACAAACTTATGAAAATAAGAAGAAGCCTGGCGAAAACCGCATTTCTTTATATCTATTCGAAAGTTATATAAGTTTATAAAGGGTCAAATTGTAATGGCGCGCCCGGTATAATAAAAGGTCTAGTATCGATCTCTCAGTATCAGCGTTTTACTTACATAAGTTCTTTTTAAGGAAAAGGCTCAAAAAGTAAAGGAGCTACGATGCCATTTTTTTTAGACAACTACCCATCGCTTTTGTAAAAGTTCAATAGACGCTATGTAATCTTGTACTTGTGCCGCTTCATTAGAAAGTTCAATACAATTGTTCATGATACAGCACTCTTAATGTAAGCTCCTTACAGAATAAGCTCCTTTTATGTTTGTACTTATTTTGCCAATACGTTCCAATAAGGTATCACAGACATTCAAGTATATTGTACAGACAAAGGGGCTTGGAAAATGCATTTTTATTAACGCGCTAATGCTGAAAGTGCTGAATATAAAATATATTTCTAATGCGTTTTCGTGACTTGGATAAATTTTATACACAGTGTCCCCATACGTGCGTCAAAGTTAAATATCGGCCTTAAAAAAATAAAAAAGATTTGAAATTAATTTTTTAATGAAAGTGGTATGGTAAGTACAATTTGGAGAACACAATTTATCACAATAGTTTTTGACCTGCCGATCGTTTCGCTAAAAAGTAACACACTTTTGACAGAGTAATCTTTTTGTGCTTTTCTCAACTTTCCAATGATGTACAACATGCTACAGGTATCAACATTTGTTTTTATTATGGCAGCCATATTGGCTTTTTTTCTCATGTGATATCCTCTGAAAAGGGCTTTCCAATGCTGTATAACATGCTTGAGAAATCTTGCAATTGCACTGACAATTTTGAGAAAAACCGTTTTGAGGAGAGTAGGCAATGAAATCCAATACCAGAAAACAAATGACAAAAAAGTATTCAAAAAGCAGTAGGCCATGAAGTCTAGCAATAGACTTCTACATTAGACATAATTTTCCGTAATGATTCACTATAAAAACATATTGTGATTTAATTTACAATACTTAAGTAGGTAATAATGCCAGGTAATATTATGTGAAACAGTTTAATAACGAAACCCGGGAATAAAAAATAGATACTTAAACTCCACAAAACAACACAATTAGAAACGGAACTCAAGAAATAATAAAATAGAAACTTAAAAATACACTAAATAGAAAATTGTTCAATTTGGCCACCTTTTTGTTCAATGCACTTTATATACATTTTTGAAACATGCTTGCAAACTCTGGTGAGGGTGTTTTGGTTAATATGATTTATAGCTTCCGTGATTCTGTTTCGTAATGCATTGATCTTTTGTGGTGGATCTAATTTATACACATCATTCTTCAGAGTACCCAAAAAATAAATATCCATGGCTGTTTTGAAATTTTGGTACAAAAATTCTTTGACGATCCTAGCATTGTGAGCTGGACAACCATCTTGTTGGTACCAAATCTCGTCTAAATTATCATGAACTCTTCTAATTGTTGGTAGGGTATCATTTCTCAAAAGATTAAGATACCTTCCTACAGTTAAATTATTTTCAAAAAAGAACAGACTAACAATGAAGTTACCTAATTTTTTTTTTAAATTAACTGTCTAATCTACAAATAAAAATAACAATTTTTTACCTAATAAGCCGCACGAAACATTAATACCAAATCTCTATTGCAATCGTCTTTCTTCCTTTAGATGGGGATTTTAATTTGCGGAATAATGCTTTTATGACGATTATGCACACCACAATTTGTAAATCTGGATTCATCAGTCCATATTATTTTCAAATAAAAATTTTCATCTTGCTGACATTGTCCTTGATACCATCTGCAGAATTGGGGTCGCTTAGGGTAATCGTCAACATTTAAGCCTTGTACTATTGGAGCTTTGTATGCATGGACATGACTTTGTTTTAATACACGGTGTACCGTATTTTTTGGAACGCCAATTTGTTCACCATAAAACCGAACAGAACTGAACAGCGGAGGGTTTTCGTTTGAAACCTGTAAGACTGCATTATTGCTTTCTTCAATTCTAGGCATTGGTAGTTTCTTTGCGTGGATGCTACCGTCGTTCAATTGATTGGTCACTATCGTGCGAAATATTTTGATGTTAGGTTGTCCTCTTTCTGGGTAGTTGTTTTGATATGAATTTTCAACTGCCTCAGTATTTCGGTTAGAACGAATATAACATTCCAACATGTCAAAATATTCTTCATTACTGAACATATTGTTGAATAATAAAATAAACAGGAAACAAACTATTGAGTACAACATTTCAAGCAACGTGTTAGATACGCCTCTAACTGCTCAGATAATTAAGAATGACAGTATTCCTAATTGTCACGATAGTATTATATCCATAGCAACCTTTATTCTGTTGTTTTCCGTTGACTTACGTTTAAAAATCAAACAATTTTCAATGGCGTCTTCGTAAATAATTAATCTGCTTTTTATTGAGTTCTGTTAGTAAATTTAGTTATTTGCTAGGTTTACCTATTTAATTAAATTATAACCATTTTTAGGATAATGTTGTAATGTAAAATATCATTTGTAATAATGGGCCGATTCATTGGTGTGTTCAAAGTTCCTATTTTTGTTGTCGTGAATCATTACGGAAAATGATGTTTAAAGTAGAAGCCTATTGTTAGACTCCACGACCTACTGCTTTTTAAACACTTTTTTTGTTATTTGTTTTCTGGTATTGGTATAGCCTACTATCCTCAAAACGGATTTTCTCAAAATTGTCAGTGCAATAAAGTGCAGTAAAGCTCTTTTTACAGGCTATCACATGAGCAACAAATTCAATATGGCTGCCATAATAAAAACAAACGTTGATACATGTGGCTCAAAAATAAATGACAATCCAAAGTGGAGAACTGCACAAAAATATTACTCTGTCAAAAGTGTCCAGATAATGTGTAAGTCTCAGACATGTCAGATCAACGCCTACTTAAACATTGAAGAAAAAATAAATAGACAAATTTTACTTTTTTCAAAATATTTCTAAAACAAAAAGAAGCAGGGCAAAATACAAGTCACAGTTGGAACGAGCCTGAAATTCTAAAAAAGATTGCTAATTTAACCGTCTTCCTATCTCTAATAATAACGGAGATAGCAATACATTCCATACAGTTTGGGACATACTATATAGGTTATAATAATGATCAAATTTGATGTATATTTTTTCAAAAAAAGACATGGTTGCTACTAATAACATCTAATAACATTTTTATGAAAATTCAGTACCATAACGCACTTGCTATGTCCAGACATTTCAAATTGTTAGGCTTGACAAACAAAAAAGTGACTACAACTTGTAAGTACACATATATGAATCAAGCAGGCATCAAGAGCAACATTATTTTTCAGATTGTTAGGCCTGAGAGACAAACAAGTGTTGGTCGAATTGTTCATTTGAATTGGGACTACAATATGCATGACCACATACGAAAAGACGTTTAACAAAACTGTTACCTTGAGCAATAGAAAATCAATACGGAATATGCCAGATATGAACTCAAGAGAAACAGTTGCTCCACCTACTTTTAAATAATTGTAGGAGGCTGATTGACAAGATCCTAAGTATTTTTCATCTCCATTATATAGGTATTATTAAAGAAAGTTCAAAGTTTAAAATTCATATAAATATTATGTAATTTTTCCATCCTTTTAAGCGTTAAATCAAACATTATTGAAAAATATTACTCAAGACGCTTCATATTTTGACACAGGTAAAATATTTTACCTTTTGAACAGCAAAAATGTCTGTAGGATAATAAACTTTCTTGAGTGGGATACATTGTTTCAATCAAGTTCTGATGACGAGAAGTTGGGCATGGAGTCGAGGAAAAGTTCATAATATTAATAAAAACGGCAAAAGCGAGCTCGAGAACAGTTATTGAGGGCGGACGTGATGAATACTGAGTTGCTTCATAAGACACCTAATTCATTTGGAGTATTTCCATCTCTTGAAAAATATTAAGGAACATGAAAAGGCCAATTTATATGCGAAAGAATAATGCACGAGTATAAGTTATTTAACGAAGATACGTTTAAAAATGTTAGAGGGCATTCAGTTCAATATTTAATTTGTGTTTGTAATATGTAACGTTTAATTTATCTTGCAAAATATTATATTATTGTTCCGACTACAGCAGGTTCGTCATAAATGCGAATTTTTATACAAATCTTTGAAAACCCAATAATTTGATCAGAGCCTCCGTGGTTCAGGGGTAAGAACATGTGCCTGTGAACCGAAGAGTTCGATTCCCAGGGTTCCCCTTTAACTTTTTCAGTACACACTGTAACATTAACATCAACCGAGGTTCATTGTATTTGAGCAAGTTAAATGTCTGCACGTTGCTCCCTTTGGAGGGAGCGTAAAGCCTTCGGTCCCGTGTCCATGCAATTTTGGGCACGCTAAATATCCCTAACCTCTTTACATAACGGCAGGGGTTAGGCAAAATTTCCAGCATAGTGAGGTAAAACTGCTCCCTGGCGTCGATGATTGGCCATAGTCGAGGAAATAGGCCGAAGTTATAGAAACAAAACACACACACACACACGCAATAATTTGAAAGTACTCAAAATAATGAAGTCAGTTAGATGAATTTGGGTACTACAGTTTTCTTTATAAAAACTTTATTGTGTATTAAAACTTAAGATTTATAAGAAGCGGAAAACTACAAAAACATCGACGTAGCAAGTGCGTTATGGAAGTGAATTTTTATAAAAATGTTTTTAATAGTAAAGATCTTTTTCTAGTGCGAGCAGGCATCAATCTAGTTCCCGGTGTAACCTATACATTAAAAACAATGTAATATACTTTCTTAAAATAACTTATTGTTTGAAAATGTACAAAAATATTTCGAAAATAAACTTTAAATGTTTTCAAGGAAACTGGTTTCCTAGCTAAGAAACCTTAGGTTAATAGCAAATTGAGTAGGTAATTGAAATTTGAAACATTTAATGAAAATTCGCTATCAAAACGCACTTACTGCGTATCTATTTATTTTCTTACAAACATGCATCAAATTTCGATAAAAAAATGCAAAAATACAATAATGTAAGTTCGTATAAAAGTATATATGTTAGAAAAAATATTTTAGGTATCACCAACGACTTATGGGCGACCTGTGATTTTCAAACTAATTTTATAAGATGCAGCTCAAGACACCATATAATCAACGTATTCTTTTTCTCGTATCTTGTATAATAACAGTTCTCTTGAGCTTTACTGTAGAAATGCGTCAGCTGTATATATGTAAACAGATAACAACCGAAAAGAAACCCATTCAAATTCAAATATGGCGGTCTCCTTATTAAAAAAAAATTCTACGAAAAGTAGCTAAAAATTATAGACCGTTAAACCATAAACTTCACTGAAACTACCGCCAAAGCATCAGAGAAAGGGTCTATGTGAAATTAATTTTTTGGAAATATTTTGGTAAAATGAAGGACAATGGCGGTTGAAGCTGAAACTTAAGGGTTTGCAGAACACTCTTCTTGCGGCATTTTCTTTTCATAATCCGTATTTGTTTCAGGTTCTTTGCCTAAATATTGCGAATTTTGACGTTTCAAATCTCGACGTTAACGTTTTGAAGAAAACTCCAACTTTTTTTAACTGCTAAATTTTGGTACATGGTTCACTCCTTATAATACAAACATGTGACCTTACTTGGTTACTTCCTTAGATATACATTTTTTCCGAAAGAAAACAAAAAAAATTCCAGGAAAACCTGCGACACTTTTCCTAGCTAACGAACTTGTTCAAGCAACTTGCAAAAGGGAGGTACTCATCAAATTTGTTTAAAATCGGCCGATTACTTTTTGAGCCATCGGTGTGACATATACATATACATATATATATATATATATATATATATATATATATATATATATATATATATATATATATATATATATATATATATATATATACTTTTAAGGGCAGTTACGACCAAAAAGAGGGCTATATTTTAAATAAACTCACTCTGTACTAAAAACTCGATATATCTCGCTCGGGGTCTCGAGCATCTTCAGGAGTAAGCACTGTAACTAATTCCAAAGCATCAAAACAAAGAAAAATCTGCCACAAAGATATGCAAAAAACAACAATGCAAAAAACATCTTTAAACTACATGTAACTTCACGCGAACATTTCCACTTTCAAAACATTCAAAGCTCGCTCCAAATGTGACTTGTATTTTGCCCTGCCTCTTTTAGTTTTCGACAAAGTTTGTCGATTTTTTTTTCAATATCGAAGCAGGCATTGATCTGACATGTATAAGACTTGCACATTATCAGGACACTCTTTACAGAGTGTTCGCAACTTTGGATTGTCATTTGTTTTTGAGCTACAGGTATCAACATTTGTTTTCATTATGGCAGTCATATTGGATTTTTTGCTCATGTGATATCCTGTGAAAAGGGCTTTCCAGTGATGTACAACATGCTTGAGAAATCTTGTAATTGCACTGATAATTTTGAGCAAAACCGTTTTGAGGATAGTAGGCTATGGAATCCAATACCAGAAAACAAATGACAAAAAAAGTGTTCAAAAAGCAGTAGGCCGTGGAGTCTTAACAATAAACTTCTACATAATTTTTCGTAATGATTCACGATAAGAACATATTTTGATTAAATTTACAATACCTAATTAGGTAATAATGATAGGTAATATTATGTGAAACAGTTTAATAACTAAACACGGCAATAACAAATAGAAACAAATATTGGTTTTATCAAAGTAACTGGAAAACGAAAAGAGACAGCGCAAAGTACTAGTCATATTTGGAACAAGCATGAAATTATACAAAACATTGATAATTTAACCGTCTCCCTATCTCTAATAATAACGGAGATAGCAATACATTCCCATTCAGTTTGGGACACACTATATATATATATATATATATATATATATATATATATATATATATATATATATATATATATATATATATATATATATATATATATATATATATATACAGGGTGTTTAAAAAAGATGGGGCAATATTTAAGGGGTTCCAGGTCATTTTATGAAAAAAAGTTCCCATAAACATAGGTGCTAAAATGCATTGTTTCCAAGATACAAGGTGTTAATTTTTTTTGTAAAATAACGATTTAAAAATAATAATTCAAATATCTCCTCACCGATTGTTTTGAAATTTGGCAGCGTTGTTTGTAGTAATAATGTGCTGATTTGACCCTAATTAGATACAGATTGTTAAGTCCATTGGCGTTAGGGGGGGGCACCTCAACAAAATTTAGTGACATAAAAATGTACGCCACTGACTGGAATATGATTTGTATATTATTTTGAGATAAAGAAACTAAAACTACAAGTTTTTTGCCTCTTGAGATTGCTCCGTATCTTGAATCGTTTACACAATAAAAAATAAAAACCTTCTTATGGCATGTCCATTTTCATACAGAAAATCACAAACACGAACAATAATTTTTATTGAGGTGTCTCCCCCAATGCCAATGGACTTAACAATTTTTATCTAATTAGGGTCAAATCAGCCCATTATTACTGCAAACAACGCTGCCAAATTTCAAAACAATCGGTGAAATATTTGAATTATTAAAAAAAAATCGTTAATTTATAAAAAAAAAAATAACACCTGTATCTTGGAAACAATGCATTTTAGCACCTATGTTTATGGAAACTTTTTTTCATAAACTGACCCGGGAAATCAATCCCTTAAATATTGCCCCGTTTTTTTAAACACCCTGACACCCTGTATATATAAATTAATTAAGGTGACACTGGATATGGGTTCTAGGGGGCCTAGTTCCTGCTGATTTGGGGAAATTTAAAAAAATTCAAAGTCGGGATCTCATCATTAGTAATCTTTTTTAAAAGAAACCTCACTAATAAACTAGTGGATAATAGTTTTATTCCTTTTAGTGAATTTTCGTAGAAAAAATTCACTAATGAGGAGATCCCGACTTTTCAATTTTGAAAAAATTTTTGCAAATGAGCGCGATCTAGGACCCCTAGAACCCATATCCGGGGTCAGTTTCAATTTTTATATGTTTCTATTATATATATATATATATATATATATATATATATATATATATATATATATATATATATATATATATATATATATATATATTATATATATATATATATATATATATATATATATATATATATATATATATATATATATATATATATATATATATATGTATCACACCGATAACTCAAAAAATAATAGGCCGATTTTGATAAAATTTGGCATGTACCTTTCTTTTGTAAATGGCTTGAATAAGTTCGTTAGTCAGAAAAATCGGATGAGGTTTTCCGGGAAAATTTTGAGTTTTCATTCGAAAAAAATTCTTATCTCAAAAAGTAATAAGCCGATTTTAATAAAATTTGGCATGTACCTTCCTTTTGTAAATGGATTTGACAAGTTCGTTAGTCAAGAAAATCGGATGAGGTTTTCCGGGAAAATTTTGAGTTTTCATTCGAAAAAAATTCTTATCTCAAAAAGTAATAAGCCAATTTTAATAAAATTTGGCATGTACCTTCCTTTTGTGAATGGCTTTGACAAGTTTGTTAGTCAGGAAAATCGGATGAGGTTTTCCGAGAAAATTTTGAGTTTTCATTCGAAATTTTTTTTAATCTCAAAGAATAATGGGCAGATTTTGATATAATTTGGCATGTACCTTCCTTTTGTAAATGGCTTTAACAAGTTCGTTAATCAGAAAAATCGGAAGAGGTTTTCCGGGAAAATTTTAAGTTTTCATTTGAAAAAAATTTTTATCTTAAAAAATAAAACATCTATGATAACCAAATTTGGTAGGTAGGTTTACGATATAAAAAGTAAACTATACCTTCCTTTTGTAAATGGCTTTAACAAGTTCGTTAATCAGAAAAATCGGACGAGGTTTTCCGGGAAAATTTTTAGTTTTCATTTAAAAAAATTTTTTATCTTAAAAAATAAAACATATATGATAACCAAATTTGGTAGGTAGGTTTACGATATAAAAAGTAAACTATACACCAAAATTTAGATTTCTATGTTACAAGAAAAAAAAGTTATAATAAAATATTTTGTGCCAGATCATTTCTATGAAAATTCACTACCATAACGCACTTGCTGCGTCCAGACTTTTTTATCACATATAAATAAAATGCCCTTATATTTCATGGATGCAGAGTTTTATTATTTCTTTATCATTTATAAGTAAAATTCCCTCTTACTTCAGAAATGTAGAACAAGCCGACATACATTTCTGCTATGGAGTTGAAAATGGAAACTCCACGTTAGCCCCGAGGGGGTATCGTAGAGGATAATACACACAGGCGTCACCAGCATTCGTCGGTGTTTGTGAACATCCACCGGCAATTTAGAAGTAACGGGCTGAGAATTAGAGGTGATAAACCGCAAAACAGAATTAATGACAGGCAAGAAAAAAAACAACCAGAAAATTTTAATTGCATTTCATAGAAACCCAAAAAGTAGTGGCTGCCGAGCTTTGCGTTTCCAAGTCTAAAATCCTTCGTGTTTTTAGTCGAAAACGCCTTATATTTTTGCATTTTCCATCGAAATATAATGCATGTTTGTAAGTAAAGAAATTCTGGACGCAGCAAGTGCGTTATGGTAGCGAATTTTGATTAAAGGTTTCATATTTGAAAAGCTCAATTTGCTATTAGCCTATAAGGTTGACCAAGAAACGGATTTTTTCGGTTACACTTTAAGTTTACTTTCGGAAATTTTTGTACGTTTTCAAACAATAAAGTTATTTTGATGAAACATGGCACATTGTTTTTAGTGAATTTCCTTAAAAAAAATCACTAATGAGGAGATCCCGACTTTTGAATTTTGAAAAAATTTCTTCAAATGAGCGCTAATTAGGCCCCCCAGAAAACATATCCGGGGTCAGTTTCAATTTTTATATGTTTATATATATATATATATATATATATATATATATATATATATATATATATATATATATATATATAATAATAAAATAGTCTTTATTCACACAGTAGATAATACAATACTCAAGTGCACAATTAAAAAGAACAAAAAAATACAACAATACAACGTTGTTTACAAAAACACAGTTCCATGTACATAATTAAAAGAAAAATAATAAAAAACTGTGTGAATTGGGCGAAGTTCAGACGGATGAATAATCATCCCCTGCTCTCCCACTTACGCCCATATGCAAAACTGGTAGTCAACAGCCAGCCCGGCAACCTGCTTAAACACCACGCATAATCAGCAACAGTTTCTTTTTGAAGGAACGCACAGAACAGCTCTTAACACTCTCATCAAGACCATTGTATATAGCGTATATCTGATAGGTAAAAGACCGTTTAAACAGTGTTAGCCTGTACTTAGGTGGTGAAATTAAGCCCTTCGACCGTATGTTAATGCTATGAACATCAGTTCTGTGAGATCCAAGGGCTGTAAGGCTTGGTTACTCTGTATGCTCTGATAGGTGCATGTTTGTCGTATAAATCGCACAGCGTATGATTAAAAATAGCGACTTTTTCATCTATATCTGTGATATAATACATACATTCCATATTTGATGCACGCAAATCCTCCACAAACCCATCCACATCAAACGCTCTAAAATCTCTGCTCGTAATGCAGATAGGCTCTAGCCTAGGCTTCCTGACATTCAGAATCGCATAGATGATGTCATGATCTGATATACTACAAGACATAACCCCAGCATCCATTATGATGGCCTCATTGGATGCCACAATGTGATCCAGCAAGGCATTACGTCGAGTTGGTTCCACTATCAGCTGACTCACACTGAGCTCATCCAACCTCCGCCTATATGCTATTGTCTTTATGTCAGTTTCATTCAGCAAGTTTATATTTATGTCACCAAGTATAATCAACTTATTAGACACACCGAGGGTACTGCAAACAGTACCCTCCAGCTCGTCCAAGAAGTCCTTATGATTCATGTCGTGGTTCCGATACATAATGCACGCCAAGAATGTTTGAGAGTTTATGCTAAGTTTAACGCACAACTGCTCGACTCTGTCCGAGGTAGGTACAATCATATACTTTATTTCATTTCTCACGTAAATAGCTATTCCCGACCCCCGGCCACGATAGTCCCTTCGAACCAATGCGTAACCGCCCACACTAAAATTCGTGCTGCTATCAGCAGTGCTTAGCCACGTTTCTGTCAGTCCAAAAATATTGAATGATTCCTGTAACACTACCTCACACACCTCCGCAAAGTGAGCCCTAAGTGATCGTACATTTAAGTGACCAACTTTTAGTTTCTTCATTCTTGAATGCTTATTCCCAATTCCTACAATACTATAACACTACACTAAGCCTATACACAAAACACAAACAGAAACTACAAATTACAAGAAAGGAAAAAAGAAATATATATATATATATATATATATATATATATATATATATATATATATATATATATATATATATATATATATATAAATCATAAGAAGTACTAAATCTCTGGTAACAAATGTCTGACTTATGACAGACTATCTGGCCGCACAAAGAAACAAGTAAACAATCAATTCAAAGTGCCGACACAGTCTACAAATAAGTTAAAGATACAAATACTTGCAACACAGTTTGTCTTACTACTTCTTCAAGGTTGTACTTGTTCTTGCTGGACTATTCGCCCTTGCTCTGGTTATATTGCGAGATAGAACCCTTTTTGCAGCGGCAGCAGCTACACTTTTAGTGGCAATCTTAATTTTACTATTTGAGAGGTTCTCCGCAGCAGAACTCAGCACATTCAAGCCCGAATCCTCGCGTCGACCAGGTTGCTGACGACCGGAGATTCTACCAGGTGTGGACGGCGCTGAGTGTGGTCTAGAATCCGCTTCCGAGGTCTGGCCCTCTTCAGTCACATCAAAGTCTCCCAGGTCTCCAGGTAGGTATACCTCACCATCAATACAAAGCCTTCCGTGTCTTATTCGTGCGTTTTTTCCGTTCTGCCTTGCTAACTTGAGGTGCTTTATGAGTATACTACTCTCTTCCCTCTGTTTTATCGTTAAATCATGTGCTATATACAAAGGTGTACCCTTTAATTTGCCGCTGTTTCTCAACACTTCAGCCTTCTTCAATTGGGATAAAAACTCAATTATGATGGGTCTACGTGCTTCCTTCTGTCCACGACCCACGCAATAGATATCATTAATATCTTCGAGTTTCACGTTTACCGAAAGTGAATGATTCAGGTTCTGCAGGATGAACTCTTTCAAGTTGCCATAGTCTCCATATTCAACCCTGTCCAACCCAAATAATACGACATTATTTTTCCTAGATTTTCTTTCCAAAAATTCAACTCTGGTACGTAAATGTTTATTCTCTTCTTCTAACAAAGACTGTTTTTTATTTGCTTCCTTCAATTTACTTAATAGATTTGCCTCTACATTCCTAATATCGTCCCTAATCTTTGATATCGCCAACAGTAAGTCGCCATTCGTAATCTCTTTATTGGGCATAATAAAGTCCTCAGTGGATACGCACCTTTATGAAAAATATACTTTCTTATCTCACACAGTTTATCTTCTTCCACGTAGATACTAAAGTAAACGATCTTTATTATTCTAACTTAGATTCGGTTTTAATTATTTTCTAATCAATTTCCTTCCTGAGAAATACAACAGTTTGATAGAATGATGTTCAATCTGTGACTCACCCAGGTCTGACAAATTTACTATCGCCACAACCACTTAATTTTTATTCTCAAGCTAAGACAACCGAGAAACCTACTATCACTCACTTAAGAGGCGTACACATAATATCAAATATATATGTATCACACCGATAACTCAAAAAATAATGTGCCGATTTTGATTAAATTTGGTGAAAAAATTTCTTTTGCAAATGGCTTGGACAAGTTCGTTAACCAGGAAAATCTGCCCAGGTTTTCCCGGAAAATTTTGTATTTTCTTTTGAAAACAAATTATATCTCCGGAATTAACCAAATTTGGTACGCAGGTTTATTACCTTATAGCTAAGTCACCTACCAAAATTAAGCTATGTAGGTCAACAGACAAAAAAGTTATAGGCATTTGAAGAAAAATAAATTGGGGTTTTCCTCAAAACGTCAAAGTGGCGAGTAAAAATGTCAAAATTGGCAACATTTAGGCAAAAAACTTGAATCTAATATGGGCTATAGAAATAAAATATCTCAAGAAGGATGTTTTACAAACCCTAAAGTCTTAGTTTCAATCGTCATTGTCCTTCATTTTACTAAAATATTTGCAGAAAATTCATTTCAAATAGACCCTTTCTCTGATGCTTGGCAGTAGCCTTAGCTATAGAGTGTATCGTTTAATGGTATATAATTTTTGTCGAATTTTCGTAAACAATCAATAAAGCTTAATATATCCGTTATTATATAAGATATGAAAAAAAAATGTATATATTAATTATAGGGTGTCTTGAGCTACATCTTAAAATAATATTTCTACAATCACAGGCTGGCCCATAAGTCGTTGGCGATACAAATTTCCTTTTTTTTTAATCAAACACGCCTTATGTCATTGCATTTTTGCATTTTCCATCGAAATATGTTTGTAAGAAAAGAAATTCTGGACGCAGCAAGTGCGTTATGGTAGCGAATTTTGATCAAATGTTTCATATTTGAACAGCTCAATTTGCTATTAACCTATAAAGTTGACCAAGAAACCTGTTTTTTCGGGAACACTTTAAGTTTACTCTTGGAAATTTTTGTACATTTTCACACAATAAAGTTATTTTGATAAAACATGGCACATTGTTTTTACTATATAGGTTATATTGGTAACCAAATTTGATGTCTGCTTTCTTAAAAAAACACACATATTTGTTATTAAAAAGATTTTTATGAAAATTCACTACCATAACGCACTTGCTGCGTCCAGAATTTTTTTTACTATATATGTTATACTGGTAATCAAATTTGATGCCTGCTTCTTGAAAAAAATACATATTTGCTATTAAAAACATTTTTATAAAAATTCACTACCATAACGCACTTGCTGCGTTCAGAAATTTTAAATAAAATACTTTTTTGCAATACCTGTTAAGTAAGTTCACTTTTAATGACAGTTTTTTGACAATGTAAGTTGAACTTTTAAAGCATTTGTCAGTTTCCATGAGAACAGGACATTTTTCATACCTAGGTACGGTAAGACTTACCTTACCTAGGTACGGTAAGTACTGCAAACCTATAAATAGCAAATCTGAATAATGAACAAATTGTTTGAGAAGATTTATTAATTATTATAATTCATCGAAATATTGAAAGTACAATTAGTCATATGATTAACAGTAAGGATTGACGCCATGCTCTTCTTTATATTATTATCTTCAGTTTCTATCAATGTTAAATTATCAAGACTATCTTGCGGAGTATTCGAAGAATCACCGACCTCGGCGAGAGGAGCTGGCTTCTTGGTTGCTAATATGAAATATCTTCTTAGCGACTTGTACTTTATTATTCAAGGAATCCGCCACATAGCTTTCAGCTACTGCCGAGGATTTCCACCCGCCATGCCTCTTCAGTGCTAAAATGTCAACTCCGCTATTAGCCAAAAAAGTAGCGGAAGTTCGGCGAAAGGAATGCCCAGTATATTTTTCCGCATTCTCCAAATGTAGAAATTTCGCAACTTCAGAAGGAATTTTGGCAAAAATATTTCTTCCAACTGGTTGGTTAGAGCATTTCCCATTTTGATACCTCAAGAAGAATCTCTGTATTGAATTTTTTGGTCGCAGGTTCATATACTTCCTCACTAATGCCACAAAGTGAAACTTCTCATTCTCATTGTCGACAATGGTAAAACTTCTGGATTGATGATTCTTAGCGTCAAGTATTCTGACCAAAATAATGTCTCCTTTATCAATAACATTATTGATTGTTAGCTTACATAATTCATCTTTACGGCAGGCACCTGCAATTCCCATAACTACAATCACCTTCTTCATCAGGTATATTTGGTCATGTGCTTCACTTAAAAAGGTCTGAATTTCCTCGATCGTAAACACTTCACTTTTCTTTGAAACATATCCAATATTTTTCTTCTTTAAAAATGCCTTTAACTTTGCATATTTGGAAATATCAACATTGTCATTCAAAGAGATTGTCGATCGTAACATAGAGTATTCGGACCATAAGCTTGATGGAGCAGAATATTTACCTGATTTTTCCAAGAAATATGCTAGTAAAACTGTCTCACTGGTATGTATTACAACCTTTTTAGTGTGGCACCACTTTTTGAAACCCTCATAGCAACTTTCATACCTTTGCTTAGACTTTTCTGGTAAAAGTGACAAACAAGCAATACCTGCCGCTTCTTCGATGTCAGATTCTTCCATATTCAAAGTCACTTCAACACTAATTTTAATTCAAAAATCACAATTAAAATACAAATTAATGTTTAACCTGGACCTGTGCTGAACTGCAGCCAGCGTTTAGTTTTGTTTGTTTACCCGTAGCGTCCTTAGTAACCCAACACAACAACCAAGTCACAAGCTACTTGTTGTTAAGTAGTATGTTAGAATCCATCTAATTAATTCGACTGTCAGTGCTGTCAGTCTGACATCTATTCACGCAGTAATTATTAAAAAAGAATGCAAATTCAAAAAAAAAAAACCGTTAAAGCAGGTATTGCAAAAAATTATTACTAAACCGTAAACTGTAAGTGACTCTTCATGCCTCGAATGCTTAGAAAACCTCGGCCCTACGGGCCTCGATTTTCCAAACTGCATTCTCTGCATGAAAAGTGTCACTTACAGTTTATGGTACGTAATATACTATTCATACGTGTGCGATACGTGGTTCGTAAGGTAGACACACATTTTTTTCTCTATTTTATCTTTCTTATATCTTTCTTTCGCCGACTGGAAAGAAACTCTCAGCCATGTATAGTGAAGTTAATTTAATATATTTCTCTACCTCCATGTCCGAAAGCTGGATATCATGAAGCATATCCTGAAGATGCTGAAGAGCTATATCGATAGGGATGCTGGGTAACAACGACTTGACATCAAAACAGATCAGTACTTCATTTGGTTTTAACTGAATATCTTTTATTCTATTAATTAATTTAATGGAATTTTTCACAGAAAAATTAGGAGGTTGAATCTAGAATGTACTGAGCTCTTTCGATAACAGTTTGGAAAGTTCATAAGTCCGGGAGCCGATGCCGGAGACTATTGCTCTAATTTGATTCCCCGGCTTATGGATCTCTGGGAGGCAATATATGTAAGGTACAATTTGATTAGATAAGGTGACTGTTCTCCTGGTATCCTAATTTATTAAATTAATGCAACTTTTGTATGTACTTTTAAACCGAGTTATCATACCAGGAAGTGGATCTCTTGTTATTTTCCGAAGGACAGGTTCTGGTGAGATTTTCCACTCTACAGGGTACCCAGCAGAAATCAAATATCAAATTCCCTGACATTTCCAGGCCCCTCGAGTACATTTTTCAGAATACTCGACTTCCAAGTTGTGGAATTCCTTGCCGGCACATGTTTTTCCTTCTCTTCCCAACCTTCAAGTCCAGAATTCACAAGTTGCCTGTTTCCTCCTTGTCGACACCCACGGTACGATAGTATTCAGGCTGTAAGCCCTCGTGGTGTGTTGTTTAAATATTAAGAAAAAGGTGTACGACACCGATCGTTTTAAAAAACGGTGCAGATTTTGATTTTCCCTTGTTAAATGACTTGAACAAGCGCGTTAAGCTGAAAAATGAGACCAGGTTTTCCAGGAGAGTTTTTGGTTTTCCTTTGCAAGATTTTTGTATCTCCACAAAACAACTATGGCAACAAAATTACGACTCCGGTTTCTAGTGTCAAACCATTTACCATATGCTATGAATGCGATCTCCAAATTAAAAGAATAAAAAGTTATAAGCATTTAATTAAAAAAAGGATTACATGATTTGTAATATTTTTATCAAAATTCACTACTATAATGCTTCACCCATCTTTGAGTGTGTTGAATAAAAAGGCTTTTTCCTTCCAAACAATTTCTTTATCCCTTTTTCCCGACGCGTTTAGACCTTTTTAAGCGGTCATCCTCGGGGGAATCTGGAATTTACAAAAGGCTTGTCTGAAAAACTGAGTTTTGTGGTAGGATACTTCTGCAAGGACGGCATTCGCTCTATTTAATACTGTTTCGTTGGTCTTCATAGCTGTCCAGGGTAACCGAAGCATTCTTCTGTGCAACCACATCTCAAACGCCTTCAGTCGACTGTTCGTAGCAGCCCTCAGAGTCCAGGTCTCAGCTCCATACAACAATACGGACCAAATATAACATTTGACCATTCTTTGACGCAATCTTAGGTTTAAGTTGTCGTTAGAGAAAAATTATTTCATTTTCATGAAAATTGAGCGCGCTGTTTCAATTCTGCACTTTATCTCTTTATCAGGGTCTAGATGTTCTGTGTAATAACAACCAAGGTATTTGAATTGGGCAACTCTCTCAATGTTTTGTTGATCTATCTGTAGGGAAGCATCGGCGTGCGGTTGGCGACCGAATATCATAAATTTTGTCTTATTGACATTTATTTTCAAACCCATTTCCCTTCCTGTCGTGTTTACACTATCCAACAACTCTTGAAGGCCTCTGACACTATCGCAGAAGATGACCGTATCGTCGGCATATCGAATGTTATTAATCAGTTCACCGTTAATCCTCACTCCCAGGTCTTTATATTGCAAAGCCTTCTTAAAGATTGTATCAGAGTAGATGATGAACAATAGAGGGGAGAGAATGCATCCCTGTCTGACGACTCGTTGAATGCGACATTCATCGGTTAGTTTTCCATCGATTTGGATCACTGCTTTCTGCTTCCAATATAAGTTCTCTATAATTTTCATATCTCTATCATCGATTCCCAAAGTTCATAGTATGATTAAAACTGTTTCATGCTGAACCCTATCGAAGGCTTTTTCATAGTCTATGAAACGTACATAAATATCCTTGTGTTGGTCACAACACTTTTGAAGAAGTATATTTAGGGCAAAAAGTGCTTCTCGGGTGCCTAGTGCATTCCTAAAGCCAAACTGCGACTCATCCAGGTCCTCCTCGCACCCACTCCTAAAAAACTTAAAAAGTCTCAAAAAAGCTAACCCTTAGAAGGGTTCACCACAAAACGTCTTCTTAAAGACGATCGTCTCACTAAAAAAGTTAGCGTCATCAGAGGATTAAAAATTATTTTCTTCAATTCTTTAAAAATATGCGTTGTGAAGATTTCGGTTCTCCAAGTGTATTTATCATCAGCTACCTTTTGACAAGCTATATTTTGTTGTAAATCCATAGATCTTATTATACAGGGTTGCCCATTAATAATGAGTTGGCAGGCGTAACCGCCAGGCTTGAGTTTGGCCTCACCAGCGTCCATTACAAGATAAAAATATTGTTAAGGTTTGCGTAGGTAATAAAAAGTCATTTAGATTAAGGTGCTCCGAAAAAACCTCAGCAAAATATGTTTTTTTTTAAATGCGTTATCATAAGACATTTTTTGCTGAGGTGTTTTTGGAGCACCTTTTTTTGCTTTTATTTCAACAACACACCACGAGGGCTTACAGCCAAAATTGTATCGTACCGTGGGTGTCGACGACGAGGAAACAGGCAACTTGTTAATTCAGGACTTGAAGGTTTGGAGATTCGGGGGAGAAGGAAAAACATGTGCCGGCAAGGAATTCCACAACTTGGAAGTCCTCGGGACAAAAGAGCGGACATAACAAGCTGTTCTATGTCTGGTGACTTGGACAGTAAAAGGGTGCATTCGCGCTGTTCCCCTGGTACATCTGTTGGGGGCAGCAGGTGGAGAAACTATGGAAGAAAGCTCCTCAGCAGTGCCCGTGTGGATATCTATAAAAGAGAGAGAGGTCACCAACGGCACGTCGGTGGGCAACGGATGTCAGCCTTTGGGTGAGGGTAGGGTCACCGATGAGACGTATAGCTCTCTTCTGAATGGAGTCCAGGATAGCGAGTGTAGAAGCGGCAGCAGCACCACAGATGTGGGAGCAGTTATCGAAGTTTGGTCTTATTTGTGATATATATATATATATATATATATATATATATATATATATATATATATATATATATATATATATATATATATATATATATATATATAAATAAGGTATAGAGATTAGAAATTTACATAATAAAGCACATAAGTATGGTTAGCTTCGTTAAATTTATAACATATAGCATGTGCAATTTTTTCTTAAAAAAAACTTGACTTTTATGACTGGCTGACAAACTTAGCCTGCGGAAAGAATTTTCAAGTGTGATGGAACAAACCAGACGTCTCTAGGTGGCGTAGAAACTTTAAAAAATCATGTTGTTTGTATACATAAATTTGAATACGCCTGGAAATGGGTTCCAAAAGCTCAGAGCCAATTAATTTTTTTCTGAAATTTCGAAAGTCATTACCTTTCTCAAACCAAAGTTTTATTTATGAAAAAATGAAACAAAAATACTGTTTACATGCGCCATATACAAATGCCAAATATATTGCAACTTTCAACATGATCATAAAGGTTAAAATAGAATAAACACAATCACAGCAGAGCTTTACCCGGCCAATATATAAAACGCTTTTGCATTTTATGCATTCAAGGAAGAACAGTCCAAGCGAGATGTACATATGAGACATGTCTGAGATAGTAGAAGGAGACGCTATTTAAATCGGCGCATGATGTGGCATACACTGCATTAATTGGGGCATTTAATTGATATTTGTACCAAAGTTAAGCCGCATTGTTATCAGATATATTTTCCTATGTTTGAGAAACTATTTACGTGAGAAAATTCATATAATATATATGAAATAAAAATAAAAATGCATCTGCTAGTGATGAAATTTTACAAATATATAATTTCCAGGTCTACTGAATGATTTCCATGACATTCGAGTAAAATCACAAATTTCCCTAACATTTCCCTGACATTTCAGGGGGTGTTTCATATTCCCTGATTTTTCCAGGTTTTCCAGGTCGCTGGGTACCCTGACTCTATGAAAGTATTCGACCTTATCAAGAATAACAATTTAGTTGCCTTTATTTACTTTTAAATAGAAAAAATCTTTCCTCCTCAAATCTCCTACAGTTCGCATTTAGACTGTTGATTTCTCAATTTTGAGATCTACATTTGGATAATTGACGTCTGGAGTTATTAGTTTGCTCGCCAGAAACTTGCTTTAGCTTTTCACTCCGGCAATGATGTCTGTGACTGATGGTGTCACGAGTGGGGAGCATATTTCAAGCCCTTGTCGAGCAAATCCAACTCCTTTCTAGTGAAATTTGCGGAAGAAGGATTCTCTATGGTTTAGAAACTTGCGGTGAGTGAATGCTAGAGGTTTTGCTTCCAATGACATGTTTTTAAGGTTTAAGGTATTCAACTGGTTCTGAAATGTTGTGGCAACAACTTCAAACATTCGTCGCTGAAACTTTCAAACTCACTATTATCTAAATTACTAACTATCGCCATATGAAGATTATTCCAACTTCAACCTACTACGTTTGGAGTATAGTGACCTAACCTCTAAATTGAGAAGATTTGTCTTGCCGAACCGGTGTTACATCGTCCGGTCCTGAGGCATCCGATATTGAATTATATGGTGTTCCATCATCCGGTATTGCATCATCCGGTATTGCATCATCCGGTATTGCATATTTCAAGCCCTTGTCGAGCAAATCCAACTCCTTTCTAGTGAAATTTGGGGAAGAAGGTCTCCATGGTTTAGAAACTTGCGGTGAGTGAATGCTAGAGGTTTTGCTTCCAATGACATGTTTTTAAGGTTTAAGGCATTCAACTGGTTCTGAAATGTTGTGGCAACAACTTCAAACATTCGTCGCTGAAACTTTCAAACTCACTATTATCTAAATTACTAACTATCGCCATATGAAGATTATTCCAACTTCAACCTACTACGTTTGGAGTATAGTGACCTAACCTCTAAATTGAGAAGCTTTGTCTTGCCGAACCGGTGTTACATCGTCCGGTCCTGAGGCATCCGATATTGAATCATACGGTGTTCCATCATCCGGTATTGCATCATCCGGTATTGCATCATCATCCGGTATTGCATCATCGGGATTACATCATTTTTAGTGTATACTTTAGGTATATAAATATGATAATTTCGCCCATACAGTTAGTTTAGCGACAGCTACTGATAAGAATAACTTCGTTGTCGAAATACGATTCTAGCGCACAACATTCTGCTATTATTTTTGTGGTTGCAGTGAATTTTTTTCAAAAAATTCACTAATGAGAAGACCTCGACTTTTGAATTTTGAATTTTTTTTCAAATGAGCGTGAATTAGGCCGCTAGAACACCATCAGTTTAAATTTATATATATATATATATATATATATATATATATATATATATATATATATATATATATATATATATATATATATATATATATATATATATATATATATATATATATATATATATATATATATATATATATATATATATATATATATCACACCGATAACTCAAAAAATAAATGGGCGATTTTGAAAAAAATTTGTGAGTAAACTCTCTCTAGCCAGGAAAATTGCGCCAGTTTTTCCGGAAAAATGTTAGGTCTTCTTGTGGAAAAAATTCTTATCTCCGGAAATAATAACGCTATGGCAAGCACATTTGGCAAGCTGGTTTAGGTTGTGAAAACCAAACTCTGTACAAAAATGTAAGTCTCTATGTTGAAAGAAAACAAAGTTATAGGCACTTAATGAAGCAAAATTTTAGTGCCACTAAAGGTCAGAGAAGACGCAATACCAAAATATTGTATGTGTTAAAAAAAATCTGTTAAATATTACAGACAACGTTTATCTCTTCATGGCGCAAAAAAGTTCAAGAGGTACCAGAAAGGATTACTTTGAGAATTTTATAATTTTTCTCCTGTAAATGTCAAACTGGAGATTTGAAACGTAAAAATTAGTATAACTATTAGGGTTTATGAATGGAGAATATTGCATGAAATGTGTATTAGAATGTTCTAGATTTATGCTTGTCTTCTCATTTGTTAAAATAACTGTAAAATCTGCCTCTAAAGACCTTACATATTACAAATAAATAGCTTAAGACCATTATCGGTTATCTGCTTTTCTTCATTGCAGTTTGCCAGAAGCCTTACGTGGTGGAATCGTTAGGATCCCTGTCTGGTGAGCGAAGCGACGCAGGTTCAAATCTCACCGTTGACTGAATTTCTCTTAACTTCTTTAATTTTTTTTTTCGTCTTCGATTCCATTTTAACGTTATCTGATCAGATTGTGTAATTATAATATATGTTTTTATAGATTTTTTTGTTGAAAAGGAACGATAAGCACTTTCAAGACTTTTAATTCAAGTTTAATAGTAGCTGTTGTTGCCCTTACTTGATATATTCGTGCCACAGTTAACATAGACGTAGAGATTTGTTACATGAGAAGAGGCTGTTTTCTTCTCTACAACCGAGTTCAATTTTTACAACATCCACAGGCAAAAGAATTTTCTCTTTGAAGCCACAAAAAAGTATCTAGTTCTGTATTTAGATCAGATTTAGTATATTTTGTAATTTATTTAATTTATTTGTATTTCTATTAGTTACTTTTCTTGTACAAAATGTTCTTTTAATAACGAAGTTTCTTATAAATGAATTTAATGAATTTCCTTTGATGAAACGTTTGTTGGGAATTTTTGTGTAAAAAATTGTTCAAGTGATGGAACATTTTTGAAACGAAATTCGTCGAAAATAAGGTTATAATGGATTTTCGTGCTAACAAGTTATTTTCTTTTCAATTTTAATTACAGATTAGATATATAATTTTAATTTTATGTATTATTTTAGCAGAATTTGGTGTACAAAATATTAAGCCAAATTTGATGCCTGCTTTCATTAAAAAAGACATATCTGCCATTAAAAATATTTTTATGAAAATTCACTACCATAACGCACTTGCGGGCTCCAGTCTTTTTTGGGGTGATTCTGCTTTTTGTTTTTATTTGCAGTCACAGTACCAACATCAGTCTTTTATCAATTATGTTATTTGCACTTATACATGAATCAGTTATGTTTCCTTTATGTTTTTTTCGTTTTTTTTTTTTCAATACGGTGTACCTTTTTGATTAATTAAAGGATTTGAGATGATTTTACTTAAAAAAGACATGAAAAAAAGCTAGTTTCAAAATTGTTCTGGAACGTTATCATAAAGGAAAATTTTTTCGAGAAAACTTGCCTATTTCTAATAATCGTTATTTTATAAGCTGTAACTTTTTCCGACCATAGCATTTTAGTGAATTTTCTTAAAAAAAATTCACTAATGAGGAGATCCCGACTTCTGAATTTTGAAAAAATTTCTTCAATTGAGCGCTAATTAGGCCCCCCAGAAAACATATCCGGGGTCAGTTTCAATTTTTATATGTTTATATATATATATATATATATATATATATATATATATATATATATATATATATATATATATATATATATATATATATATATATATATATATATATATATATATATATATATATATATATATATATATATATATATATATATATATATATATATATATATATGTATCACACCGATATCTCAAAAAATAATGAGCCGATTTTGATCAAATTTGGTGAAAAAATTCCTTTTGCAAATGGCTTGGATAAGTTCGTTAGTCAGGAAAATCTGCCCAGGTTTTCCCGGAAAATTTTGTGTTTTCTTTCGAAAAAAAATTATATCTACGGAATTAACAAAGTAAGGGCAACCAAATTTGGTACGCAGGTTTACATCCTTATAGGTAAGTTACCTACCAAAATTTAGCTATGTAGGTCAAAAGACAAATAAGTTATAGGCATTTAAAAATAAATAAATTGGGGTTTTCCTCAAAACGTCAAAGTGGCGATTTAAAATGTCAAAATTGGCAACATTTAGGCAAATAACTTAAATCTAATACCTGCTATAGAAATAAAATGTCTCAAGAAGGATGTTTTACAAACCCTAAAGTCTTAGTTTCAACCGTCATTGTCCTTCATTTTACTAAAATATTTGCAGAAAATTCATTTCAAATAGACCCTTTCTCTGATGCTTGGCAGTAGCCTTAGCTATAGAGTTTATCATTTAATGGTATATAATTTTTGTCGAATTTTCGTAAAAAATTAATAAAGCTCAATATATCCGTTATTATATAAGATATGAAAAAAATTTGTATATATTGATTATAGGGTGTCTTGAGCTACATCTTAAAATAATATTTCTGCAATCACAGGGTGGTCCATAAGTCGTTGGTGATACAAATTTACTTTTTTAGTGAATTTTCTTAAAAAAAATTCACTATTGAGGAGATCTCGACTTTCGAATTTTGAAAAAATTTCTTCAAATGAGCGCTATTTAAGCCCCCCGGAACCGAAATCCGAGGTCAGTTTCAGACTTTATATGTTTATATGTTTATATATATATATATATATATATATATATATATATATATATATATATATATATATATATATATATATATATATATATATATATATATATATATATAAACGAGGTTTTCCCGGAAAATTTTGTGTTCTCTTTCGAAAAAAATCGAAAAAAATTTATATCTCCAAAGTTAACAAAGTAAGGGTATCAAATTTCATACACGGGTTTATATTTATATAAATTATACATTAGAGGCAAGTTACCTACCAAAATTTAGCTCCGTAGGTTAAATGACAAAAAAGTTACAGGCATTCAAAGAAAAATAAATTTGGGATCTCCTCAAAACGTCAAAATCGCGATTTTAAACGTCAACATTGGTGAGTACCTTCCTTTTGCAAGTGGCTTGGATATGTTCGTTATCCAGGAAAATCCGACGAGGTTTTCCCGGAAAATTTTGTGTTTTCTTTCGAAAAAAATTTATATCTCCAAAATTAACAAAGTAAGGGCAACCAAATTTTATACGCGGGTTTATATCATTATAGGCAAGTTACCTACCAAAATTTAGCTCTTTAGGTCAAAAGACAAAAAAGTTATAGGCATTTAAACAAAAATAAATTGGGGTTTTTCACAAAACGTCAAAGTTGCGATTTAAACGTCAAAATTGGCAACATTTAGGAAATAACTTGAATCTAATACGGGCTATGGAAATAAAATGTCTCAAGAAGAATGTTTTACAAACCCTAAAGTCTTAGTTTCAGCCGTCATTGTCCTTCATTTTAATAAAATGTTTCCAGAAAATTCATTTCAAATAGACCCCTTCTCCGACGCTTGGCAGTAGTCTTAGCTATAGAGTTTATCGTTAATAGTATATAATTTTTGTAGAATTTTCGTAAAAAAAAATCAATAAAGCTCAATATGTCTGTTATTATACCAGATATGAAAAAAAAATGGTATATATTAATTATAGGGTGTCTTAAACTACATCTTAAAAAATTATTTCTACAATCACAGGGTGGCCCATAAGTCGTTGGTGATACAAATTTTCTTTTTTTTTTTAATCAAACACGCCTTATGTTATTGCATTTTTGCATTTTCCATCGAAATATAATGCATGTTTGTAAGAACAAAAATTCTGGACGCAGTAAGTGCGTTATGGTAGCGAATTTTGATCAAATGCTTAATATTTGAATAGCTCAATTTGCTATTAACCTATAAGGTTGACCAGAAGACGAGTTTTTTCGGGAACACTTTAAGTTTACTTTCGGAAATTTTTTTACATTTTCAAACAATAAAGTTATTTTGATGAAACATGGCACATTGTTTTTACTATATAGGTTATACTGGTAACCAAATTTGATGCCTGCTTTCTTAAAAAAACACACATTATTGATATTAATAAATAGTTTTATGAAAATTCACTACCATAACGCATTTGCTGCGTCCCGAGATTTTTATATCTTCATAATGTGTTAAAATTACATTTAAATCGGTTAAGCTGCTGTTGAGAAAAAAATATTTTTCGATTTTTTTTTGAATTATTCAAAAACCAAAACCGATACAGGCCGTAAACTATCAGAATGAACATATCTCATCACTACCAACATACCCTCAAAGGATGACCCAAATATCTCTCTGGGGCCAATTCACTAGGCTTATGGTCCTATGGCCTTTGGTGTAATGGTCTCCACTGGTTTGGAAAATGTTATAATAAATAGCTTTTTTTTAAATTTCAACGTCTTATATCTGTCTAACAAAGCGTTTTTGAGTTTATGTTGATTTAACAGTTTCGTCCTAAAATAAGTTTTTCTGTCAACTGTTACAAAAAAGTGGAACATCCTGTATATCTAAAAACCCTTTTCGTATATTACATAGTCGAAAACTCCACGATTTCTAAATTTAGCAAATAAGGAAAAGATTAGATAGGCAATGGGAAAAAATAGAAGACAACATAATGGAGTTAAATATAATAGCAGAATCAGAAATTCAAGATGAAGCACATTTTACGCTAAGGCAATGGTACAATAACGGTAGTGACTAGCTGTTAAAATTAATTAAGAAACAAACACACCACAATTCAGGGCCAATTAGCAACAAACTGCCAATAATAGAAATCCCAATCTTCACAGGCAAACACAAGGAATGGACAGCATTCCAAGAACTAGTCCAGAAGGTAATAGATTCAAAATGTGAAAAGTTCTACGGAAAAACAGTATCAAGGGGTAAAGATGGAAAATACACAGTTAAAATTCCATTTAAACACGAGGTACAAGAGGTAGAAGAATCCAGAGCCGAGAAAGACAAATTTCCAATAGAAGCAAAGATAGCAAAGGAAGACTTTTATATGGATAATCTTATATCTGGAACTAAATCAAAGCAACAAGCATCATTAGTACAAACAGAACTCAATGAAATATTCAGGTCAGGTGGTTTCAATTTGAAAAAATCACAAGTTAGTGCAAAGTTTCCACAAGATGTACAGAATGATAAAGCATTGCGGCTACTAGACAATAGGGTAGAAAGATCTCTTGGTATCTGCTGGACACCAGGGGAATATACATTCAAATTGAAACCAGATTTTAAATATGCAGAGAAAATAACAAAAAGGGTGATATATCTGAGATAGCCAAGTTATTTGGCCCATTGGGGTGGCTATCTCCAGTTGGAATCAAAGTCAAGCTGATAATTTCAAAACTATGGATGAAGCAACCCAGGTGGGACGAAATAGTACCCATTACCATGCAGAAGAGAGGTATTCAGGTTAGTCCTGAAATCAATGGAATAACAATACCAAGGTGGGAAGAAACAACGAAGAAATCAAAAGCAAGAATTCATGGTGTCGCCGATGCTTCTAAAGTCACATATGGGACAGTCAGTTACGTCAAAGCAACCGAAGAAGGAAGAAAAAAGCCAAAGTTAATGGCTTGGCCGAATATACAAACAAAAGCCGAAATAGCAGTGCAGTTGATGGGGCAAATGCGAGCAGCAAGAGATACAACCACCCAGGTATTTACACACACTGAGGTGGAGTATGCAGGTCCGATTCAGGTACGAGCTAAAAAGAGCAGAGGCCGCAAATCATACCAGGGCCATCCAGCAATAATTGGATGCTTACCAACAAAAGAAACTCATCAATGTTGTTGGGACGCTGGGTACAAGGTATATCTTCACCAATGGAAGCACGGGTATAAATGGAAATTCAAAAAGGAGAGAGTAAATGCAAGGCACATGGTATTAACAAAACAATGGCTGCTGCGTAGTCAAGTCAATTCAAGGTTAGAAGAAGAAACGCTCACAAACGACGCAGGGTCGGCGAGGCTGTCGTTTGTGGAGTTGGAAGAGTTTTGCAAGCAAAACAAACATTTCCTCAAATACTATTGATTGTGCCTTATTAATAACACAAATGAATAACCAACAGGAACTAATTGCAGCCTCTCATTCGAAGAGGCTGATGGTCCCATCGTTGTCGAGCTTCAATGATACAGAGAAGAAGATGTACCACCCACTAGAAGCCATCAACAACATGAATTATTATATGCCAAACTTATGTCAAGATAAAGTCAGCATTTAGCTCATAGCTATCCAGGGAGACGTCATTCTTTCGACTCGGCAGTATGTTCATGGAACAGATAGCTATCTAGGAGGGCGTAACTAGGGTTGGAAATATAGTGTACTTTTATTTCGATTATTATAATTAGTGCGATATATATATATATATATATATATATATATATATATATATATATATATATATATATATATATATATATATATACATATATATATATATATATATATATATATATATATATATATATATATATATATATATATATATTAATAAGTATAAAGTTAGGAAACATTTAAACAATATCAAGTTTGTAGTAGGTCAAGTCCGTCTCGTAATTGTTGACATTGAATTGATATCATCACTTGGCGTATCTACATAGGTTCTAGAGCTGGTCAGCTCTTCAATAGTTTAGTGGTGTGGTATACTTGCAATATGGTAGGTGGTAGTGAAAGTTTCCTTTACGTAATAGTAAAGGATTCTTTCACGCCCGAGGAGGTACCACCCCATATATCAAGGGGCCAGTGAAGTCCCAACGGACGTTTTCGGTTCTGGTGTATGAGTCTGTTTCCCTTATAAGCAAAAATGATGATCGCTCCTCCTTGTACAAAAGATTCCGAAGGTAAAATACCCCTTCATTCGGATCTCCGGGAGAGGGGTGTACAGGGGTCGCCAACATCAAGATTTAACATATCCTTTTCGAATATATGTGGCCTAAATTCTAACCTGAACTCCGTCCACCATTTCCTCCAGGCTAACAGGCCCCAACTCCTCTTCCTTACCGAAACCCAAATCAGTGCCAAAACAGCCACTAATCACCTTAGTTTCCCGGGGTATGAGCTCCTTACTTCTTTTGGATTGCATGGAGGCGTGTACGCGTACGTCCGTAGCAATCTACCCTGCACCAGACTTCCCAATTTAGAAGCTGGAAGAAAATACATACTATGGATAAAACTCTCTCTTAGGGCTGCAACTAAATTCATCTGTTGCATTTACCGGTCACCTTCTGACAACAACTTTGTCCAGCTCTTTGACTATCTTTCTGAAAAAACCGACCATCTGATTTCTGAATATCCTTCCTCCAAGGTCACTTATCTTGGTGACTTCAATTTCCAAAATAAGGAATGGCTAGGATCTTCAAAAGCCGATCCACAAGGAAGAGCAGCGGAGGCCTTTGCAGTCAGCAATTATTTAGCCAATATGGTTCAGCAACCTACTTACTTTCCTCGCATCCCAACACACAGCTCAAATCGCTTGGATCTCCTTCTTACTACAAATCCTGACTGCTACAAGATATCAGTCACCGCCCCCTGGGTCGCTCTGACCACGGCATGGTCACTGCTTCCTGTGCAATGCAACCTGAGCTCACACAGTCATCACACCCACGTATCGTTTGGCACCACAACTACGCGAACTGGAAAGAAATGCGAGATTACTTTTCCACATTTACATGGGCGTCTGTCTGCTTCTCTCATCATGACCCCTCTGATATCTCACAAAACGTCACCGAAGTTATCCAAGCAGGCATGGAGTTATTTATTCCACGTACACAGAAAACCTTTGCAGCCACTCAAAAGCCCTGGTTCTCTAAATCCTGTGACAAGGCCAGACTTGAAAAGGTCAAAGCTCACAAAAAGCTTCTACACAACCCCAGTCAAGAAAACCGCCGAGCATTTAACGACGCAAGAAACCGCTATGCCTGCATTCTTTCTGAGGCAAAAAAAACTCGTTTAATAACCACATCAAAAATAAAGTCCTCTTAAGCTCCAACGGCAGCAAACCCTTCTGGACTCTTGCTAAATCTATTGGGAATAATTTCTGCAAGAGCACGTTCCTACCTCTTGTCCCAGGCGATGAAATTGTTTCTACCGCCCTGGGCAAGGCTGAACTTTTTGCCTCGTTGTTTGCCGGTAATTCTACTCTCAACCCACCTCCAAATGTTCAACCACCAACAGTCCACAATGTCGCGCATAAAATGACTGATATAATTTTTAAAACTAAAAAAGTACGAAATACCAGGAAAGCCTGTGGCCTTGACGAGATCCCAGCAATTGTTCTCAAAATATGCGCACCTAAACTTGCTCCTGTCCCGACTCGTCTGTTTCAGACATCTTACAATAGAGGTATATTCCCTAGTAACTGGAAAACTGCTCGAGTACAACCCGTGCCCAAGAAAGGATCCAAAGCGTTTCCCAGCAACTACATACCTATTTCTCTCCTTTAAGTCGCCTCTAAAGTGACGGAAAAGTATATAAACACCGAATTACTCAAATTTCTTGAAAAATACAGTCTAATTTACGACAGGCAGTATGGATTCCGTCAGCGCAGATCAACTGCCGACCTCCTTTCCTTTGTCACCCATTCTTGGAACAAGTCTATGGAACTACACGGTGAATCCCAGATTGTCGCTCGATAGATATCCAAAGCATTCGACCAGGTCTGGCACGCAGCGCTGCTTAATAAACTTCCGGCCTATGGCCTACCACCAAAACTCTGTACGTGGACAGCAGATTTCCTCTACAACCGGAGCATTTCTGTTGTCGTGGATGGCCATTGCTCTAAACTGTATTCAATTAATGTAGGAGTTCCTCAATGTTCAGCTTTAGCCCCTACTCTGTTTCTTCTCCACATCAATGACCTCCTCTCTAGCACATCCAACCCAGTTCACAGTTACGCGGACGACAGCACCCTCCACTTAAATATACAATATTCTAAGCCTGTCTCTTTAGCCCAATTAGATGAGGATCGCAGACCCATGTAGGGTTCTATCTCCGTGGACCTCCAAAAAATATTAGTCTGGGGAGGTAGAAATCTTGTACAATTCAACCCCACCAAATCACAGTCTTGCTTTCTTTCTCATAAGAGATACACCAGCCCTAGACCCATCACAATAAACAACCAAGTTATTCAAAGTAATGAGTCCATTTCACTTGTTGGCATTTCTGTGGGTCCAAATCTCAATTGGCACCAACATGTCACATCAATTGCAGAAGCGGCTGCTAAGAAATTAGGTTTCCTCTTCCGGGCTCGCAAATACTTTTCACCAGCTAGTCTCTATACCTTATATACTTCACAAATAAGACCAAACCTAGAATACTGCTCCCACATCTGGGGTGCTGCTGCCGCTTCTACACTCGCTATCCTGGACTCCATTCAGTAGAGAGCTATACATCTCATCGGTGACCCTACCCTCACCCAAAGGCTGCCATCCCTTGCCTACCGACGTTGGTGACCTCTCTCTCTTTTATAGATATCTGCACGGGCACTGCTCAGAGGAGCTTTTTTCCATAGTTCCTCCACCTGCTGCCCCCAACAGATCTACCAGGGGAACAGAGCGAATGCATCCTTTTACTGTCCAGGTCACCAGACATAGAACATCTTGTTATGCCCGCTCTTTTGTCCCGATGACTTCCAAGTTGTGAAATTCCTTGCCGGCACATGCTTTTCCTTCTCCCTCAAACCTCCAAACCTTCAAGTCCAGAATTAACAAGTTGCCTCTTTCCTCCTTGTCGACACCCGCGGTACGATAGTATTTAGGCTGTAAGCCCTCGTGGTGTGTTGTTCAAATAAAAAATAAATAAATAAACAATAGACAGGTGTGTTGATATTTACAGATTGAAAATTATAGGTTGCAAATTCCGTTATGAGCCGCTGACCACGTTGTTTACTTATTGTTAAGAATTAGTTCAAGTGAATCTATATGTAAGTGTTTTGTAAATATGAGAGGAAAGACTTGATGTATAGTTATTAAAAGTTAAACATCGTTACAATATTATTCTCTAGTTCAGTTTAAATTCAGTGCTCCCAGCCACCACAGTAAACTATCCTCCGCTTCCTTAAACAACTTAAATATGTATAGATTGTAAGGTTCGCGTTGCCACGAAGAAAAAGTGAATGCATAGATTATAATTATTTATAAGTTACCTTACCTTGCTGAGTAGTACTCGAAGAAGGCTACCAGTATCTCCAATGACCTCGAAAAAGCCGCCCACATGATTCATCATGGTGTTAAGCAATGCCTACTCGAATCCAACTGTTGAAGGTATCGTCCACTACGACTTGTTTTATCCTTTCACGTTCCAACCTCATTTATGCACAAATTTAACACTTTATATTTATTTGTTTATACAGTTTTTACATTTATTTTAATTCGTCGTTTATTTTTTTTACAACACTTTTAAAACACTGCACTCTACAAATTTTTCGAGTAGTTTTTACGCAGTTATTGTTATTTGTATGTGATATGGGGTTTACATTAGCAATTTGCTAATACTATATGTCGGTACAAATATTATTGTTAGTATTCACAATTCAGAATAACCACAGCCAACAGTTCTTTATTCACTTGATTAGATTTGATTTAGAGATCTAGAAAATAATCAGATAATTCAAGAGTTGTTTTTTGGAAATACACTGTGTGAAGTTGAAAATCGTTACTTGGGGAGAGTTATCTAACCACACAGAAGTATTTTGCTGCATATTCGTTAATATTTCCCTAATTTTTTTTTCAGTCCAGATTAGTGTAATCAATGGTGATCGGTTTTGGCAATCGTGTTAGAAGTCACGTATAAGTGTGTTACCTTTTTAATGTTATTTGTATATGATATAAGGTTTACATTAGCAATTTGCTTATTATACGATATGACGGTACAAATATTATTGTTAGAATTCACAATTTAGAATAACCACAGCCAACTTTATTCATTTGATTAGATTTAAATTAGAGATCTAGAAAATAATCAGATAATTCAAGAGTTGTTTTTAGGAAGTACACTGTGTAAAATTGAAACTCGTTACTTGGAAACAGTAATTTAACTACACCGAAGAATTTTGCCGCATATTTGTTAATATTTCCCAAATTTTTTGGAGTCAAGAGTAATGTGATCAATGGTGATCGGTTTTGTCAATCGTGCTAGAAGTCATGTATGAGTGTGTTACCTTTTTAATGATTTGCATGCCGAATGAACTATAACACGAGGATCTGTTCCTGAGACTCTACAACGTTTTAATTTAACTGGGGTGGTCAAAAGTTTTACACAAACTGAACGCCACAAATGAAGATAGAGAAAATATGCCCATTGAATTAAAAGAATCACTTCACACTTCAACCACAACTTTCGTAATAAATCATGGTATAAGTCGTCGCTCTGTAGGGAAAATATTGAAAGGAAAAAAATGACATCCGTATAAGATACAGTTTTTCTTATTTTTTTAAATTTCAACAACACACCACGAGGGCTCACAGCCTAAATACTATCGTACCGTGGGTGTCGACAAGGAGGAAAGAGGCAACTTGTTAATTCTGGACTTGAAGGTTTGGAGGTTCGGACGAGAAGGAAAAACATGTGCCGGCAAGGAATTCCACAACTTGGAAGTCCTCGGGACAAAAGAGCGGGCATAACAACATGTTCTATGTCTGGTGACCTAAACAGTAAAAGGGTGCATTCGCTCTGTTCCCCTGGTAGATCTGTTGGGGGCAGCAGGTGGAGGTACTATGGAAGAAAGCTCCTCTGTGCAGTACCCGTGCAGATATCTATAAAAGAGAGAGAGAGAGAGAGAGAGAGAGAGAGAGAGAGGTCACCAACGGCACGTCGGCCGACAAGGGATGGCAGCCTTTGGGTGAGGGTAGGGTCACCGATGAGACGTATAGCTCTCTTTTGAATGGATCCAGCATAGCGAGTGTAGAAGCGGCAGTGGCACCCCAGATGTGAGAGCAGTATTCGAGGTTTGACCTTATTTGTGAAGTATATAAGGTATAGAGATTAGCTGGTGAAAAGTATTTGTGAGCTCGGAAGAGGAAACCTTATATATTAGCAGCCGGTACTGCAATTGACCTGACATATTGGTGTCAATTGAGATTTAGATCCACAGAAATGCCAACAAGTGAAAAGGACTCATTGCTTTGAATAACTTGGTAGTTCATTGTGATTGGTCTAGGGCTGGTGACTCTTATGAGATAGAAGGCAAGACTGAGATTTGGTGGAGTTGAATTTTATAAGATTTCTACTTCCCCACTCTAATATTTTTGGAGATCCACAGAGACAGAACCCTCCATGAGTCTGGGACCCCATCTAATTGGATTAAAGAGACAGGCTTAAAATATTGTATATTTGAGGGGAGGGTGCTGTCATCCGCGTAACTGTGAACTGGGTAGGATGTGCTAGAGAGGAGGTCATCGATGTGGAGAAGAGACAAAGTAGGGGCTGAATCTGAACCTCGAGGGACTCCTGCATTAATTGGATACAGTTTAGATGAATGGCCATCCACCACAACAGAAATGCTCCGCTTGGAGAGGAAATTTGCTGTCCAGGTACAGAGCTTTCGTGGTAGGCCATAGGCCGGAAGTTTGTGAAGTAGCGACAATCTGGAATTCACCGTGTAGTTCCATAGACTTGTTCCAATAATGGGTGACAAAGGAAAGGAGGTCGGCAGTTGATTTGCGCTGACGGTTGAACATTTGGAGGTGGGTTGAGAGTGAAATTGCCGGCGAACAACGAGCCAAAAAGTTCAGCCTTGCCCAGGGCGGCAGAAACAATTTCATCCTCTGAAACAATAGGTGGGAACGTGCTCTTGCAGAAATGATTGCCAATAGATTTGCAAAGAGTCCAGTACGGGTTGGTACCTCATCGGGCGTGAAAAAAATCCTTTATTATCACGTCAAGGAAAAGTCCACTTCCACTTACCAGTTGGTTCAAGAATTGTCAGATGAAGATTTCGACCGATGGCTGGAGTTTGCGAAAGAATGATGGAAATCTGTAATGTCGACGAACATTTTGCAACTAATGTGGTATTTTTTGACAAAGACTATTTTTGCTTAAATGGAATACTCAATCGCCATAATTTAGAGTACTGGTAAAATGAGAATATTATTTGGATTCATAAAGCTCATACCAACATCCATAGATGTTAAACGTTTGGTTCGGCATTGTAGAGAACAGGCTTATAGGTCAATTTTTATAGACGAAAATTTAAGTGGGGAAAAGTATTTAAATCTCTTGATCAATCAAATTATTCCCGATTTTTGACACAATGGGTAGTTACCTCAAAATTTCTGGTTTTATTTGGATAGAGTGCCTCCCCACTAAAATAGACAAGTCAGGATTTTTTTGATTGGACGTAGATAATTCGTAGAGTAGCCGGCTCCTTCCCCAGACCTTACTCCACATTTCTTTCCTGTGCGATTGAACGGTCAATATTATCACCTGTTTCTCCAGAATGATTTAGAAGAATTATTGGCAGACCTGCCTCATGACATCCGACAAATGGTTTTTCCATGATAGAACACCGGTTCACTATACAGCACTGATTTGTGAATGCTTGAATCACACATTCCATGGCAGATGGATTGGGATGGTGGCGCGGTCAAATGGCCTCCTAGATCACCAGACCTGACAAAGATGGATATTTTCATATAGGGTTACTTGAAAGATCGTGCTTATCAAGTACGTTAAACAACTAAAGGCGATATGAAAGAAAAATAATTCGACAGGCATTCTGTAGCAATAATGCTTCATTTAAGAAACGATTCCAGCTCTGTAGTAATAATCTAGATGGTAATATTCAGCGGCTTCTTAAATCGTTTAGTTATATCATCGTATTTTTGATTTCATCTAATATGTTCTGATAATTTATTTCATATTTGTTTCTGTTACGTTATTGTCTAATTCGATGATGTGGCTAATTTGGTTCTCTAAATTATAAATATATCTGCATCTTAATAATTACTTGCAGCTATTTTTCTTACCGCTTTATTTCAATTTCACTCAATGTATCTAATGTATCGTTTCCAATAAAGTTTCGTAAAGGATTCGCATAAGTTCAGATAAAGAATCTCAATAAATGTTATTGAATTTCTGGTTGATGGTTTCAGAGTATTTCCCAACTTTATTTCTAGACAGTCAAATTTTCCTTTAAGGCAATATAAAATGTTTCATATCCAACACCAACACCGAGAGTTATTCCCTCGAAAACGAATTTAAGTTTATTTCCTCTCTGCTACACACACATGCGAGTTTAGTAATAAAATAACAAGATGATTTTGCTTTTATTGGATCAGTGCTGGTGCCATAGTTACACGATTGACTTCTTGAATAAATCTTTTATTAATATTATTTGCGAAATAAATTTAGAATTGTTCTTTCTCTTACACTTTTTAATAACACTGTACCCATACAGCACAAGATATTCTCAGAATGTTCTCACAATGCGAGGACATTCTTTTTTCAGAAGATTTGTTTCGGAATGTTCTAATAACATTTATGGAATTACAAACTTCAATCTTAAATAATCTGAGTACATTCATTCAATCACATCCTAAGAAAATTCTTCATCAATATACTGAGAATATTTGAATAGATTATTATACTTATTATATATTCGCTTAGAATGTGCTTGAGATATCATTATAATATTATATAACTTTAAAATTTAATGAAAAAGATAGATGATGGTTACGGTATAGTGGTGAGAATTATAATTGTAACTATTTTGCATCTTTGATTCTGTTACCTGTCTATGGTAAACACATCCGAAATTGTATATTTAGGTAACCAATTCTTTAGGCATAGAGCGCATGTCCATGCCGCTGGGAAGGAAAATGGCAAGATGACCGCTATACGTAAATAAAAAGTAATGTCAAAATGAATGGTCTGTGGTCAACGTTGTATAAGGTTATATTCTAACATAATTAATTAAAAATAATAGTGTGATGTGAAGACGGAGAATTGTGCAATTGTAAACAACATAGATTTAAAGTACAGAAGCAACTAAAACATGGTGTGAGGTTATCAAGAACTAAGACGCACCTAGTAAAGAAACAAGTTTTAAAGCATCTATTGTAAGTCACACTCATGATGAATTCGTCAATTTTGCTTGAGACTGGATCATCTTACTAATTAGGTACACCTACATTGTATAATATATAATTTAAAAATTGTATTATGTTCAATAGTACCTAAGTCATGCAATATAAATCACCACAGTTTGATGTGGATGGACTGGAAAAGTGCAAGAATAATTGTCTTAAGCCAACATCTCAGGGTTTTTACTCTCGTGGAAGAAGTTAATGCTGTGAGAAGTATCACTATAAAGTGCAGAAAATGTGGACCTGGACATATGATAGGAAGATGAATGTACAATAAAACTTGCAATTTTTTAGATACGGAATCACTTTGCCAAAGTATGCCTTTACAACCACAATATCCATGCTGTTGGTGACAAACATTGGGCATTGGGATATTGAAATAGCTTTGGAAGTCAAAATCAAGTCTGCGGAAGCAGAGAAGAAAGCAATCATACAATGGAAGGGTCAAAATGTCTGATCGATCACAGTTGTAGTTTTGTGTAAGTGCAAGTTAGTGTGATTTTGTGGCATGTTCTGTCCAATTTAGTTGCATTCTATTAAGGTGTAAGTACTATTGTGTAATGCAATTCCTTTAATGCCACACTGAAAGTCTGTAGGATCAATAGTCTAGCCAAATTTCAAGTTACTTTAGTGGGGGTAACCGTGATTATTCATCTCGGAAACTTTGTATTTGTCTATTACATTTTTTGGCAACTCCAAGAACTGTATCTTTATTTATTTGATTTTTATGTTATTGAAACTTTAATTGTTTTATTAATATTTTATTCAGATATTTCTTTGTATTCGTTATAACTACATACTTAACCTGAATATACGTGCAATACTCGAATTGTTGACTTATTATATATCTGAACTTGAGTTTACAGGTGTGTGTAGTCACTGGAACAATATGGTAACCTGGGGTGAGTGACTGAAGTTCAAATTCTCTGGTTTGCTTATACGAAAATATATAAAAGGCCAGCTAAATGGTGGAAAATCGGTAAATTTTGAAGAGAAATACAATGTTTCATATCTTTGCATGTTCTTAATTTCTGTATCGTTCAAAAAATATATACAGGGTGTTTCGCATAAGAACTGACATAGGGAAGGGGCATGTAGGTAAACGTAAAATATTGTGATTTAACGAAACTTACCCCTATATTAAGTTGCACCCCTGAGAAGTTATAAGTCTTCAGTGGGGTTTTAAATTTCGAAAAAAATCAATATCTCTGTAACACTTTAACTTAGAAAAACTAAGTTTGGTACCCATTTTGTGTATACCAAGAACATTAACCAATGGTAAGTAGAGTTCAATTAAGGCATGTGAAAGGGTTGATTATGGATGATGCACCCTTAAAATGGTGAATTTAAGAACATATTTCATTTTATGAGGAATTTTACTCTAAAACTTTGTTACTCCTGTTATTTTCCAAAAAACTTTGTTGTTTTCAAGAAAAACACGAATAAGTAAAGAAACATATTTTATCAATTTAACTAAAAATCATCGAAAATTAAATATTTGCCAATAAACTTATGTATAGGTCAAACTTGACAATCAGGAAAAAAAGTGTGAATAAGTATAATTTATTAGAAAACAGACAACTCAAACAACAGAAATAAAAAATTGCTATCGAGAAGTTATAGAAATTTTTCAACATGATAATTTTACAGACATCTGTTGAATTTTTGATAATTTTAAGTAACACTAATAATATATGTGTCTTTAGTTATTCGGTTTTTTCTTGAAAACGACAAACGTTTTTTGAAAAATAACATGAGTAAAAAAGTTTTATAATTTACTTTCCCATAAAATGAAATAATTTTTTAGATCCGCCAATAGGTTAAGAAATTCTGTCACATTTTATGGGTGCATCACCACAATTCAACCCTTTAAAATGCTTCGATGGAACTCTACACACCAACGAATAATGCTCTTGGCACACCAAAAACGTGTATCAAATTTGGTTTTTCTAAGTTGACCTATTACTGAGATATTGATATTTTTCGAAATTTAAAACCCCACTTTGAAGGCCTATAACTTCTTAGCGATGCACCTTAGTATAGGAGTAAGTTGCGTTAAATGACGATATTTTAGGTTCCCCTACATGCCCCTGCTCTGTGTCGTTTCTTATGCAAAACACCCTGTATATCTTTTTTAAAAACACAATGTTCCCACGAGTATATGTATGAACATTTTGAGAAGATTCATTGAATGTTCGTGGAACATTTTCAGAAGATACTGGGAGCTCCTAAGAATATTATAAATAACATTCTAAGAACCTTATTCGTATGACAGAATCTGTCCCATTCTCATGTTCATAGAATGTTGAATATATGACAAACGCCATCTATGTTGGCAATGGCAAGTTACCCACATTTTGTCTATGAAGTAGTTACTTTCGTAAGTAGTAAATTTTGTCTATAGTAAGTTGGTTTTCGGTTTGACAAGCAGAAAAATAACGTGTAATAATGTGCTGGTGCTGGTAATTATTGTCGTTTTTCTAGAAGATGTGTCGTATTAATTTCCTTTTTAAAAGTAAGAATGAACCTTTTGTTTTTGTATGAACACTGCGTAAAATAAAAACCTTTAAAGGAAAAATAGTGTAATAAAACCAATCCCCGAAACTAAAACCTAACAGGTTATGTGCCCAGTTTACGTTGGATTCGGGGTGTAAGTGATTATTTTTCGCGTGGAAGAAGTTCGCCAAGTGCATAAAAACATTAAAAACCCGAAAAACAAAATGGCTGACCAAAACACTTCGTTGAAACTAACAGGAGATAATTGGCCGGTGTGGAAATTCCAGACCAGTATTATTTTAAAAGGGCGAGGTCTTTTAGACATTGTTAATGGCCAAAGAATCAAACCAGGTCCAGGAGAAGATTTGAATAAATGGTATAAAGATGATGCTAAAGCACAGGAATTGTTGGTAACTCGGATGGAAGAAAGTCCTCTAACACATTTACTTTCATGTGAGTCATCGAGAGAAATGTGGAATAAATTAAAAACAGTATATGACAAAGAATCTGTAGTAAGTGTCCATCTACTCCAGCAAAGATTTTTTCTGTTGAACTTTGATTCCTCAGTGAGTACATTTATATCCAAAATGGAGGAAATTAAAACAAAATTGAAAGCTACAGGTGAGACTATGTCAGAGAAAATGATAATGACCAAAATTTTGATGACTCTGCCGGAGCAGTTCAAACATTTTAGGTCTGCATGGGAATCTGTGCCAATAGAAAACCAAACATTAGAAGAATTAACGTCAAGGTTGCTACTGGAGGAGGAAAGATGCAAATCTGTGGAAAACACAACAGCACTAGCTGCGAAAACCAAGCCTCAGAAAAATGAATGTAAAAAATGTTATATTTGTTCAAAAATAGGACACATAGCTAAAAATTGCTATTTTCGTCATAAGAAATCAAAGCAGACTGAACAAGTAGCACGTAAATTTTGCAATTATTGCAAAAAACCAGGACATTTATTTGAGGTATGTTGGATAAGAAAAAATAAAGAAGGTAACTCAAGTAAAAAGTCAGACAGGGAAGGAGAAGATACAAATGCGTTCATGGTTCATTCAGTGGGCATAAAATCAAGTGACTGATGTCTCGACTCAGGAGCAAGTGAACACATGTCATGGAACAAGGATCTGTTTGAACAAATATACAGAATAAAAACTCCTAAAATGGTTCAAGTAGGAAGCGGTCAAAAACTAGAGGTAAGAGGCTATGGAAAAATATCTTTGTGGGCATATAATGGGGAGAGATATATTAAAACTTCATTGTCAAATGTATTATATGTACCAGATCTAAAATTCAATTTATTTTCTGCTGGGTGTGCTCTGGACAATGGCTATTACATGTCATCAAATAAGTCATTATGTCAATTTTTTGATAAAAAGGGTAATGTAAGAGCTCAAGCATTGAGGCAAAATAAATTATTTACTATGCTTTTCAGTCAAGAGCAAAATGTGGGGTATAGTGCCAAGATATGCTTAAAAGAACTAAATGAAAATGACCCACTAGTTGACCTTGTTAGTGAATGCATGAAAGTAAAGAACATAGAAAGTTTAAAAGAATGGCATTGTAAATTGGCTCACCAGAATATCTCATATGTCAAAGATTTTTTAAGAAAAATGAATGTAGATTATGTTGATGTAGAAGATTTTGCTTGTGAACAGTGCCTTGCTGGCAAACAACACAGAGCAAGTTTTGAAAATAGTAAGTCACGAGCCACAGAAACACTAGAGGTAGTCCATGCTGATGTATGTGGACCAATGGAAACACCTTCACTGGGTGGTGCTCGATACCTTTTACTTTTCAAGGATGACTATTCCTCTTATAGAACTGTTTATTTCCTAAAACAAAAATCTGAGGTGCCTAAACTGATTGAACATTTTATATCCATGGCTGAAAGGCAAACAGAAACAAAAATGAAAGTTCTGAGAACAGACAATGGCCTAGAGTTTGTGAATAAAGAGGTAACAGAGATTTTACAGAGAAAAGGAATATGCCATCAACGTACAGTGGTATATACACCTCAACAAAACGGTAGAGCTGAGAGGGAAAATCGCACGTTAGTAGAAGCAGCCAGAACTTTGATCAATTCTAACAAAACTTTGGGAAAAATTTTTTGGGCAGAAGCAATAAATAATGTCTCATACACATTAAATCGTACAGGCCCAACCCTTAACAAAACAAAAACTCCTTACGAACTGTGGTATAAAAAGGAATATAAAATGGAAAATTTCAATGTATTTGGAACTAGAGTGTCCATACTTGTGCCAAAGGAAAATAGATTGAAGTGGGATCCTAAAAATAAACAGGGATATTTTCTTGGATATGGAGAAAACGTGAAAGGGTTCAGGGTGTATATTCCTGAAAACAACAAAGTAGAAAACCATAGAGATATAATTTTCCTACCAGAAAAGAGTCCAGAAGTGGAAGAAGTAAACGAAATTTTAAACTTGGAAGAAAAATATGAATCCCAGACTGAAGTCACACAAAATGAGGAAGCTAATGACTCAATAAATGAACATGAAATTGACATTTACAGTAATGAGAGTTCAGGATCTGAAGAAAATGAAGTTGATAATGATATAAATGAAGAAATGGTGAATGATAGATACAACCTAAGAAGAAATTTAAGAAGAAATCCCAGATACTTTGATTATGAAATGGATTTGGACAGAATCTTGATTGCATCGAGTGAGGACAATGATGAACCTGTGTGCTATGAAGAAGCTGTGACTTGTGGTGCATCGAATAAGTGGCAAAAGGCAATGGAGGAAGAAATACAGAATTTGGAAGAAAATGAAACATGGGTGATAGTGAGTGAAAGTGAAATTAAAAGGCCTGTCATTGAGTGCAAGTGGGTGTATAAAAGGAAGAAAGATGAGTTTGGCAATGTAACAAAATACAAAGCTAGATTAGTTGCAAGGGGCTTTTAGCAAACAAATTTGTATAATAGTGATATTTACAGCCCTGTGGCAAAGCTTCCCTCTGTGAGGATTTTCTTAGCAATTTGTAATAATTTCAGTTTCAAAATATATCAGCTTGATGTATGTAGTGCTTTCCTAAATGGAGATATAGATGATGATGTCTGCATATTATTACCTAAAGGGTTTAGTGAAAATGAAGGAAAATATGCTAGGCTAAGAAAGTCCTTATATGGCTTAAGATCCTCACCAAAAAGTTGGTATAAAAAATTTAACAACCTGATGATATCTTTAAAATTTGAACGGTCACAAAATGAATATTGTATTTACTTTAGAATCACAAATGTTTCAAAAATATTTATATTAATCTATGTCGATGACTTATTAATTGCTGGGTCTAATGAAAAAGAAGTAGATGAAATTAAAAATATTTTGAAGCAAAATTTTAAAATGAAAGATTTGGGAGGCATAAGACATTTCTTGGGTATGTTCATTACACAAGATTTACATAAAAATGAAATTACCATAAATCAAACTGTATATGTCAAAAATATGTTAAAATCTTTTGAAATGGAAAATTGTAAAAATAGCAATACCCCTATGGAAACGAATTTCAGACATGATGAACTCAAACGGGAAAAATCAGAAAATCACGATATAGAAAACAAATGTAGAAAAGCAATAGGATCTTTAATGTATGCTATGCTATGCTCACGGCCAGACTTGTGTATTTCAGTAAGTATCTTGAGTAGGTATCAGTCAACATCTAGTTTACAGCTTTGGCAAGCAATAAAAAGAGTTTTTAGGTATTTACATAAAACACAAAATGTTAGTTTAGTTTTCAGAAAAACTTATGTTAAAAATGTAATCGAGGGCTATGCTGATGCTGACTGGGCTGGAGACAGAACCGACAGAAAATCTACTTCGGGTTACTTATTTAAAATTTTTAGTTGCACAGTGAGTTGGTGTTCTAAAAAACAACCCTCTGTGGCTCTGTCTTCCACTGAGGCAGAATATATTGCATTAAGTTTAGCTATAAGTGAAGCCTGCTGGCTAAGAAATTTGATTTTTGATCTTAAAATTGTCAATGATAATATTTTGAGTGTTGTAATTCATGAGGACAATCAGTCTGCCATTAAAGTATGTAAGAACCCAGAGTTTCACAAGAGACTGAAACACATAGATATTCGTTATCATTTTATTCGAGATAAAGTCAATGATAAAGTAGTTTCATTAAAGTACATTCCAACAAAGCTGCAAATCGCAGATTTCTTCACGAAACCTTTATCTCTGACTTCATTTGAAAGTTTTGTTGTTACATGTGGTTTAGTTTAAGATTATTTTTGCATAATTAGGGAAATTTGCCATTGAGGGGTAGTGTTGAATATATGACAAACGCCATCTATGTTGGCAATGGCAAGTTACCCACATTTTGTCTATGAAGTAGTTACTTTCGTAAGTAGTAAATTTTGTCTATAGTAAGTTGGTTTTCGGTTTGACAAGCAGAAAAATAACGTGTAATAATGTGCTGGTGCTGGTAATTATTGTCGTTTTTCTAGAAGATGTGTCGTATTAATTTCCTTTTTAAAAGTAAGAATGAACCTTTTGTTTTTGTATGAACACTGCGTAAAACAAAAACCTTTAAAGGAAAAATAGTGTAATAAAACCAATCCCCGAAACTAAAACCTAACATAGAATGTTCTATGAATATATATTATACGTTGTGAGAATGTTCTGTGAATGTTTGAATATTCTTTCCAAACATTCCTGGTATATTCTCAGAATGTGTCTGTGCTGTCTGGGTAGTTACTAATCTCATACAGTACAAGATATTCTCAGAATGTTCTCAGAATGTGAGAATGGAATTTATTAAATTTCAAACTGCATCTTGAATATCCTGAGTACATTCGTTCAATCACATTCTAAGAAAATTCTTCATCAATATACTGAGAATATTTGAATAGATCATTTTTCAGAATATTGGCTTAGAATGTCCTTATAATATTATATAACTTAAAAATTTAATGAAAAAGATGGATGATGATTACAGTAAGTATAGTGGTGATAATTATAAGAGAAATATTTTGCATGTTTGATTTTGTTACCTGTTGTCAAACTCGCAATTTGAAACGTTAAAATTGGCATGGTCTAGGCAAAGAAGTTGAACAAATACGGATTGTGAAAAGAAAATGTTGCAAGAAGAGTGTTTTACGAACCCTTAAGTTTCAGATTCAACCATAATAATCATTGCCCTTCATTTTACTAAAATATTTACAGAAAATTCATTTCAAATAGACCCTTTCTCTGAGGCTTTGACTGTCGGTTTAGTTAAGTTGATGCTTTCGCTGTAGGTTTAGTGAAGTTTATGGTTTAACGGTCTATAATTTTTAGCTAATTTTCATAGAACAAATTCGTTAGTCCATTTTTGCATTTTTTAGCGAAATTTGATGCGTTTGTAAGAAAAAAATCTGGACGCAGTAAGTGCTTTTTGATATCGAATTTTCATTAAATCCTTCAAATTTCAACAACTCAATTTGCTATTAACGTAATTTTTTTTTTTAGGAAACCAACATTTAACTTTGTTTTCGGAAAATTTTCGTATAGTTTCAAACAATAAGCAATTTTGATAAAACATAGTATATTGGTTTTACTACAGAGGCTATACCGGTAATCAGATTGATGCCTGCTCGCATTTACTTTTCAAAACATTTTTATGAAAATTCACTTCCATAACGCACTTGCTGCGTCCAGACTTTTTAAACAATAAATTCAGTTTGGTAAAACATGGTGAATTGCTTCTACTATATAGGTTATACTGGTAACCAAATTTGATGCCTGCTTTCAAATTAAAAAACATTTTAATAAAAATTCGCTACACTTGCTGTATCCAGACTTCTAGTGAATTTTTATTAAAACAAGAGAGTTATAAAATTTTGAATGTTCTTTCGAAAAAAAATTTCTGTCCGGAAGTTACAAAACTATTTTAATGAAATTTGGTGGATATGTTGCCTTGGGAAAGACCTTACTACAAACCAAAATGAGCTTTCAAAGTTTATAGAAAATTGAGTTATTCACATTTGAAGCATTTAATGAAAATTCACCACCATAGCGCACTTGCTGCGTCCAGAATTTTTTTTTCATTCGGCTAAAAACTGGATTTTTAGTGAATTTCCACTAAGAAAATTAACTAATAGAGAGGTAACGATAGTGAGACTTTCGGAAAATTTGTCCAAATGAGCGCCAATTATAATTATATTTATTAATTCTTTTTTTTTCAATTAAATAAATAATTATACTTTTAATGTAAATAAAATGCTTTTATCAAGCTCTAATTTATATATATATATATATATATATATATATATATATATATATATATATATATATATATATATATATATTTATATATATATATATATATATACATATATATAGATATACATATATATATATATATATATATATATATATATATATATATATATATATATATATATATATATATATATATATATATATATATATATATATATATATATATATATATGCGTGCGTGTGCGCGCGTGCGTGCGTGCGTGCATGCGTGCGTGTGTGTGTGCGTATGTACCAAGCGATCACTCAAAAAGTGCTCAATTTATTTGAAACAAATTTGGCACATATCTTCATTTTGTTGAGACCGCGGACGAGTTCCTAAATCAGCTATAACGGACATTTTTTCTCCCAAAAATATACACAAATATTTTTGATCACACTATCATTTTGAAAGTATTAGAATAACTTAAATGATACTTTACAAGTAGCTAGAAATTGTGTAAATAAACCTGTTGTAAATTTGAAGGAATTTGGTTCACAAAATTGGGAGCTCTAAAGGTAGCATGGAAAGATCAAGCACGTGAAGAATACCGTGCCAATAAGGAGCTCTATTGACTGAGTGGTAACCGCCTTCGACTCACAACAAAACTTGATGGCTGGGACGTGTTCTATTCCGGCACGATCCAGATTAACGTTTTGTTTTGTTTCACTAACTTTAATATTTCGTAGAAACAATAGTGTCAAAGTTTCATACGTTTGGAATAATATACATCTTTCTTTAAAACATCTGGATAACATTGTCATCTTTAGGTCTATAATTATAAATTTTAGCAGCCATTTTTTATTGTTAATTAAAGAAGATAATCTGTTTAAAAAAAAGTTTTGGTAGCTTTACCAAAATTTATAATAGTTTGTTTTAAATATATTATTACTGTACCCAGTTAGGTAGCCATAACAAATTTTAATTTTCTAGCGTCATAGAAAATACAATTTTGGGCATTTGGAGCTAGAACACAAGATTAGTATATTTTTTTTATAATAAGGAGATATCGATTGCAACGCTTTCGAAAAACCCTTCAAATGATTCTGTATTAGGGCCTTTAATCCAATCTTTAAGGTCCGTTTAAATTTAAAGTGTTAGTTATAGTAATATTTCGTTATGTCAAAGGCAATGAGCTGCTAAATCTTAGCAGAGAACAGCTCAGAAACATAACAGGTCTCTTGACGGGACACATGGCCGTCAAGAAATACCTTAAGTCTATAATTATAAATTTCAGCAGACATTTTTTATTGTTGATAAAAGAAGATAATCTGTTTAAAAAAAGTTTTAGTAGCTTTAATAAAATTTATAATACAAGATTGTTTCAAATATATTAGGGCCTTTAATCCAATCTTTAAGGTCCGTTATATTTAAGGTGTTAATTATAATAATATTTCGTACTGTCAAAGGCAATGAAGAAGCTGACAGTCTCGCGAAGAGAGGGTCAGCAGAACCATTTATGGGACCAGAACCGACTCTGGGCGTGACAAAGAGAACTGCCAGAGGAGCCATTAATCCTGGGTCAGAAACCAACTCAAGGTGTACTGGGCAGACTGTCCACGGCTCAGACATGGGAAGTCAATAATTGACCAACCCAGTTCAAAGAGAGCTGTGGAGCTGCTAAATCTTAGCAGAGGACAGCTCAGAAACATAACAGGTCTCTTGAGGGGTCACATGGCCGTCAAGAAACACCTGCATTAAATGGGGCGGTTCGAAAGGGACACCGCATGCAGACTCTGCGGCGAGGGGGAGGAATCAGCCCAGCACATCTTGTGCGGGTGTAAAGCTCTGGACCGCAAAATACAACTGATATACGGTCAGTAGAAAAGGCTAAGGGCATGCACAATAAGTCAAAGTCTGCAGTGCTATCGGGGCTACAAAGACGCAGACGAGCACTGAGGTTAGTTGTCATGGGGGAGGCCAGGCTAGGACTATACAAACTAGCCGGAAATGGTAGACTGAAGATCAACCCAGGCTTCAGGCGCCACTGCAAAATTCAGGAGATCGTGAAGGAGCCCATGCTTGAAATGAGGTCAGACTTCGCGAGCCCGCGAATCTGCAGGGAAAACACCTTTAGAGTGGAAGTCCCCGACCGGGAGTCATGGCGGGAGGAGACGCCGGGCACCCTACGAGACGCGCTCGTCTGGTTCACGGACGGATCCGGCGGGGACCGTGGGACGGGGCAAGTGTTTATTTGGAAGGACCGAGGGTATGTCATAGTATTTCCCTCGGAGTCCATGCAATGGTCTTTCAGGCCGAAATGTACGCCATCCTGCACTGTGTGTGGAAGAACAAGAGGAGGGGCAACATCAACAAGCGGATCCTCATAGCCACAGAAGCCAGACAGCCCTTAAGGCCCTAAGTGGCCCACGGGTAAATTCTTGGCTGGTGAGTGAGTGCCGAGACAAGACGAGCAACCTGGCTGGGCAGAATGAGGTCACCCTCATCTGGGTGCTGGGTCACTTGGGGGTTAAAGGTAATGAAGAAGCTGACAGTCTTGCGAAGAGAGGGTCAGCAGAACGATTTATGGGCCGGAACCGGCTTTGGACGTGACAAACAGCACTGCCAGGGGAACCATTAAGTCCTGGGTCAGAAACGAACACAAGGTGTACTGGGCAGACTGTCCAGGGCTCAGACATGGGAAGCCAGTAATTGACGAACCCAGTTCAAAGAGAGATGTGGAGCTGCTAAATCTTAGCAGACGACAGCTCAGAAACATAACAGATTTCTTGACGGGACACATGGTGGTCAAGAAACACCTGCATAAAATGGGGCGGTTCGAGTGGGACTTCGCATGCAGACTCTGCAGCGAGGGGGGAATTAGCCCAGCACATCTTGTGCAAGTGTAAAGCACTGGACCGCAAAAGACAACTGATCTACGGCCGGTCTAGACCGCAGACAGAGCAATATAAAACTTCACCCTACAACAGTACAATTCGTATGAAAATTTACTACGATAATTAACTTGCTGAGACTCGATGTTTTAAAGAAATAACTAACTCGTTCTTCTCGGCAGCCAGTGGCTTATACAGTGCTTTCATTAATTCCCGAACCCCACGTGACCGCTTAAGTTAGGCAACCCGGCATACACGGTTGTACAACCTGAATTAATGAAATCGCTAAGATGCCAGTGTTGTGTCATATTTCATATGGGGTTTTATAAAAAATATAGAAATTATAATAAGTTGAAACAGTAATTGTCTTAAATGTATTTATTATTTAGTATTTTTAACAGCAAGTCTGTTCATGTATGGTTTACTGTTATTGTTCGTTAAAAAAATTAATTGAAAACATAATAAAATATTACCTTTATTTTGTATAGATATCAAAATTTTGTAATGTACGTAAACAAATTGAGGTCCGATTATTTAAACTTCTAATTTACGGTTTTAGGAATGTGTATTGTGTAACATGTAACAAATATGTGCCTGTTTGGGCAGATTACCGACGACAGATTTGGTAGGGCTTCGTTCCATGCGATGTCGAATATCGTCAACAAGATAACCTTAACTTACCTACACTTTTAACTTACGTAAAACGCAACGAAAATACAAAGTTTTGATAAAAACTGTTTATTTTTATTGTCCAACAGATAGGAAACTATTTGAGGAAGGTAAACACTGGTCGAACTTGAAAAATGCACAATATACATAAAAAATAACCGTCAAAAGGGAATTGAGCGCCAATGGACTGAACTGTCAATTGTCAATTGATTTAGTAACTTTAGGGTCCCTGGACTAGTGGTTTTTTTTTGGTTAATTTTTGGACTGCCAGCTCATAAAATCATATTTCACTAAGAGAGAGAGAGAGAGAATCCTCACGTGGGGTTCAGGAATTAATGAAAGCCCTGTATTTCAAAGTTGGGAAAATCAAAGTTGATTGCCTAAAATGACCATACTAACTGCATTCTTATTAAGAAATGTTGGGTACGAAATATTTTAATAAGAATTTGCCACCATAACGTACTTGCTGCATGAACACTTTTATACTCTCTCCTACAGAAGTCTGAAAGTAATATTAATTAGACAATTAAGTAGGCATACTTCCCTCTAGTACCTTCTGTTTTCGGGTCCTCTGGTGTCGATGTTATTAAGATATCTGCAAGCCAGCAAATGTGAAACATCTTTATCGATCCAATGACGTTTGCTTTGTAACAAGCAAGCATTCGCTTTGCCCAGAATTCGACACTAAAATCTAATAAAGCGACAACACTTTAGCAAGAATCTTGAAACGTACTCCAGAACTCATTACATGAAATTAATATGAGCTCTACTGTTCGACTGCGGAATTTGATTCATTTAGGATAACGTTTTGAATGCCCCTGTTGGAATTTCGTTTTACTTCAATAGATGTTCTAGTGTAAATTATGCAAGAGTTACTACCACTTTCAGAACCACCAGAAGAGGAGAATGCCAATAATTCACAGGAAATGTATCATTTCAGTATTTTAGCGAAAATTTTACGAGCTTTATACAACACAGATTTGTCATATACAATATCTGAATATCGCTGCTTTAGCTTTACATTGAACTTCGTTCAAGCACTTTCGAATTTAATTTGACGTTCGTTAGAGTGAAAAACTATATATATATATATATATATATATATATATATATATATATATATATATATATATATATATATATATATATAAAGCATTTTTTCAAAGATCATAGAAAGGGCGGTACATAAAATGATGGTTACGTTTTTTGATAATATGATATCACCACCACATCTATTGGTAGGTGGCAGTGGACTTTTCCTTTACGTGATAGTAAATGATTTTTTCACACCCCAGGAGGCACCACCACTTACATCAAGGGGTCGACGAAGTCCCAACGGACATTTCCGGTTCTGGTGTATGAGTCGGTTTCCCTCATAAACAAAAGTGGTGGTGGCTCATCCTTGTACAAAAGATTGCGGAGATACAATATCCCTCCATTCGGATTTCCGGGACAGGGGTGTGCAGGGGCGCCGGCATCAAGATTCAACATATCCTTGCCGAATATATGTGGCTTAAATTCTAACCTGAACTCCATCCACCAATTCCTCCAGGCTAATATGACCCAACTCCTCTTCCTCACCGAAACCCAAATCAGTGTCAAAACAGCTACTAATCACCTTAATTTCCCGGGGTATGAACTCCTTACTTCCTTTCGATTGCAACGAGATGTGTGCGCATACGTCCGTAGCAATCTACCTTGCACCAGATTCTTCAATTTGGAAGCTGGAAGAAAAGACATACTCTGGATGAAACTCTCTCTCAGGGGTGCAACAAAATTCATCTGTTGCATTTACTGGTCACCTTCTGACAACAACTTTGTTCAGATCTTCAAATACCTTTCTCAAAAAATCGACCATCTGATTTCTGAAAATCCTTCCTCCGAGGTCACTATACTTGGTGACTTCAATGTCCATAATAGGAAATGGCTAGGATCTTCAAAAACCGATTCACTATGGAGAGCAGCGGAGGCCTTCGCAGTCAGCAATTCTTTATCCAATATGGTTCAGAAACCTACTTACTTTCCTCGCATCCCAACACACAGCTCAAATCTCTTGGATCTCCTTCTTACTACAAATGCTGAATGCTATAAGACACCAGACACCGCAACCCTTGGTCGCTCAGACCACGACATGGTCACTGCTTCCTGCGCAATGCAACCCGAGGTCACACAGTCATCACACCCACGTATCGTTTGGCACTACAACTCCGAGAACTGGGACGAAATGCGGGATTACTTTACTTCCATGGGCGTCTATTTGCTTCTCTCATCTTCACCCATTTGATATCTAATAAAAGATCACCGAAAGCACACAAGCTGACATGGCATTCTTTATTCCACGTACACAGAAAATCTTTTCAACCACTCAAAAGCCCTGGTTCTCTAAATCCTGCGACAAGGTCAGACTTAAAAAGGCCAAAGCTCACAACACGCTTCTACATTATCCCAGTCAAGAAAACCGTCAAGCATTTAACGACGCAAGAAACCGCTATGTTCACATTCTTTCTGAGGCAAAAAACTACTTTAACAACCACATCAAAAACAAAGCCCGCTCAAGCTCCAACGGCAGCAGACCCTTCTGCACTCTTGATAAATCTACTGGGAATAATTTCTGCAAGGGCACGTTCCCACCTCTTGTTTCAGGATACGAAATTGTTTTTACCGCCCTGGGAAAGGCAGAACTTTTTGCCTCGTTGTTCGCCGGTAATTCTACTCTCAACCCACATCCAAATATTCAACCACCAACAGTCCCCAATGTTTTGTTTGTATGTCTTTAAACAACGTAATAATAAAAAATGTTCTAATAATATAATTTGTAATTATTCACTTATAACACTATAACAAACTCATTATAACTGACACAGTCAACACTATTATTGGCATAACCACGTACTCTTTTCTCTTTCTGAAAAATAAAACGTTAATAGCAGGAAAACTATGGCAGGTATAGGGTATGTTATATCTAGTCGACGTAAAATTAAATTTTCTACCCAAATATGCAAATATCTAAAAATATGCAGGGTGTTCCATTTGAAAAAAACATAAGTTTATGATCTTTGAAGTTTTCTTGATGCGCCATTAAATTTTGAGCATACTGTATAAATGAGATAAATTATCCTTATGCATTATACAAACCTAATATCTGTACTAGCCACTAACAAAATTTTACTTCTTAATTATGAAAAACTCGGGACGCAGCAAGTGCGTTATGGTAGTGAATTTTTATTAAATGCTTCAAATTTAAATAACTCAATTTTCTATCAACTTAGGGAGTTTAATTTTAATTAGTGGTAAGGTCTTTCCTACGGCAAGATAGTCACCAAATTTCATTAAAATAACTTTGTAATTTTCGGAGAAAATATTTTTTTTCGAAAGAAAATTTAAAATTTGAATACCTCAATTTTCCCTAAACTTAGACAGTTGAATTTTGGTACGCAGTACAATCTCTTCTGAGACAATATACATACTTATTTTCATTAAAACAGCTTTGTTACTTTCGGAGAAAAAAAAATTTTTCGAAAGAAAACTCAAAATTTTCTCGAAAAAAACCGTCCAATTTTTCTGACTAACGAACTCATCCAAGCCATTAATAAAAGAAAGGCACTTGCCAAGTTTCATCGAAATCGATTCATTATTTTTTGAGGTAGCGGTTGGATACCTATATATATATATATATATATATATATATATATATATATATATATATATATATATATATATATATATATATATATATATATATATATATATATATATATATATATATATATATATAACATATAAAAATTGAAACTGATCCCGGATATGGGTTCTAGGGGTCCTAGTTCGCACTCATTTGAAATAATTTTTGCAAAGTCTCACTATCGATACCTCTCTATTAGTGAATTTTTTAAAAATAAAAATTCACTAAAAAATAATAATAAATAAGTTACAACGAATGGCTTCAATTATTTCAATGCAAATGAATAAACATTTAAAAAAATCCCAATCACTTTGAAACAATTGAAGGTAGATAGGGATAGTTGACGTTGTTACACACATAATTTTACGTGCAATCCAAATATGTAAAAATAAACAGGGCGTTATATTTAAAATAACAAAGTTTATCGCTACTTATGGTTAAACCGGAAGTGATATTGATTCCAAATTATCTTGCATGGAAAGAGCGTTGTCTTATACAGTCTGCCCCAAACTGGAAGGGAATGTATTGCTATCTTCGTTATTATTAGAGATAGGAAGACGGTTAAATTAGCAATGTTTTGTATAATTTCATGCTCGTTTCAAATATGACTTGTATTTGGCCCTGCCTCTTTTCGTTTTCGAGTTATTTTGAAAAAAAAACAAGATTTGTCGATTAATTTTTTCTGCAATATCTAAGTAGGCGTTGATCTGACATGACTAAGACTTGCACATTATCACGACACTTTTTACAGAGTAATATTTCTGTGCAATTCTCAACTTTGGATCATTTTTTTTTTGAGCTACAGGTATCAACGTCTGTTTTTATTATAATAGCGATATGGTTTTTTTTTTTGTCATCTGATAGCCTGTGAAAAGAGCTTCCCAATGATGTACAACATGCTTGAGAAGTCTTGTAACTGCACTGACAATGTTGAGAAAAACCGTTTTGAGGATAGTAGGCTATGAAATCTAATACCAGAAAACAAATGACAAAAAAAAAGTGTTCAAAAAGCAGTAGACCATGGAGTTTAACAATAGAATTATACTTTTAACATAATTTTTGGATTTAATGAATATAACATTATCGCGACAATTAAGAATATTGTCACTCTTAATTATCTGAACAATTTAAAGTGTATTTAATACGTTGCTTAAAATGTTGTACTAAATAGTTTGTTTTCTGTTTTTTAAAAATATTATTCAACAACATGTTCAGTAATGAAGAATATTTTGACATGTTATATTCGTTCTAACCGAAATACTGAGGCACCTGCAAATTCACATCAAAATAACTACCCAGAAAGACGACAACCAAACACCAAAATATTTCGCAGGATAGTGACCAATCTGTTGAACGACGGTAGCTTCCACGCAAAGAAACTACCAAAGCCTAGAAATGAAGAAAGAAATAATGCCGTCTTACAGATTTTAAACGAAAACCCCCCGCAGTCTGTTCGGTTTTATGGTGACCAATTTGACGTTCTAAAAAGTACGGTACACCATGTATTAAAACAAAGTCATTACCATCCACACAAACCTACAATCATACAAGGATTAAATGTTGACGATTACCCTAGGCGACTTAAATTCTGTAGATGGTATCAAGCACAATGTCGGCAAGATAAAATTTTTCATTTGAAAATAATATGGATTGATAAATCCAGATTAAAAAATTGTGGTGTGTATAATCTCCATAATAGGCATTATTGGGCAAATGAAAATCCCCAACTGAAGGAAGAAAGACGATTGCAAGACAGATTTGGTATTAATGTTTGGGGCGGCTTATTAGGTAAAAAACGGTTATTTTTATTAGTAGATTTGACACTCAATTAAAAAAAAACCAGATCACTTGATTGTTGGTCCGTTCTTTTTTTAAAATAATTTAAGAGGGGAAAGGTATCTCAATCTATTGAGAAATGATATCTTACCAAGAATTAGAAAAGTTCATGATAATTTAGATGATATTTGGTACCAACAAGACGGTTGTCCAGCTCACAATGCTAGGATGGTCAAATAATTTTTGTAATCGTATCATTTGTAATAATGGGCCGGTTCATTGATGTGCTCGAAGTCCCGATACAACACCCATGAATTTTTTTATGGTACTCTGAAGAATAGTGTGTATACATTCGATCCACCACAAAATATCAGTAAATTACAAAATATAATCACGGAAGATATAAACCATATTAGCCGAGACACCCTCACCAGAGTGTGCAGGCTTGCTTCAAAAAGGTGTATAAAGTGCATTGAACAAAACGGTGGCCATATTGAACAATTTTCTATTTAGTGTATTTTTAAGGTTCTATTATATTTATTATATAATGTTTCAGGAAGCCCCTGATGATGGCCAGATTTATGGGCCGAAACGCGTAGGGCTTTTACCTAATAAAATTCAGTCTGGAGTACAGCCTTGTTCTGTTCTTTTCTACCCTGGAAATATTTTATTATCTGTTGAGTTCCGTTTCTAATTGTGCTGCTTTGTGGAGTTTAAGTTTCTATTTGTTATTGCTGAGTTTCGTTATTAAACTGACATAACATTACCTAGCATTATTACCTAATTAAGTATTGTAAATTAAATCACAATATTTTTTATCGTGAATCATTACCGAAAATTATGTCAAAAGTAGAAATCTATTGTCAGACTCCATGGCCTACTGCTTTCGGAACACTTTTTTATCATTTGTTTTCTGGTATTGGATTTCATAGCCTACTATCCTTAAAACAGTTTTGTTCAAAATTGTCAGTGCAATTACAAGATTTCTCAAGAATCTTGTACATCATTGGAAATCTCTTTTCACAGGCTATCACATGAGCAGAAAAATCTGACTGCCATAATAAAAACAAACCTGATACCATCCAGTTTGGGACAACTATATATATATATATATATATATATATATATATATATATATATATATATATATATATATATATATATATATATATATATATATATATATATATATATATATATATATATATATAATTGTAACTGTCCCCGGATATGAGTTCTGGGGTCCTAGTTTGCGATCATTTGAAGCAATTTTATCAGCATTCAAAAGTCGAGATCTCCTCATTAGTGAATTTTTCAAAGAAAATTTACTAAAAATCCCAATAAATTCAAAAAAATTGAGGGTAGATAAGGATAGTTGACTTTGTTGTGCACATAATTTTACGTACAATCCAAATATGTAAAAATATACAGGGCATTCTATTTAAAATAACAAAGTTATCACTATTTCTGGTTAAACCGAAAGTGATATCGATTTTAAATTATCTTACATGGAAAGAGCGTTATGTCTTATATACGAATGCAAATCTTCAGAATTGAAATACGCTAATAACTAGAAAAACGTCTAACCAACACATTTTGTGGTATAATATGTATATATATTTTTTTTCACAAAATAAATAAATAAATACATTATTAGACATTCATTTTTAACAAAAAGAACGTAACAGCGAATCAATAAAATAAATCAAGAAAGTTAAATAGAAAGTTGTTTGATTCATATTATGTAATAAACATTTCAAAAATTACCTCGTTTAATTTAGACAATAAAGAGAAATCGTACACGAAAAACCATCTATTACAAGATGCCAGTTGCTACTTGAACAGAGTCGAACACTTCCCATTTCTTTCCATTTATTCCATTAGACCACTCAGATCCTGATAGCGCTATCGCTGACTTGACAATAAAAGTGTCGTTCTCGCAAGCAGCTGGCTCCAGGCCATGAACAACACGAGAGCGGAATCTGAGTGAGAAAGGGAGGTATAAAAGAAAGTAAATTAAATTGCAGCGACAGCTACATTATACTGACTATCGTTCCATATGGTTCCCTTGACTAACATATTTTCATATAATACTTGATTTAATTACACGGTCTCTTACTTCGATGCCATTACCAGCCGCCTCTCTGCGGCTAGGAGTAACCGGCGGCGTTATCTCAATACCCTGAAAGTCCCACGTAGCCCTTCCATTAACCGTTTCTGGAGTACGCCTCAAAATTGAATCCTGAAAATTCACGAACGTGAGTTTCTCAAAATTTCCAGTTCATTGAGAATATTGACGTTAGTATGGGACGTCCGGTTATACCGGAAGTAGACGTCAACTTTCTTATTTCAAATGAAAGATGGTGCTTTTTATTACGGATATAGATTGCTTGTCAAATTTTATGGTAGGTTTCACCAACATGTTATGTCATTTCTCTCAACAATTTTCAGGATATTTGTCTTTTTTCAAAAATTTCTTAACCCTCGGTTAGTCGCGCGGGGGACCACTGTCACCCAGCAACAGTTAATGGTCTGTTGTGAGATGGGAACGTTTTGTACGCATGTGCCGCCAAATGTACCTTCTGAAACATTTGTTCGCAGTCACCAGGCGAGTTTCAGTTTGATCCCAGCAGTGGTTAGTATTTTACGTGTTGCCAAAGTGCTGTGGTTGACAAACGTCACCTACGCGTCTGAACGCGACTTAACTTTAGCGTTAAGACAATTAACTTTTTTAAACAATTTATTATTACTTAAACACAATGATTACTTAATACAACAATGAGACAAAAAATATATATATAAGTGATATTAAAATACTTGACACGCCATGTGCCAGACTAACTAGGAAACAAGTAATGAACGCTCCTATCTCGGTGCTTATCCTATTTATAGGCTTCCCCTCCAGGCGTGGCACTATTGTCTCTGGAGGTGACCTGGATCTGCTAATGCTGAATGTCACCGGAGATATTCCGTTCACACTTGCTGGTTTTACGCCTGCATTCCTACAGGCGCCACTTCACTATTATGATGACACTGCGGTTTCTAAGGAGGCCAGGATACATTGTTGCACAATAGCCTGTTGTTGTGGCTCTATTTATCTCCTCCCCCCTTTGAAGAACGAAGCTACGGTTCGTTCCGGATTTTCAAGGGAAATCCGGCTTCGGTGGTTCCTGGGTTGATCTTCAATTCTCCCTTGTCGGTTCTTGGGTTGATCTTCGTAGTTCTTCTAGTGGTTCTTCTTCTTATGACTCCCCATCTGACGGCTATCATTATGATGGCGGTTAAAATAGCCACGTACAATAATATGGTCCATATACTCAGGTGATGTAGTGGTAGTTCCATTCGGCCTGGTATATTTTTCTTAATGTTTTGGAGTTGGTGTTGGATCTGCTCGATGTTATGCAGCTGTACGTTGTCTAATTTGAGTTCGGGTACCTTTTCGTAATTTGTTTCTTCCTTCGTAGTGGTGGTTTCTAATTTGGGGAGATTGAATAGTTGTTGTGTTTCCGCTGTAGTGGGGCCGGTTTTATAAATTTTGTTTCCTACTTTCAATTGGCAGTTTGGTTGGAGGTTGACCAATTTGGTACCCTTGATGATATTGGTCCACTCTTGTTCCTGGCAAGTTATTCTGGCGTTTGTCTCTTCTGGCGCTAAGATGATGTATTGACTGGTTCCATATCTCGAAACTGTGGTTTGTTTAATTTTTACTAATTCTTGGTTACAATTATCGATAGGCTTTTGAAATTTTATTAGTTTTATTTTACATGGGTTCTGATCATTCATGGCTGTTGGATTGTCGTCTTGGCAGAAATATAATTTGTTCTTTAAATTTTGACATTCTTCATTTCGAAAGGCATATTGTTTACTGCTTAGGATCAAGTATTTGGTTCTAGGGATTATCATGGTAAAGGTGTGTGGATTTTTTGGGATAGGTAATGTGTATAACTGATAGTAATCATATTCTGACTCTTCAACTAGAGGTATTTCTATTTGAAATATAATTTGGAATTTATTTTGTACTGCTTTTATTTTGAATATTTTTTCATACAGATTCAGATCAGTGGTTGTTATTAGTTTGGCATTTGTTACGTATTTTTGTATTCTATTGATTTCTTTTATTATAAATTTTGGTTTTAATATGGACGTGTGAAAGATTCCTAATTTTGAAAAAGTGATTGCATTCTCAGTTGTGAGTGCTAATTCTTGAATATTATTCAATAAATGTCCCAGCTGGGTCAGCAGCTCTAGGATTTTGATGCGATGATAGTGCGTTAGTTGTTCGCTCCTAAGGCTATCAACTGTGTTACCTAACTCGTTTATTCTATTTATTATCGTGCCCTGATTGTGACTCAACCCTACGATCGTTTTATTGAACTCTCCAATTACTTCTAGCATTATCGAATTTTGCGATTTAAAAAGATCATGAATTTTGTTTTGGTCTGTACTTAATATTTCTATTGCCTGATATATACGTTCGCCATCTTGTGAATCGAGATTGCCAGTTATTGATTTAAATATCGATCCTAGCCCATTGATTATGCCCCGTCTCTGTCTCTCATTGGTGTTATCTCTCCCTAAGAATATCCTATAAAATGTATCGTCTATATTATCTATAGTAAAATTTAATGTTAGTATAAAATTATGGTATTCGTCGTGGTAATCTTTTGTCATAGACGTAACTGTGTTTATGTAATGTCTTTTTATTTGGTTATAGTCTTCGTGTAGTTGTGTCAGGTCATGTATATGTATCAAGTTCCAGCTGCTAGTCTCTGTGTATGCTGTACCTAATTTCTTTGGCAGCATACCTGGATTGTCCGTCAAGTCTTGTATTTGGGCTGTTATTCCTGCGGCAAGGAACCTGCAAGACGTAAATTTCTTAGATGTGCTATTGTCTGTTCGTCATTTTTATGGTTTATTAGAATAGCTTTGTTATGTTCTAATAAGGATATTATTGAATAGGGTCCTGAAAAGGGGTTTTTATGTTTTTTATGAAATCCCGGTGGTATCTGTTTGTATACCACGTCGCCTTCCTTGAACGGCTGGTTCGTGTTTTTATTAGTTCGTTGTAAGGTTTTTTGTTTTGACGTTTCTATGCGACTTCTAACCATTTCGTAGATGATTTTCATAATTTCTTTGTGTTGTACGTTATACTCTTGCGTAATTATTACTTCCGGGTCGTAGTTAAACATTTCCGGTATATAGCCGAATATTAAGTCGAATGGTGGTTTTAGTGTTTGTGAGTGTATCGTGGAATTATAGGCGAATATACAGTAGGGTATTAATTCTATGGGTTTCATATTTTTGAATTTCTCCTTAAATAATCGATAATGTTCAATGATGGTGCTGTGAAATCGTTCTATGGGTCCGTTTGATTCGGGGTTTTGGGGTGTTGTGGTGTGCAATTCTATTTGGTATGTCTCTAGTAGTTCTTTTACTACTAAATTCGAGAACTCCGTTCCTGGGTCCGCAATTAGGGTTTTACACGCTCCGTACTGTGAAAAGTATTTAATTAAGTTTTTTGCAATTTCTGTAGCGTTTTTGCTTTTGATAGGAAATGCTTGGCCGAATTTACTGAATGGATCCAATATGGTTAAAAATATTGCTCGTTCAATTTGGAACGTATCTACGTGGAGTGTTTCTAAAGGTTTGGATGCTGTCGGAGTGTGTTCTAATGCTATCTGTACCGGGTTCCTGTTATATTTGCACGTTTTACACAGCTCACACGTTTTTACATATTCTTCTATGTGTTTCTTTAAATTGGGGTAATAGTATTTTCTCTTTATTCTTAAGTAAGTCTCCTCAGCCCCGCGATGGTTGGACTTACCCTGACGATATTTTGACTATCATATCCGTTAGCTCGTCTTCCTGGATTTCTTCCCTCATTTCTAAACATCTATAAAATTTTGGTGACTCTACATTATTAAAGTTTTTGTTGATTGCCGAACTGACTAGTTCGTAATCTTGTTCATTTACGAAAAGGCAATAATATTTTCTTTGTGGTAAACAGTATTCCTTTATAAATTTTTCTATTTGATTGGGGTCATTTAAATTGAAGTTTGCATAAATAAAGTTTCGTTTGTCTTTCCTTACTGAGAATATTTCTGGTTTGTCTGTGTTTTTAAAGACTATTTGATTTGTTTTACTGTTAATAATTTCTTCCTCTAATATTGGTATACCGGGTGCTGAGTAAGAATCCGCATTTGAATTAGCTGTTTCGTCCTCGTTTATTTCTATTACACCTTCGTCGTCCTCTATTTCTATTATTTCTTCTTCCTCGTCGACATTATTGGCCATTGATTGGTTGTCTATATCTATGGGGTGGATCTCTACTCGAGAAAGGGCGTCCGCTGCGCAATTCAGCTTTCCTTTCTTGTATTCAATTTTGAATTCGTATTCTTCTAATTTTAATGTCCAACGGAGTAATTTTGAATTTGGTTGTTTTAACGAAAATAGCCATTTTAATGGTTTATGGTCCGTATATATAGTGAATTTGCGTCCGTATAAGTATGGACGGAAATAATTAGTTGCCCACACGATGGCTAGCAATTCCTTCTCTATGGTGCTATACCTAGATTCGGTTTCGTTTAAGGTACGACTGGCATAGGCTATCGGGTGGTCTGAATTGGGTTTCCCTTGGCTTAATATGCCCGCTATCGCCACGTTTGAAGCGTCTGTTGTTAGTATAAAATCCTTAGAGAAATCGGGTGGTATAAGCACGGGTGAATTCATTAAGATGTCTTTACATGAGTTAAAGGCACCAATGTATTCCTCGTTATTAACGTCTATTTTAGAATTCTTTTTTAAACACTTGGTTAGTGGTTTCGTGACGTGTGCGAAATTTTCAATAAATTTTCTGTAATATCCGACTAGTCCTAAAAATGATTTAATTTCTTTTTGGGTTTTTGGTATCGGGAATTTCCTTATTGCGTCTAGTTTCCTTGGATTCGGACGGATCCCGTCTGGGCTCACGACGTGTCCCAGAAACTCGGCTTCCTTCTTTAGGAAATCACTTTTGTCTAGCTGGATCTTTAAGTTGCTTTGTCTGAAACGTTCGAATACCAGTTTTAGTTTCTCTATGTGTTCTTGTAATGACGTGGAGAAAACTATGACGTCATCCATGTATACAAGGCATGTTTGGCCAATTAGACCCTCTAACACGTTCTGCATGAGCCTGGAAAAGGTCCCTGGAGCCCCTGATAACCCAAAAGGCATCCTAGTGTACTCCCAGTGTCCCGTATCGGTGGTAAACGCCGTTTTTTCTATGTCCCGGGGGTCCATTTCAATTTGGTGATATCCAGAAATCAAATCGATTGTCGAGAAATATTGAGCTCGTCCAATTTTGTCCAGTATTTCATCTATTTTGGGAATTGGGTGTCTGTCCGGTATTGTTTTCTCGTTTAGTTTCCTATAGTCGAAATTTTCTTCTGCGAATACAAACTTTAGGGCGTCTTCTATGCTTCCTGGTGACCTACTTCTAAGGGCTAGACCTAACGGGTTCCTAATTCCACCTAAAAATGCTTTTAATGTTTGTTCCTGGTAAATGTTCATTTTTATTACTTTAACGCCTTCGTTCTGTTCGTTAGCTATTAGATTAGATATGAGTAGTTGTTCGATATGCCTGCATCTGTTAGCGAATGCAAGTGCATCTTCCGCATTCCTTTGTTTCAAGGTGAATAGTTCTGCAAGTAGGCTACTAGAATCGCGCTGATCGCAAAAATTGTCCACAATAGCGCTTCTCAAGTCGGTCCATGTGTTTATTATCTTAGTGTTAATTATAAGCCTCGCTGTTCCCGTGAGTTTTGTTTGAATGTAATTTAATAAGAAATGATTCATATATAAATTCTCGTTTGGTATATAAAATTGGTTCATTACGAGGTCGCATGATTTTAAAAAATTACCTACATTAGCTGGTTGCCCGTCAAATTCGGGAATAGCTTTTAAGAAAAATTCTTTGAACTGGTCAGTCATGTTGCTACTACTATTACTACTATTTGAATTAGTTACTGTTGCGATATTATCGCTTATACTTATCGATCTCAATCTGTATTCAATATTCCCTAAGCTTTGTGACTCGTCTTCTGAGTCTGACATATAATTATATCAATACACACACATACAATTGAAAAATATGGCAGGAAAATGTGAAATTGGATAGCAGTAAACAACTTACAATACTATGATGGTTTCTGCTCCCATTTGGCTGCTTGGCTATGACTTCTGCGTAACTTGGTTCTAATTGGTTATTGGGCGTCGATACGCTTAGAAATCGATATTCTTTCGGTTTCTTAACCAATACTAACGACTGCGCCACTTAACTTTAGCGTTAAGACAATTAACTTTTTTAAACAATTTATTATTACTTAAACACAATGATTACTTAATACAATAATGAGACAAAAAATATATATATAAGTGATATTAAAATACTTGACACGCCATGTGCCAGACTAACTAGGAAACAAGTAATGAACGCTCCTATCTCGGTGCTTATCCTATTTATAGGCTTCCCCTCCAGGCGTGGCACTATTGTCTCTGGAGGTGACCTGGATCTGCTAATGCTGAATGTCACCGGAGATATTCCGTTCACACTTGCTGGTTTTACGCCTGCATTCCTACAGGCGCCACTTCACTATTATGATGACACTGCGGTTTCTAAGGAGGCCAGGATACATTGTTGCACAATAGCCTGTTGTTGTGGCTCTATTTATCTCGCGTTACAAATTTTATGTGGGTATTTTTGTGAAACAAGACAAACAAATCATCAGAGAGGCGACATTTTAGCAGGTATTTATTGACTTTTCCTTCTGTCTACAAAACAATAATTTAAATTAAATATTGGTGAATAAAACAGAGTGAAACTGGTGATTTTTGTAACATATTCTGTTGGTTTCCTTTCAGATATGTCGGCACGTAAAAGGAGCAGAACTGAACAAAGCATAGACCCAGAACTATGGTTACAGTGGTGCAATGAGCTCAATGAAGAGAGTGAAGAAGAAAATATGCGAAATCAAGAAACAATGGATGAAAGTGACGAATGAGAAAAAGATGTGATTTTAGAAAGTGATCATGAGTCGGATACAGAACAAGAACTCTCTGAAAGTGATACTGACCTCTCAGATGATAATGATGAGATGGACTCGCAGAGTTATTATATAGGAAAAGATGGTGACACAAAATGGTGTAAAGCACAGCCTCCTTAGAACGTAAAAACACGGGCGCATAACATAATTACACATTTACCAGGGCCAAAAGGAGCTGCACGTGAAGCTAAGTCAGAAATTCAAGCATTAGAGCTTTTTATCAGCAATGATATACTTTCAATTATAACAACTTCTACAAATATCTATATTGAACGTGTTCGTCAGAAATTCGCAAGAAATAGAGATGCCAGACTCACTAATATGACTGAAATCAGAAGCTTTATTGGTTTATTGTACCTCATAGACAGTCTTCGGTCTTCCAGAAAAAACCTACATCAATTATGGGATAATAGTAAAGGTAATGGTCTAGAATCCTGCTATCTGACAATGAGTGAACAACGCTTTCGTTTTTTGCTAAGATGCATTCGATTCGACGATGTCAGAGACAGACCCATGCACAGTGAAGTTGATAAATTTTCACCAATAAGAGAATTATTTGAGAGAATTGTGCTTAGTTTCCAAAATCACTATTCCGCCAGTGAGTTTTTAACTATAGATGAGCAATTGCTAGCCTTCAGGGGGCGTTGTAGCTTCAGCCAGTATATCCCTAATAAGCCAAGCAAATATTGGATCAAAACATTTGCTTTAGTGGACGTGAAAACCACATATACTTTGAAATTAGAAACCTACGTAGGGAAACAACCACCAGGCCCACATACATGCCAAAGCAACGCTGCCAGAGATATTGTGATGAGAATGGTGGAGCCTGTTCAAAACACAACTAGAAATATTACCGCGGATAATTGGTTTACCAGTATTCCCTTGGTAAGTGAGCTGTTTGAACGAAAGCTCACTTACGTTGGTACGCTAAGAAAAAACAAAAAAGAAATTCCAAAAGAGTTCTTGCCAAATAAAAATAGACCTGAAAGCTCCTCTCTTTTTGGATTCAGAGAAAACTCTACTCTTGTGTCTTATTGTCCGAAGAAACGGAAGGCTGTTTTAGTTGTTTTATCCATGCACCATGATGCTGAAATAGACACAGAAACTGGAGAAAAACAAAAACCTGCCACCATAACATTCTACAACCATACAAAAATAGGCGTAGACCTAGTGGATCAGCTTTGTCAGAAAAACAATGTGGCTAGAAATACTAGGGGCTGGCCTATTATTGTGTTTTACAATTTACTAAATGTGGCAGCAATAAATGCGTTTTGCATTTACAAGGCAAATCAAGTCGATGCTAGAAGTAAATTCATAAGGACTAACTTCCTCAAAAACATTGCCTGGGAAATGGTAAAGCCTCAGATCCAGGAAAGATCTCGTATTCCTGAAACCCCTAGAGAATTGTCTCGTCGAGCATTACTGTTGCTTGGAGAAAATCCCCTTGTACTTGAGCAAGAAGATCGTCGAGGTGCAAGAGGCAGATGTTTTTACTGCGGAAGGGTTCGTGATAAGACAACTAGAAAGTGGTGTACCAGTTGTAATAAATGGGTATGTAATGAACATCTGAAGGAAATATGTTTAAGCTGTTATGAACAAGGAAATGTATAGTTTAAGTTTGCTATTACTCATCAAGAGAACAAATAGTGTATAATTACAATTTACAATACATAGTATATGATAAGAATTTACAATACAGAGTTTAGGTACACTTTGTTGTTTCCATGCTGGAATAAATGGTGCTTATATAAGCAAAAATCAAAATATATTCTATAGGACATTCATTCAGACCTACCCACAACATTTGATTTGTAATTAGAGCCAAAAATCACTAAAAACAGGTTGGGTGACGTTTGTCAGCCACGCAACCACTTGTGTAACATGAAAGCACGCGACGAACGTAGGTTTAAAAAACATTGTCATATTTACATACCTGTATCTCTCTTACTATTTCACCTGAAGAGTTTAAATCTTAAAGTGCAAATTCTGAAATTCCACAAAATATTTGTACTTTACTAAAGCTAGTAAAAGTTAGACAGGTGTCCGAAATATACCGGTCAATCGTGACAACTTTAAAACCTAATAACTCTCTTATTTTAGATAGAACGCCCTATATTTTATAACGCTAGTTCATCTACTTTTTATTGTTATTTCGATTGGTATCACCATTCCCTATACCTAAGTTCCACCGATCTGAAGATATTTAAACATTATGTGCGATAAGAAATAATTATTAGTCAGTTTATCAGGTTGCCTATGAGATGAACATTTTAAACGTCGTCTTTCGACATAAGTAAAACATGCGACGACTTTTGAATATAACTTTTATTTACGATGAGTATAATTGAATTATTAACAGAAGATGTCGTGTGGCTGCAAAGAGATTTCCACATAAACACAGATCAACTCGTTACATGATCAGAATACTACTAAAAAATTCTAAGAATGGACGGTTTCTTTCAAAATTTCATACGAGTAAAGCATTATTAGGGAACAAAGAGATTTGTGTGTTATCACTTCACAATAAATGTTCGAAATTTGCACCGTTCACTTCGAGGCATATTTGCGATAAGAAATAAATATCAGTCAGTTTATCAGATTGCCTAGAAGATGAAAATTTGAAAATCATCTACCGGACAGTAAACTTAATGTTTGTACTGCAAAGTACGTTTGTCAATTGTATTTTAACTAAAGAGAGTATTTTTCACAATAATGGCGCACTTCAATTACTCAAACGATGACTTTTTGAATTTAATTATTATTTACGGGGAATGTAATGGAGTTATTAGCAGAACATGTCGTGTGTTTGCAGAGAGATTTCCAGATAGACATAGACCAACTCCTGACATGATCAGAAGACTATTGGAAAATTGTTTTGAGAATGGAACGTTTCGTTCAGAACATAATAAAAATAAACCGCTATTGGACAATGAAGAGGCACAAATAAATGTTTGGCATTTTTTACTGCTTATCCGCATGCGTCAATCAAACTGAAAAACGAATAATTTTTTTCAAAACCCTTTTTAATGATCTATCCGAGTCAACTCAAAATTACTAAAAAAAGAATACACAATAACAAAAGTGGTTTTAATAATGGCTAATAGCAAAAAAAATGTTTTCAAAAATTGAAAAAAAAGCAATTGTCCGAACCACACTATATTTTGTTTGTTTGTTAACATTTCAACAACACACCACGAGGGCTTACAGCCTTAATACTATCGTACCGTGGGTGTCGACAAGGAGCAAAGAGGCAACTTGTTAATTCTGGACTTGAAGGTTTGGGGGTTTGGAGAAGAAGGAAAAACATTCGCCGGCAAGGAATTCCACAACTTGGAAGTTCTCGGGACAAAAGAGCGGGCATAACAAGACGTTCTAAGACCTGGACAGTAAAAGGGTGCATTCGCTCTGTTCCCTTGTATATCTGTTGGGGGCAGCGGGTGGAGGAACTATGGAAGAAAGCTTCTCTGAGCAGTGCCCGTGCAGATATCTATAAAAGAGAGAGAGAGAGAGGTCACCAACGGCACGTCGGTGGGCAAGGGATGGTAGCCTTTGGGTGAGGGTAGGGTCACCGATGAGACGTATCTTTTCTAAATGGAGTCCAGGATAGCGAGTGTGGAAGTGGCAGCGGCACCACAGATGTGGGAGCAGTATTCGATGTATGGCCTTATTTGTGAAGTATATACGGTATAGAAATTAGCTGGCGAAAAGTATTTGCGAGCCCACAAGTGGAAACCTAATTTCTTTGCAGCCGCTTCTGCAATTGATGTGACATGTTGGTGCCAATTGAGATTTCGATCCATAGAAATGCCAACAAGTAAAAAGGACTCATTACTTTGAATAACTTGGTTGTTCATTGTGATGGGTCTAGAGCTGGTGTATCTCTTATAAGAAAGAAAGCAAGACTGAGATTTGGTACGGTTGAATTGTACAAGATTGAAATCTTAGACTTCCCCAGTCTAATATTTTTTGGAGATTCACTAAGACAGAACCCTTCATGAGTATGCGATCCTCATTTACTTGGGATAAAGAGACTGGCTTAGAATATTGTATATTTCAGTGGAGGGTGCTGTCGTCCGCGTAACTGTGAACTGGGTTGGATGTGCTAGAGAGGAGGTCATTGATGTGGAGAAGAAACAAAGCTGAACCTTGAGGAACTCCTGCATTAATTGGATACAGTTTAGAGGAATGGCCATCCACGACAACAGAAATGCTCTGGTTCGAGAGGAAATTTGCTGTCAAGGTACAGAGTTTTGGTGGTAGGCCACAGGTCGGCAGTTTATTAAGCAGCGCTGGGTGCCAGATCTGGTCGAATGCTTTGGATATGTCTAGAGCAACAATCTGGGATTCACCGTGTAGTTACAAGAATGAATGACAAAGAAAAGGAGGTCGTCAGTTGATCTGTGCTGACGGAATCCATACTGCCTGTCGTGGATTAGACTGTTTTTGAAGAAATGTTAGTAATTCGGTGTTTAACCGGGGCTTAAAATTTTTAGAATGATAGAAATTTTGCATAAAAATTTTCAGGAAAATCAGAGAGTTTAAACAGTTTAAAAAATGCGATTAAAATTTTGAATTTCAAAATTTGCATAAAAAACGCTCTTCTGCATAAAGTATATAAAATAACAAGAGGTTTGAAAAAAAAGTTCCAATTTGGAGCATTATTGAGGCAGTTATGAGCAAAAAACCGCAAAAACAGCTAGTTTTTTTTTAATTCGATATTTTTGAATGGGTTATCAAAAAAATCTCAAATTTTGCCAGAAAGGGTGTTTAGATGGGTACCAAAAAATGAGAAAAAAATTGAAGAAATCAAAAATCCAAAGTTGTAAAACTGTCAGATTTGAATACCCAATGTATATATATATATATATATATATATATATATATATATATATATATATATATATATATATATATATGTTCAGAAATATTTCCGCGGTTTTTAATGTAAGACATACTTGTTTCTGGGGTTGAACCGAGTCCAGAATTTATGAAAATCAGCCGAATTTTTAGAACCGATAATATCAAAACCATATTCACAACAGAGCAAAATTGTGAAATCTGATAAAAACTCCCAAGGATACGATTCCAAGCGAATCCCCCGGAGTTTACGAAATTCCTTGTTCCGACTGTTCCTGAACTTACGTAGGACAAACAAATAGATGCAACCACAGTAGAATATATGAACACACCATCGCAGTTAAAAAAATACGACCCCTCATCGGCGCTGGCCATGTATCATATTCATACAGGACACAAAATAGACTTCGATAATGCCAAAAAAATAGCACCGGTTTACAACTTCAAAACGAGAATTATCCGCGAAGCAATCGAGATTGAAAAACGTCCCGATTGTTTAAATAAGTTTAAATAAGAGAGATGATGGTCTTCGCCTTCAGACTACTTGAAAACCTATTATATCTTCATTACAAACACACAGAAAGAAAATAAATTCCACGGAGAATTTTATTTCCCCATAATCTGTCTCAACAAATGCCGGTGGCCCTCTTAATCCTCCTCATCCTCTAAGTACCGTGACCAAAGCCCCCCCCCCCACTTAATTCACCGTTACCCTACTACTTTCACTGATAAAGCAGGTAGACACAACGGCATATATAAGACAAGACTTGCAACGAACTGCCAGATCTCTCTGAGGCCTAGAATTGAACACACTAAGACCTCACAGACGATCTCCGACGAGATTTGGGGAGTAGGCAGATTGAGGCTCCGTAATAGAGCTACGACAACCCAACCCACCTTTGTCCACTGCTCCAAGGAGTAGGCAGATTACATATTTCCTTTATCTCTTGAAAAATGGCTAAAAAACAGGAGCCGAAACTTCGAGTTTTCATAAATTCTGGACGCGGTTCAACCCGAGAACCAAGTATGTCTCATATATATATATATATATATATATATATATATATATATATATATATATATATATATATATATATATATATATATATATATATATATATATATATATATATATTGAATAAAAAAAAATTAAAAACAGAGGTGATAAATAAAATTTAGTTAGACAGATAATAGGGGAACGTAAAAATTACGGAATCTTCCTTAACACAATCACTAAGAAATAAATGTTTTCTTAAGTGAAACCTCGTTCTTTTCCAGGAGATAACAAACCAAACTTGAGAACAACGAACTTTATGTGGGAGATTGAAAGAAAAAGAGGAACTCATAGAAACTAGAGTGCCGGCATTTATCAAGTTGTTTGTAAACACGTTGGCCACTTTTAGATGACGAGCTCTACGTCTAGGGAAGAAAATACATGTTGTTTCAGTTTTCTTATAGTTCTCTACTTTGAGAAGCTAGGAGACGTTTATTTTCCACGGTCTACTTGTTGCTTTTGTTGCGTAATTGAATTGGATACTGAACTGGTTCAAGGAAATAGCAGACAATAGATTCTATTTAAGTTTTTATTGGAGATAGATAATTGATATTTTCAAGTTATTCCTTCATTGTTTTTATTAATTACTGTTAGCCTGGACTAACAAAGCCAAGAATTCTCAATTTATTTTATTGATATATCTATATATTTACTTATTTATATATTTATTACGTGGTATGACAAATAAATTATACATTCTAGTACACAAAGAAAGTGCTAAGTTGATTGGACCCATGTCTGAATTCATCAAATTTGGTGGATCCACTCTTCTGATTCCTAAACTTCCCAAGCGTTTAACTTACGATAATCTGTGTTTTCTTTCAACTACTATCGCCTTCCTTATGTCCCGAGTTAATCATGTGTTGGGCAACGCTAAAAGTTTTTGCTCTATTGAATCTGATATGAGCCATGTGCTCTTTGAATCTTATGGTTATTAATCTCTGTGTTTGCCGAAACTTGATTTATTTTGCAATTGTCACAATATATATGAAAAATGTCCGATTTTTGTCAAACGTCAACAGTATCTTTTGGTCGACCCAAAAGGTTCTTCAAATTATCAACTTTATAAACAACTCTCAAGTCATTATCTTTGAATATTTTCTCCTTCTGTAAGAAATGTATAGAAAGCAAATACATCCAACTTTTTGGGTAGATCATCGGATGCAGGCTACAATGTCGGATTGTTATTTATCTACATTTTCCACCTATGCTTTTTTCCCTTAGGGCTCGTCCGCCTCTTGCCGCCCCGATAGCACCGCAGCCTTTGGCTTATTGTGCATGCTCTTTCTGTCTCCGGTCTAGGCTTTCCGTAGATCCGTTGTCTTTTGCGGTCCAGAGCTTTACACTCGCACAAGATGTGCTGGGCTGATTCCTACCCCTCGCCGCAGAGTCTGCATGCCAGGTGCCCCTAGAACCGCCCCATTTTATGCAGGTGTTTCTTGATGGCCATGTGACTCGTCAAAAGTCCTGTTATGTTCCCGAGCTGTCCTCTTCTAAGAACTAGCAGCTGCACAGCTGAATTCCTCAAATAATGACTTCCCATGTCTGAGCACCGGACAGTCTGCCCAGTACACCTTTTGTTCGTCTCTGACCCAGCACTTAATGGATCTCCTGGCAGTGCTCTTAGTTACGGCACTGTCAGGTTATTCATTGACTTGATCCCCGAGTGACTCGGCACCCAGACGAGGGTAACCTCATCCTGCCCAGCCAGGTCGCTCATCTCGTCTTGGCACTCACTAACCAGCCTGGAATTTACCTGTTGGCTACTTAGGGCCTCAAGGGATACTTGTCTGTCTGTGTCTACGAGGATTTGCTTGCTTTTGTAGCCCCTCCTCTTATTCTCTCGCACTCAGTTGTAACGATTGCCTTTTTATCCACCATCGTTACTACGTTGATGACATAAAGAGAACCTCCATGAAGCTTAAATAATAACAGGTAATTTTTTCTCTGCAAAGCGATTCAAATTTTAGTTTCAAAATTATTTGTTAAAATTCGCTAATATCTATAACTATTGTAAAGCCCGTACTGCGTTTCTTTTATGTACGTTAAAATTCAAATATCAAAAGACGGAATGTTTCCTGAAATAATAAAGATCGAGATCATTCTAGAAGCTTACAATAATTCCCAAACTAATATCATCATGACGTAACCAATGGGGGTTGAAAAATCAGACCGCGTCCGTTATTGTATCGAGGGGAGTTCGAAAATCCGATCTAGTCGATTCAGTATTTAACGGGAGTTCAATACTATCTGTCTCTCCTGCACACATGGCTTTAAGTTGCAACGGTCACGGAAAAATGGCGCCAAAGTCAGAGACTTCTGCGTGTGGCGCTGGCATTTGGGTGTGGTGTTTCGGCAAGCAGACAGTCAACATCGCCGGAACTGTCGGCACTGTTAATTAGCCAAAAAGGGTTTAAAATCTTATCTTTTACCACTAATTTCGCTTAATATAGTTATCAGTGGGTGCTACAAGTGTTTTGATCTCGATTTAAGCAGAAATTAATAGCCCGTTTTGAAGTAAAACGTGAGTTAAACAGTGAACCTTTATTGTCTTTGGTATAGTGAAGTTTCTAAAGTAATCTCAGTACACAACCTGAGTTTCCGATCTCCACAGCAAGTCAGCTTTCAACGTCAGAAATTCCGCATACCTTCGAGTACATTTTGGCTGCAAAAGTCTCAGTTAAATTGCCTGCCAGCGATATAATTTCAACCACAATCGGTTTCAACTGCAGGTTAACCTATCACGTCATATAATACCATGGTATGTAACAGTTTGTCTCGTTATCAGCCACGATAATGCCTTTCACCACTTCCTGACGTTCTTCTTTTGGGAGAAATTAAGAGCCTATGGCGGGCACCGATAATTGACATCTACCTGATAACATCCGTAACCAACCGACAGGTGATTTGGGACTATTGAAGTCCCACATATAATCCAGCTCTGGTGAGTCATCTTGAGTTTTCCTGCGTGTGATTTTCGAAACATTCAAACGTCATCTAGAATTTTTCTACCAACTTGCAATATGAACCTTGATCCAGAGCAATAAAACTGAATTCATATCATTGAGATTTATATTTAAAATAACTCTATTTTGTACCTTTTTCTTAATATTTTGCCACTAATGTAGATTCAGAAATGTCGCTGTGTAATTTAAAATTAATTTGTTTTGTTTATGAATTACCTAACCTTCAAATGTTTTGTTTTTTTTATTTGTAATCAGTATATAGAAATTTGACTTTGTATTGTCTGAGCTTCACGCAGAACCTTTCTCTAAAGAATAAAATCAACCTGGCCAGGACAATGTCTAGGAATTCCACCTAAATATGTCAAAATTGTGAGAGCATCAGTAGATCTGCTTGAAAAACAATAACTTTAACATTTGTCTTCATTTTCATACTTGTCATATGTGACATTTAATTTCTTTCTTGTAAACATGTAATATTTACTTACTTTCTTGTAACATAATGTCCATTTCTCATTTTTGTTATGCAATAGTTAATTTTTTTCTTGTGACATTTAGATTTGTTTTCTTTCATGTGAAAGGCAATGTTTATTTCAATTTACCAGGTGTACTAAATTAGTTTGCTCCCTCTACAATTTGTATCAATAAATTTGAGTATTTACTTTTTTTATATCTGTTTAATTGAACACAATTCCTCCAAAAAACCTCTTAAAGCTGATGACGACATGAGTGAAGCTTCTTTATATATATATATATATATATATATATATATATATATATATATATATATATATATATATATATATATATATATATATATATATATATATATATATATATATATATATATATATATATATATATATATAATCTAGATATCGATAAATTAAATAAGTATCCTAGTAACAGTGTTCTGACTTGAACGTCTCATAAATCTAGGACTTCGGGCAGAACAACTTAAAAATCGAGTAAGTATTTAATTATCTTAACATCTTCTAGCCTTACAAAGTGCTCTTTATCTTGTAAATAACAAATCTGAGAGATAGGTACATTTAGGTTAGGGTTTAGTAGATGATGGTGACCTCACTATCGTCCGGATTTGGATCCACTTGAGGTCAATCACGAGATATCACTCACGAATAACAACTAAATGAATACTCTCGGTCTTTTATAGTCCTTTACTTTAAAATCTTTTGAACGGTTGCGCTGTCATTCTGCGACAGAGACTTTCAATTCCTTTTAGGACGGTTACACAGTGCAAGGTGACGTACATTTCGGCCTGAAAGACCGTTGCGTGGGCTCCGAGGGAAATACTGTGACTTACCCTCAGCCCTTCCGAATAAACGCCTGCCCCCGTCCTACGCACCCTGCCTGAACCGTCCGTGAACCAGGCGAGCGCGTCCCGTGGTAGGCCCGGCGTCTCCCCCCGCCATGCGTCGTGGTCAGGGATTTCCACTGTAAAATTGTTTTCCCTGCAGATTCGCGGGCTTATGAAGTCTGACCCCATTTTAAGCATGTGCTCCTTCACGATCTCCTGAATTTTGCAGTGGACCCTGCAGCATGGGTTGATCTTCAGTCTACCATTGCAGGATAGTCTGTATAGTCCTTTTATTTCTGAACGCCATAACGTCGGGGTTTGACATGATTAAAGAAAATTAAACGCTTTTTACTACCAGACAACTTTTATTCTTAAAACCCAACGCGTTTCAACGCATTATCATGCATTCTCAGGGGTTTAGACAAATTTCCTGTCTCAATTACAGAAAGATGCTGTATGAAATGTTGTAAAAGTTTGGCTTTTCATCCATTGTCTTCAGGATCCCGAACAAAATTTGCGTAAAACAGGAAGGCAGGGACATCACAAATCACGAAGAAATCAGAGGATGAATGCAAACGACGCTTATTTTTTAGCCTAATTTTATCAGATGAACAAAATTAGGCTAAACAATAAACGTCGTTTGCATTCATCCTCTGATTTCTTCGAGTCTTGTGATGTCCCTGCCTTCCTGTTTTACGCAACTTTTGTTCGGGATCCTGAAGACAATGGATGAAAATCCAAACTTTTACATTTCATATAGCATCTTCCTGTAATTGAGACAGGAAATTTGAAACGCGTTTGGTTTTAAGAATAAAAATTGTCTGGTAGTAAAAAGCCTTTAATTTGCTTTAATCACGTATAGTCCTAGCCTGGCCTCCCCCATGATAAAAAGTGTAGGGGGGGGGGGGGTGCAGCAACACTTCCTTGGCGGCCGTTGGGGTTGAAGTCATGCCCACCTATGCTTAGTAACTAATCTAAACACCCTCACCAGAGTTTTCAGGCATGTTTCAAAAAGGTGAATAAAGTGCATTGAACAAAACGGTGGACATATTGAACCATTTTTATTTAGTGTGTTTTTAAGTTTATATTTTATTATCTGTTGAGTTCCGTTTCTAATTGTGTTGTTTTGTGCAGTTTAAGTTTCTATTTGTTATTGCCGGGTTTCGTTATTAAACTGTTTCACATAATATTACCTAGAATTATTACCTAATTAAGTATTGTAAATTAAATCACAATATTTTTTATCGTTAATCACTACGGAAAATTATGTTAAAAGTAGAAGCCTATTGTTAGACTCCACGGCCTACTCCTTTTTGAACACTTTTTTGTCATTTGTTTTCGGGTATTGGATTTCATAGCCTACTATCCTCAAAACGGTTTTTTTCAAAATTGTTAGTGCAATTACAAGATATCTCAAACATGTTGTACATAATTGGAAAGCTCTTTTCACAGGTTATCACGTGAGCAAAAAATCCAATATGGCTGCCATAATAAAAACCAACGTTGATACTTGTAGCTCAAAAACAAATGACAATCCAAAGTTGAGAATAGGACAAAAAGATGACTCTGTAAAAAGTGTCCTGATAATGTGCAAGTCTTAGACATGTCAGATCAGCGCCTACTTAGATATTGAAGAAAAAAGAAATCGACAAATTTTGGTTTTTAAAAATAACTCGAAAACGAAAATAGGCAGCGCAAAATACAAGTCATATTTGGAGCGAGCATGAAATTCTACAAAACATTGCTAATTTAACCGTCTCCCTATCTCTAATAATAACGGAGACAGCAATACATTCCTATCCAGTTTGTGACATACTGTATATATATATATATATATATATATATATATATATATATATATATATATATATATATATATATATATATATATATATATACATATATATATATATATATATATATATATATATATATATATATATATATATATATATATATATATATATATATATATATATATTTATTGTATGTATGTATGTATGTATCACAACGATAACTCAAACAATAATGGACCGAGTTTGATAAAATTTAGCATGTACCTTCTTTTTGTGGCGTGGACAAGTTCGTTAGCCAGGAACGTCGAACCAGGTTTTCCGGGAAAATTTTGGGGTTTCTTTCAGAAAAAAAATCTTATCTCAAAAAATACAAAGGCTATGGTAACCAAATTGAGTGCGTAAGTTTATGATATTAAAGAAAAACTATGTACTAAAATTTAAAGAAAAAAAGTCTGGACGCAGCAAGTTCGTTATGGCAGTGAATTTTTATAAAAATGCCTTGAATATGTCTTTTTAATGCAAGCAGTCATCAATTTGGTTACCGGTATAACCTATATAGTAGGAACAATGTGCCATATTTTATCAAAATAACTTATTTGAAAATGTACAAAAAAAATCCGACAATAAACTTTAAATGTTGGTTTCCTAGCCAACAAACCTTAGGTTAATAACAAATTGAGTTATTGAAATTTGAAGCATTTAATGAAAATTTGCTACCAAAAGGCACTTACTGCGTCTCGACATATTTCGATAAAAAATGCAATAAAATAAGGGTGTTCGAAAAAAAATTGTAGAGGTCACCAACGACTTATGGGCCAACCTGTGATTGTCAAAATAATTTTATAAGATGCAGTTCAAGACACCCTATAATTAACTTAAATAATTTTTTCTCGTCTCTTGTATAATAATAAATATATTGAGCTTTACCGTAGAAATGCGTCACCCTGTATATATGTAAACAGATAAAAACTGAACGTAAACCCGGATATGGATTCTAGGGGGCCTAGTTTGCGCTCAATTGAAGACATCTTTTTAAAATTCTAAAGTCGCGGTCTCCTCAATGACGAATTTTATGTACGAAATTTAGTTAAAAATTATGGACCGTTAAACCATAAACTTAACTAAAACTACCGCCAAAGCATCAGAGAGAAAATAACTAATCTGTTGAATATCAGACCTTATTGTAAAACTTCGATCCTTGATATGTGTTGACAAATCATAACAAACACTATTTAGTCCACCCACTAACATTAATAAAATCGTAAAGGAATAATTTGCACTTGTATATAAAAAATTCCAAATAACACAAACAATTTGTGATCCGTTGTCAGGCAACGACATACTAGATCTCATATACCAAGACAGGTTTGCCATTTACAAAGAAACGCGGTGATATTAAAAATAAATGCTTCAAATTTCTGTAAACCTAGGAAGCTTTGGTACATAGTTAGGTCTCTTCCAAAGCAGCATGCACACCAAATTTCATTGAAAAAGCTTTGTAATTTTTTTTCGAAAGAAAACTCAAAATTTTCCCAGAAAACCTTGTCCGATTTTCTTGGTTAACAAACTCATCCAAGCTATTAATAAAAGAAAGGCACTTACTGAGTTTCATAAAAATCGGTTAATTATTTTTTGAGTTATCGGTTGGATACACACACATATATATATATATATATATATATATATATATATATATATATATATATATATATATATATATATATATATATATATATATATATATATATATATATATATATATATATATATATATATATATATATATATATATATATATACATATAAAAATCGAAACTGACCCCGGATATAGCTTCTAGGGGCCCAAATTCGCGCTCATGTGAAAATTTTTTTTGTGCAAAGTGTCACTATCAATACCTCTCTATTAGTGAATTTTTTAAATAAAAATGCGCTGAATGTTATAAAAAATATTTGGTGACAGATCATTTCTATGAAAAGTCACTACCATAACGCACTTGCTGCGTCCAGACATAATTTCTAAGTGGCCTCGGGATGTTTTAGTATGGTAATATATGCTTCTTCAATTAGTCCACAATATTCCTTCTTTTCGAATGAGTATTTATCCCTTCATTCCATACAAGATTTAGACATTAAAATCTATGGAATCCAGGTTACTGGATTCGATCCTCTTACACCTTTTTGCTTTAAGCCGCAGGGATCTGTATTATGTACATTCATTACACCCTAATGGTGATTAATTAATTAACTCACCCCAAACTCAAACTTCTAATCTCACAGACTTCTTCTCGGCTTTCCCAACCCCCAATATCATCATTATATGGTTCAGTTATAACGCACTGGTTGGAGAAAAGCGGTTCTCAGCTCTACACTAACACCTCGCTCTGGAAGACTAGAATCTCGTACACTTTGCGATCAATGCAGACGTTGGGATCTTACCTAGTTATAGCGAGTTTGTGTTCTGTTTTAAATTAGTTGGTTAATACCTAAATTACCTTATAATTAGGACAACAAAATATCAGTCATTACGCTATAATCTGAAGCACAAAATAATTTATATTTTAGTGAATTTTCTCTAAAAAAAATTCTCTAAAGATCACGATTTTTGAATCTTGAAAAAATTTCTTCAAATGAGCGCGAACGAGGACTACAACTAGAAGCCATATCCGGGGTCAGTTTCAATTAAAAAACTACACACACAAATATATATACCGAGTGACAACTTTCAAAGCGGAACATAGGCGAATAACATGGGAAATAAAATATTTGCAAAATTAAAAGTGTGAGCAGCCTTGACATGCCAAATTCGAATAATTTTGTTACTGACAAATCAGACATTTCTGATTATCAATACACATTTTCCTGAAAAGCTTGACAGTGAATAATATCAATAATAGCTATAGTAATGAGGAACAAGTGTTTATTGTAAAAACATATTACAGTGCTGGCAGTTTGCGAAAAGTTTGAGATTTGTCCTCAGTTAAGTACGATGATCTGATAATCGGACATAATGCTGATTGCACATTATTAAAAAATTACGAAAATCCTCGTTTACCATGATTTTGTTTTAACATAAGGCACTTTGAAGAAAAAGCAATTATAACAGTAGTGCCTGCAGTTCCGGAACCATAATAAAAGTAACTATTAACAAAAAATAAGTAACAATAATTTAACTGGAACAATTTCAACAAATATTCAAATAGTCCCCCATTTTGATATAAACAATATCCTAACCTATTATAAAATGCCTTTCGAACTTGTGCGAGTTGTTGGTTACTAACGCGTGCACATTCAGCAAAGATATCCTCCCTCAAAGAATTAATATTTGGGTGATGAGTTTTATAAATTTTGTTTTTAAGGTGACCCCACAAGAAGAAGTCACAAGGTGCCAAATCTGGAGATCTGACCGGCCACTTAATATTACCCCCCGCAACCAATCCAATGATTAGGAAAAAAATTATCTAAACAGGTTCTTACGTCTACACCAAAATGATCTGGACACCCATCTTGCTGAAACCAGACTTCCAGATTTTCATTTGCAACTTCGTCTAATGCAGGACATACCTTATTTACCAAGAGTTCCAAATAATTTTCTGAATTTAAATTGCCAATTAATTCAAACGGTCCAATGATATGATTATTTAAAATGCCTGCCCAAATATTAATTTTTTGAAGGTATTGGGATCTCGTCGAAGTTGTAACCTTGGGTTTTGTTACGTCCAGTAACTTGTATTCTGTACGTTTTGTTCATTATTTAGCGTGCACTTGTCAGTAAAGCAAATCTATGAAAGAAAATGGCGATCCCGATTGGCGCGTTCCATAACATCTTCACAAAATACACGCCTGGTCTCTTCATCTATTGCCAACAACTCTTGATGGCACTGCGGCTTGTACGGGTGGTAGTTTTTTGAGTATTTTTCGCACACGCTCCTGAGAAACACCACATTCTTCTTCTGCAACTCTAGTACTTGTAGTTTGATTGACATTGAATAACGCTAGCACCATTTCCTATAGTTCTGCATTAACTTGTCTTCTAACGCCTGTTTCATTATAAAAATTCATTGATATTGAAATAATACAAATTCAGCTGTAAGCTTACCACCCGTACATTCTACTGCTACACTTGCAATTTTCTCAAATTTTCTTAAAATAACTCGGATTGTGCTCACGGATGGGATGGGTCGATCATCGTACTTAACTGAGCACAAATCTGGAGCCCTTCGCAAACTGCCAGCACTGTAATATGTTTTTACAATAAACACTTGTTCCTCATTACTATAGCTATTATTATTATTCATTTTAAAGTTGTTCAAGAAAATATGTATTGGTAATCAAAAATGTCTGATTTGACAGTAACAAACTTATTCGAATTTAGCATGTCAAAAATGTTGGATTTGATTGTAACAAAATTATTCGAATTTAGCATGTCATGGCTGCTCATTTTAAAAATATTTAAATTATCATCTCATGATAAAAAATGCTTTTAATTTGTAGGTATTTGGTATCAGCAGGCTCAGAAAATTAATTCTCTTTTGATAGACACCACTACCGTTCTTGTAAATAAAATAGGCGAGTAGCAAACTGCAAATATGTGATTTCCCATGTTATCGTCTATGTTCCGCTAAAAGTTGTCACCCGGTATATATATATATATATATATATATATATATATATATATATATATATATATATATATATATATATATATATATATATATATATATATATATATATATATATATATATATATATATATATATATATATATATATATATATATATATATACATATATATATATATATATATATATATATATATATATATATATATATATATATATATATATATATATATATATAATGAGATATACTTGCTTCTCGGGTTGAACCGCGTCCAGAATTTATTAGAACTCGACGTTTTGGAGCCATTTTCAAGAGGTAAAGGAAATATGTAAGGCCATGAACTGTAAGACCTCAATCTGCCTACTCCTGCCAGTGCAGTTCATAATATTCAACCAAGCATTGAGACTGTGAGGAGATGTCTTTCTGAACACAATTTACATGTCAGAGTTCCAGCGACAGGCCCTGGATTAAATGCAGACCACCGCAGAGCTAGACTGCACTTCGCCAGGGAGCATGTAAACTGGACTATTGAGGACTGGGAACACGTTCTATTTACAGACGAATCTAGGTTTTGTCTATATATCTCCAATATACGAGTTATCCGCCGGCCTGGTGAGCGTTATGCACAGAGAAACAACTTTATTTAATGGAGGCTCTGTGATGTTTTGGGCTGGAATTTCCTCCACAGCACGAACGGATATAGTACCTTTACATGGGTGTGCTTTAAATAGCGAAAGATATATCAATGACGTTTTGTCTGAGCAGGTTGTCCCTTTCGCTCCGTACATTGGGAATAATTTTTTACTAATACACGATAACGCAAGACCTCATGTAGCATGGATCGTCAATTAATATTTACATTAAGTATATATTCGAACTGTTAATTGACCACCGCACAGTACCGATATGAATCCTATTGAGCACTTATGGAATATTATTGGTAGGGAACTCAGACAGCATCAATCCGCTCCTGCCAACCTGCAAGATGCCGAAATAATGGTTTCCGATATTTGGAAAGGACTGGACCAAAATCAAATATCCAACTTAATATCGAGTATGCCTCGGCGATGTGAAGCGGTTATTAGAAGTAGAGGTGGAAACACGCGCTACTAATGTACTTTTTTTGCTATTTATTGTTAATTATTGTTAGTGTTATTGCTAGTTTAATGTTGTCAAAATGTTATTTTAATGAAAAAGAAACATGTTCTGGTATAAAACTGTGTATTTTATTTGATATTGCAGATATCAGAAAAATTTAAGAAACAAAATGTTCAGAAAACATGAGGCTACAGTATGATTTCATTTGGCATCCGTTGTTGTGGCTAATGGTCCCTACACGGTGACTCAAATTTAACGTAAAAAAACTAATTTTATTTTTGCACCCTGTATAAGCCTCAAACTGAAATCTGAATAAAAAGTTCTTGACAGTGCAATTACCAAAGAAAAAAAGCTACAGTTTAAAAAAAAATTAATTAACGAAATCGATTTATCGGTTCGCGAGAACATTAACTTTGAAATTAAGCATAATTTTTAGTTGTGCGTTAGTTTTGCGGCTAAGTGTATACAATTAATTTGTGAACTCAAGAATGTCGTTGTTCCGACACCCATCTTTTTAAAATTAATTTCAAACTAGGAAAGTAAATTATAAGTTTACAGAAGTTATGTTGTACTCTTTTCCATATCGTAATGGAATTAATGCTAATAAAGTTTGAGCGGTTACTTTTCTTCTTTACAGGAGCTTAATTTTTATCTCTGGAAGCTTCGTATCATTAAGAAGTTTTCTCATTTCATGAATATTTATTAAATTTTGGTTAAGTATTCTTTTTGTGACTCAAATGTAAGATTAGTGTTTTTAATTAAGAAAAGTGAATTGTTTCCAGGTTAATACCAGAAGCTTTAATACTGGCTTTTTAATAGTTATTTATTGTATAAGTGATTTATAGTCACAAGTGCTCAGCTCAAGTTCTTTGACCTTCCTTGAGCGTTTTTCTTATACTAGTAAGAAACGAATGCAATAAGATATTCTATCTACAGCCAAGCAAAGGGCAACAAAAAGAATAAGCTACTGAAAAATTTCACGACGCAGCAAGTGCGTTATCGTAGTGAATTTTCATAAGATGTATTTTGTTAAGAAAAAATGGTGCATCAACATTAATTGTCATTGGCACCTACAATATTTAATAGTGCAATAAATTGTTAAACAAATATCTGTAGACCTTATCTCTAATTAACAGTAACTATAAAAAGTCTGGACGCAGCAAGTGCGTTATAATAGTGAATTTTCATAAAAATAACCTGGGACCAAATATTTTTTAGAACTTTTTTGCTTGTAACATAGAAATATAAATGTTAGAGTATACTGTACTTTTTATATCATAAACCTACCCACCAAATTTGGTTACTATAGCTTTTTTATTTTTTGAGCTAATTTTTTTTTTCGATAGAAAACCAAATTTTCCTGGAATTGTTATTGTTCCGGTTTTCCTGGCTAACGAACTTATCCCAGCCACTTGCAATACGAAGGCACATGTCAAACTTTATCAAAATCAGCGTATTATTTTGTAAGTTATCGGTGCGATACATATACACACACACACACACACACACACACACACACACACATATATATATATATATATATATATATATATATATATATATATATATATATATATATATATATATATATATATATATATATATATACACATAAAAATTTAAACTGACCCCGGATATGGGTTCTAGGGGTCCTATTTCGCGCTCATTTGAAAATAATTATTTCATAAAATTAAAAAACCGGGATCTCTTCATTAGTGCGTTTTTTCAATGCGACATTATTTTTAGCCGCAGCAGGACTTATTGTTAGATGTGTTCTCTTTACAATGGAGTACACATTTAATACAGGCAAAAATATATTAAACATTTTCATAAAAGTGTTTTTAATGGCAAATATGTGTGTGTTTTTTTCATAAAGCAGGCATCAAATTTGATTACTAGTATAACATATATAGTAAAAACAATGTGCCATGTTTCATCAAAATAACTTTAATGTTTGAAAACGTAAAAAAAATTCCGAAAGTAAACCTAAAATCCGTTTCTTGTTCAACCTTATAGGTTAATAGCAAATTGAGATTTTCAAAAATGAAGCATTTAATCAAAATTCGCTACCATAACGCACTTGCTGCGTCCAGAATTTCTTTACTTACAAACATGCATTATATTTCGATGGGAAATGCAAAAAATAAAGAACATAAGTTATGTTCGACTAAAAATATATTTGTATCACCAACGACTTATGGGCCAGCCTGTGATTGTAGAAATAATTTTTTAAGATGTAGCTCAAGACACCCTATAATTAATGTATACTTTTTTTATATCTTGTATAATAACGGATATATTGAGCTTTATCGATTTTTTACGAAAATTCGTACAGGACAAAAGTTATATACCATTAAACGATAGACTCTATAGCTAGGACTACGGCCAAGCATCAGAGAAAGGGTCTATTTGAAATGAAATTTCTGTAAACATTTTTGTAAAATGAAGGACAATGACGGTTGAATCTAAGACATCAGGCTTTGTAAAACATTCTTCCTGAGACATATCCTTTCCATATCTCGTATTAGTTTCAGATTCGTTGCTAATTTTGACGTTTTAAATCGCGACTTTGACGTTTTGAGGAAAACCTGAATTTATTTTTCTTTAAATGCACATAACTTTTTTGTCTTTCAACTTACAGAGCTAAATTTTAGTAAATAATTTACCTATAATAGTATAAATCGGCAAACCAAATTTATTCCCTTACTCTGTTATTTCCGGAGATAATGTTTTTTTAAACAAAACACAAAATTTTCCAGGAAAACCTGTGCCGATTCTCTTGGCTAACGAACTTATCCAAGCCACTTGTAAAAGGAAGGTATTCACCAAATTTAATCAAAATCTGCCCATTACTTTTTGAGTTCTCGGTGTGATACACACACACACACACACACAGAAATATATATATATATATATATATATATATATATATATATATATATATATATATATATATATATATATATATATATATACAAACAAAATTGTAGTTATTGGCAAAGCTCATTATGTTATTTTTCTTCAATTTAGTACCCACGTGCGTTTACATAGGTGTTACTATGGTTCAAGACTGAAGATTCTGGCTTAAGAGGAACTTTATTGAGCTATCAGATTTGAATAATTTTTACGAAAATTTTCCACCACAAGATATATATATATATATATATATATATATATATATATATATATATATATATATATATATATATATATATATATATATAAAATTTTCGTAAAAATATTTCAAATCCGATAGCTCAATAAAGTTCCTCTTAAGCCAGAATCTTCAGTCTTGAACCATAGTAACACCTATGTAAACGCACGTGGATACTAAATTGAAAAAAAATAACATAATGAGCTTCGCGAATAACTACAATTTTGTTGTAAAAACCCTTTGTTGTTTATTGTTTGCAAAAACTGGATGGGTTGACTAAAACAAAACCATCCAAACAATCAATATGGAAAAATGCCTGCCATATTTATAATTTGACAGATACATTCCATTTGTAAATAATTAATTTTTTTTCTGAAAAACGTTTGTAACTTTAATGAAATTTGTAACACATTTTTTATATATAAATACACTTGCAGTACTTATATATTATATCCAGGACCAATTTTTAATTTTTTAGCTCCAGATAAAATATATATTTTTTCAAATAATCGCTAAGTGGGACTCTAGAACCGATATCCAAGGTCCATTTAAATTTAAAGAATTAGTTTTAATAGTATATCTTACTAATATTGTACTAGTCTTATGAAAATTCACTACCATAACGCACTTGCTGCGTCCCGAACTTTTTTTAAATTTCCCTTATAATCGTCACTTTCAATTTTGTTTGTCTTTAGTAACTTTGTTTATGTCTGTTACTTTATATATGTTGTGACTACATAATTCTATATACCGGGCCTCAGAATCCTGGATTATGTAATTGGTAAAGTATCCTAGTCTGAAGAAATCTAAATTGCTTTCTACTCTCCTCTCTTAGACGTCGGGTTACATAACATTTAGATTTCCGTATCTTCCACGTAAAAACTGATATAACGTCATCAGAATGTTTCTGATTTGACGTAATATACTGTCGCCTTTAGCTGCGCCTGTACTACCAAACTTTAGATGATATATTATTTATTATAAGTTGGAATTGCCTTTGTGACCTACAGTTTTCATTAAGGCTCAACTCTAAATTATACAAGTTATAATGAAATGTTCAAACGGCTTTCACGTGTTGCTGTACTCCTGACGTATGTCAAGGATAACTTCAAGAGTAGCAGACAAAGTATACACCAGGGAATTCTTATTTCAGGTTCAAGAAAGGAAATCTCGATCGATAATTTCTCGTCCAGTCCTGTAGCTGTGTACCGACTTTTAGCAGCCCAGCTTGAAATGCCCCATGAGAATTTATTTTACTTCAGGGTGACTCTCACCCCAAAGGACTTTAATTGAATATATAGTGCGTTCATATACACCGTGAAATAACCAAATGGAATAAATTCAGTATCTCAATTATTATTATGTATATTTATAAAAAGTCTGGACGCAGCAAGTGCGTTATAAAAGTGAATTTTCAGAAAAATGTTTTTAATAGCCAATAAACCTCTTTAAGGCAAGCAGGCATCAATTTGGTTGCCGGTATACCCTATATAGCAGGAAGAATGTACGATATTTTATGAAAATAACTTATTGTTTGAAAATGCACAAACATTTTTCGAAAATAAACTTTAAACGGCTGCATGAGGCAGGATGAATGATGATTTGAGGTTGGTGGGTGAACTATCGCTGGACCAGTCATTGCATTTCAATGCAAAAAAGTTCGCAGCATTTGTTTTGGGTCATAGATCAGGTATTGATTTTATAATGTCGCATATATTACTGCGAATCAATGGGGAGCCGATACCATTGGTTGAAGAAGTTAATAATCTTGGCCTTATCATGGACCCTACCTTCAGATATCGTAAACACGTTTCCAAATGTTTACAACGAGGATATGGTGGATTAAAACTACTGGATCCTCATAGATGAACATAGAACTACGCTTTGATTCACTGGACCTGTCACAGTTGCAGTATTGCTCTCAGGTGTATTATCCGTGTCTTGATGCCGAGTATACATGTAAAAAACTCTGGACGCAGCAAGTACGTTATGGTAGTGAATTTTCATAAAAATGTTTTTAATTGCAAATATGTGTGTTTCCTTTTTAAGAAAGCAGGCATCAATTTTGGTTACCAGTATAACCTATATAGTAAAAACAATGTGCCATGTTTCATAAAAATAACTTTATTGTGTGAAAATGTACAAAAATTTCCAAAAGCAAACTTAAAGTGTTCCCGGAAAAACTCGTTTCTTGGTCAACCTTATAGGTTAATAGCAAATTGAGCTATTCAAATTTGAAGCATTTAATGAAAATTCGCTACCATAACGCACTTGCTGCGTCCCGAATTTCATTTCTTACAAACATGCATCGCTGAAAAATTCAAAAATGCAATAACATAAGGCGTGTTTGATTAAAAAAAAAAAAGAAAATTTGTATCACCAACGACTTATGGGCCATCCTGTGATTGTAGAAATATTTTTTTAAGATGTAGCTCAAGACACCCTATAATTAATATATACAAATTTTCTTCATATCTTGTATAATAACGGATATATTGAGCTTTATTGATTTTTTACGAAAATTCGACAAAAATTATATACCATTAAACGATAAACTCTAAAGCTAAGGCTACTGCCAAGCAACAGAGAAAGGGTCTATTTGAAATGAATTTTCTGGAAACATTTTAGTAAAATGAAGGACAGTGACGGTTGAAACTAAGACTTCAGAGTTTGTAAAACATCCTTCTTGAGACATTTGATTTCCATATCCCGTATTAGATTCAAGTTATTTGCCTAAATGTTGCCGATTTTGACGTTTTAAATCGCAACTTTGACGTTTTGAGGAAAACCCCAATTTATTTTTCTTTAAAGGCCTATAACTTTTTTGTCTTTTGACCTACATAGCTAAATTTTGGTAGGTGGCTTACCTATAAGGATATTAACTAGCGTACCAAATTTGGTTGCCCTTACTTTGTTAATTCCGGAGATATAAATTTTTTTCGAAAGAAAACACAAAATTTTCCGGGAAAACCTGGGCAGATTTTCCTGGCTAACGAACTTATCCAAGCCATTTGCAAAAGGAATTTTTCCACCAAATTTAGTCAAAATCGGCCTATTATTTTTTGAGTTATCGGTGTGATACATATATATATATATATATATATATATATATATATATATATATATATATATATATATATATATATATATATATAAATATATATATATATATATATATATATATATATATATATATATATATATATATATATATAAATATATATATATATATATATATATATATATATATATATATATATATATATATATATATATATATATATATATATATATAAATATATATATATATATATATATATATATATATATATATATATATATATATATATTCATTCAATATTTCATCCCAATGTTCATATTATCCCCATCCGTGCGGTATGTTATCTTCCTAGACTGAATTATCGAATGGTAAAAACAGGCTTTATGCAATTTCACTCTTTTATTCATGTTCATCCAGCCACTGTCCTTAAGCTCATGCGATGTATGATCATAATTACGCACCCCATAAATAAACCTCAAGCACGAGTTTTGTAAGTTTTGTATTAGTGAATTTTCTTAAAAAAAATTCACTAATGAGGAGATCCCGACTTTTGAATTTTAAAAAAATTTCTTCAAATGACCGCGAACTAGGCCCCCTAGAACACATATCCGGGGTCCGTTTCAATTTTTATATGTTTATATATATATATATATATATATATATATATATATATATATATATATATATATATATATATATATATATATATATATATATATATATATATATATATATATATATATATATATATATATATATATATATATATATATATATATATATATATATATATATATATATATATATATATATATATATATATATATATATATATATATATATATATATATATATATATATATATATATATATATATATATATATATATATATATATATATATATATATATATATATATAAACATATAAAAATTGAAACGGACCCCGGATATGTGTTCTAGGGGGCCTAGTTCGCGGTCATTTGAAGAAATTTTTTTAAAATTCAAAAGTCGGGATCTCCTCATTAGTGAATTTTTTTTAAGAAAATTCACTAATACAAAACTTACAAAACTCGTGCTTGAGGTTTATTTATGGGGTGCGTAATTATGATCATACATCGCATGAGCTTAAGGACAGTGGCTGGATGAACATGAATAAAAGAGTGAAATTGCATAAAGCCTGTTTTTACCATTCGATAATTCAGTCTAGGAAGATAACATACCGCACGGATGGGGATAATATGAACATTGGGATGAAAATATATATATATATATATATATATATATATATATATATATATATATATATATATATATATATATATATATATATATATATATATATATATATATATATATATATATATATATATATATATATATATATATATATATATATATATATATATATATATATATATATATATATATATATATATATATATATATATATATATATATATATATATATATATATATATATATATATATATATATATATATATATATATAAACATATAAAAATTGAAACGGACCCCGGATATGTGTTCTAGGGGGCCTAGTTCGCGGTCATTTGAAGAAATTTTTTTAAAATTCAAAAGTCGGGATCTCCTCATTAGTGAATTTTTTTTAAGAAAATTCACTAATACAAAACTTACAAAACTCGTGCTTGAGGTTTATTTATGGGGTGCGTAATTATGATCATACATCGCATGAGCTTAAGGACAGTGGCTGGATGAACATGAATAAAAGAGTGAAATTGCATAAAGCCTGTTTTTACCATTCGATAATTCAGTCTAGGAAGATAACATACCGCACGGATGGGGATAATATGAACATTGGGATGAAATATTTGTTGTCTGTGCCTAATCATAAACTGAATATTTACAGATCTTTCTCGTACGATGTTTGCAGCGTGTACAATAGTGTATTGGAGGATATAAAAAAGTTGTCGGCGTGATCATTCAGGGGGTCATGTTCGGCTATTTGCATTGTAGGCAGTGATGTGTGTGCGGGTATGTGTGTGTGTGTTTTGATTTTGCTTCCATTCTCATCTTCTCCTTCCTCTACGTACTGCACTTTTCCACCCTTTTGTGTTGCTAACTAATTGATTGTTGGACGAGGTGCAGATATGTGACCATTGTTTGGAGTTCTTGACTGATGTCTCGCGCTACAGTGTTCCAATATACAGAGTGGGACATTGAAAACGAAACAGACCGATTTGCGTGCAGAGAATTTTTGTTTAAGAAATGCTGAAACACGTAAATTTTAAGATTGAGGGGGACATGTTTTGACATAAAACTCAACTTTGTCACATCAACCCCTAAAGGGTGGTAATAACAACCCTTATATTTTAAATAGGGAACATGAGTCGAGTGGTAAATCATTTGAAAGCTCCTTCTTTTCTGAATTCAGCACACTAATTTTTTTGGAAGTTTCATCAACTCGTTTAAAAATTATTCACAGTTGGAGCCTCAAGAACTTGTTTCATTCATTGTGATAACAAGTGCACTAACTAGTCAATTTTTCGTTAAAAAAAAACTAAAAAACAAAACCAAACGTTCAAAAATATTAATTCAGTTGAGTAAGTGTTCAAATTGTTGTCCACCAGCTTCCATACAAAACTACAATTTTTTTTCAAAACGAGCTCTGATATTCTGGAGCATTTGTGGAATTATTAGAAGGCATTCTTCAACAATGCGTCGTCGTAATTCTTCCAGAGACTCCGGTTTTGTTGCGTAAATTCTACTCTTTAAATGTCCCCATAGAAAGAAGTTTAAAGGAGTTAAATCCGGTGATCTAGGGGGCCACGCCCAATCCATTGCTCTGGAAACTCTCTGTTCAAAAACTCCCTAACACGCTATGAAAAATGCGGAGGGGCTCCATCTTGTTGAGACACTAATTGATTTTCTTGATAGCGATCATCATTTTCAACAATGTCAATTAGTAGAGGGTAAACGATAACTTCTAGTAACTCCAAATATGTTTCGCCACTCAGATTGCCATCAAGAAAAATTGGTCTGATTAAACGGTCTTTAAAAATGCCAGTCCAGACATTCAATTTCTGTGGAGTTTGAGTGTGGACTTCGTGAAAATTTATTAGATTATTATCTGCCCAATAACGACAATTATGACGATTAACTGTAGAGATTAATAAAACCGCACACTCGTCTGAAAAACAGATATTGAACAGAAAGATCCCGTTATCAGCTATTCGTGCAGTCATAACTTCACAAAAGTTCAGCCGTCGATCAAAATCATCTTCATTCAGTTGTTGTACAAGATGAATTTTAACCTTTATGATGCTTGAATATTCGCTGAATAGTTCCTCTTTTGATGTTTGAAACAGTGGCTAATTTTCTCGTGCTCAAAGTTGGGTCTGCAGCAATTTGTCCCAAGACTTCAATCTCAGTAGTCTCATTTCTAACCGGAAATTCAGGTTCAGGATCCCGTTTTTTGTTGACTACTTAACCACTTTGTCGAAACTTTGCAATTAACTCCAAAATGTATTTTCTGTTAACATGTCTGTTCGGATGTCGTTCATTAAACAAATTTGCGGTACGGTTGGCACAGTGAGCGTTTTTGAAAAAAAGAGTAATTATTTCAACCCTTTCTTCTACATAATACACCATTGTGAAATTAATTTTCGGTAGTACTATCAAGTATCAAACCGACCGATAAACTGAAATATTAAACCGCATGTCGCTCATTTCGATAAGAAATATTGACTATCAGCACATTTCTTATCAGAATGAGTGAAATGCGTTTTTGCATTTTTAACTATGAATACATTCTAAACGAGTTGATAAAACTTCCAAAAGATTAGTGTGCTGAATTCAGAAAATAAAGAGCTTTCAAATGATGTAACACTCGACCCATGTTCCCTATTTAAAACATAAGGGTTGTTATCACCACCCTTAAGAGGTTGAGAGCAGAGCGTACATTTATCTGTTGCACTGAACTTGGCCCCGGTAATACATTAAAGGTTATATATTTTTTGTGAATTATATATTATTTTCTTTTGGTTGTAGTACAAATAAAGACATTATTTTTGTTTTATTTTGACACTTTGAGAAGCAATAGTGTACAGATTTCATACGTTTTCAACAATATATCATTTTTGTTTAAAACGCTTGACTAACTTTGTCATAAGTTTCCTTGTGCAAAGATTTTGTAACTTTAATGAAATCTGTAATACAAGTTTCTTTCAAAGAAACTTACACTATCTATAGATATAGCAAAATTATTTTTTTAGCTTAATAGAAAATTGAGTTTTGGGCGGTTTTCTCAAAAGGAGTCGATAAACAAGATTTTTTATAATAGAAAGATATCGATGAAAACTTTTGAAAACATTCTTCAAATGTGCGCGTACTAGGATCTCTAAAATCGATCTTTAAGGTCTGTGTAAGTTTAAAGTATTAACTTTACTAATATGCCGTATAATGATAGTGTACAATTCCTATAAAAAATCACTACCATAACGCATTTTCTGCGTCCCGAATTTTTTACAAATACACACAATGGTTAAGATACAACATTTACTCCATTTGGCTGTCTTACACTGTATAAAAATTTATGTCTATTACAGCTGTCGTGACAACATATTCTATCGTACAGCTCACGATGTTCTGTTATGTAGGGGAAAGTTACCTAAAATGGGATACTGTAGTAAAATGGGATACCTTAATTATTTTGTAGTACATGCAACGCCATCTATTGAGGAATAGACCTAATACTCCCTATTAGTGTATTAGTAACGTACAGCAGTTTGACCAAAATCGTGACGGGTGCAACGTCGCTAGGTAAGTTTTTAAGATTTTAACATATCTATTGTAAAACTTTAGATCTGCAAACATAAGCTTTTTGTCTTTGTGGCCAATGAGATAAGGGCGTTAATTTTTTTAGCAGTTGCTAGGATATAAACGACTACTTAACGTATGAAATTACAAGGTTATATTCTTACATGGAAAACGTACAGGCATTGTTTGTTTACATGTTGATGTGTTGATAAAATGGGACGTGGCATGTGCTTCTAAAACGGGATGTATCCCATTTTAGAAACACAATGCTCATATTCTGTTTTAATTTGAATTTGAATACTCCTGCGGTGGACATTATTTGTAGGTATTTTTTTTTATTTCAGAATCAAGTTATTCTTAGCAAATATGGCACCTCGGAAAACAACTCGTCAGTCTTGGTCCGAAGAAGCAATGGCAAAAGCAATTAGATCGGTTTCAAGTGGCAAATATGGTTACTTAAAAGCGGCAAAATTTTTTTCGGTACCAAAGAGCACCCTTGAGCGGAGAGTGAAAATCTTGAACAAACGAATTACCGGGCATGATAAAGGTTTGGGAAGCAGACAACGAACTTTTTCGCGCCAAATGGAACAACAACTAGTTGACTTCGTAAAAACTATGGAGAGTATGCTTTTTGGATTAACGGCTACAGATGTGCGTAGGTTGGCGTTTCAGTTAGCGGCCAGGAACAATTTGAAACACTATTTTAATGAAAATAAAAAAATGGCTGGCTGGGTTTGGCTCCGATCATTTATGAAAAGAAATCACCTGTCCCTAAGGAAACCTGAAGCAACATCGGCTGCTCGCGCTAGGGGCTTCAATAGATCTGCGGTGAACAATTTTTTTGATTTGCTGGAGCCCCTGCAAGATAGATACGCGTATACACCATCTAGAATATTCAACATCGATGAGATGGGCTTAACAACTGTACAGGGACGTCCATCCAAGGTGATTGCAATGAAAGGTAGAAAGCAAGTAGGAACGCTAACTTCAGCAGAACGGGGAACACTATGCACTGCGGTAATATGCATGAATGCTGCAGGGACATATGTTCCACCCATGGTCATTTTCCCACGAGTTCGGTTCAAGGAAGAGTTTTCGATTGGGCTACCACCCGAATCCATAGTTGCCTGCCATCCATCTGGTTGGATGCAATTGAATCTCTTTGAAAAGTGGTTTGACCATTTTTTACAATATACCAATGCATCGAAGGAGAATCCTGCATTGCTTATAATGGACGGCCATAAAACTCATACCCAAAACATACCTGTCATAGAAAAAGCGAGGAATCACGGTGTTACATTATTGTGCTTACCACCACATTGTAGTCATCGCATGCAACCGCTTGATGTTTCTTTTATGGCACCTTTGTCGACATTCTACAGTCAAGAGGTTGAAATATTTCTAAGAAACAATCCAGGTAGAGTCGTTACAATTTACCAAATAGGCAGATTATTTGGAAAGGCCTTTCTAAGGGCAGCAACACCCAATAATGCAATTAATGGTTTTGAGAAAACTGGCTTATTTTCCGTTAATCGTCACGTTTTTACTAACGATATGTTTATAGCTGCTGATCCCACTGATCAACCAGAGAATGAATCACGTCCAACGGAAGAGGGCTCACCAGAAAGAGAATCACCATTTCCAATCCGGCACCAAACACCACCTCCATCAACTTCGACCCACACACAATCACAAGCAAAATCAACTAGTCCTCGTGAGTCAGATGACAACTTTTCGAGTGATGATGAACAACCTCTGGCCAATATTCTTGAAGATAGTGTTTCACCAGAAATGATTCAACCATACCCAAAAGCATTAAGGCCTGCCAAAACTGCAAACAGAGGTAAAACTGCCATATTAACGAGCACACCTTATAAGGATGAATTGAATGCCAGTATAGAGGCCAAACGACGTAAAGTGCCAACAAATAAATTGCCATCTTTGAAGGGAAAGGGACTATCAAATGGAAAATCAGTAAAGAAAATCTCCAAACCGCAAAAAAATAGTTCGACCGAAAAGAAGACTGATGAAGCAACAAACAAGACTAGAGACCAAAAAGATGTGAATGGGAAAAACAAGACCAAAGACAAAAAAAAAATACCGATGAAGAAAATCCCGTGTGCTTTTATTGTGAAGCAGATTTTCGAAGCAGCAAACCTGGTGACCCGTGGATTCAATGCAGTTTCTGTCATAGATGGGTCCACGAGGGTTGCGGTGTACCAGACAACGAAGCCATTGATTTCACATGCGATCTGTGCCTGCAAATATAGTCCCATTTTAGAAACACTACTGATCCCGTTTTAGATATATATGTTCCTAAAATGGGAAATTTGACTCGCTCAAAATAATTATTTTTTTTGTTCATGTTTAATACGTTTCATATGTTATGTTTATTTTATGAATAAAGTTATGTTTGGTATATCCATTACGAGGGTTGTCCGTGATTTTGTACGTAAACTTTTTTTTAAAACCAGGTCCAAACACTAAGTATCCCATTTTAGATAACTTTCCCCTACCTACTGCGACAGGTTCTGTTAATATTTCTACAAATATAAAGAAAAATGCGACCATTTCTTCAATTACAACGTCATACGCTTTTATTGTTACACTGATATTATGTCTGAAAATCAGATTCGTTCGGAATATTATTAAACCGGTTGCAAGACAGTTTAAAGGGGAATTAGCATTTAAATAAGAAATAAAAATAATTCTGGAGCGCAAATGTAACACTTTCCATTTGAAAAGAGATTTATAAAAGAGAACTCAAGCATTTGGAGCACTGACATTTCTCACTTGCTCGACATCTACACAATGGAAGGCTTGAATGTTGCAAAGTAAAAAATTTGAAATGATAATATACATGTTTGAAGGTCGGTTTATTTAAAATTGAACCTATGTTAGAAAATGTGGTAGCAACAGATGTTAATAAATGGAATATATGAAAAGTATATTTTGCTCCAATAGTTGGTTTTGTTTGTATAATAGTCGATAAAAAAAGTCTAGGACATTTAAAGGTTCTTGTGAACCATCTAGTTTTTTGATAACTGATAGCTAAGGGAAAGACTGTCACTATAATTCTTATAATATATTTACTGTTCAAACTGACAATCAAAACAGAGTTTCCGTTTTAAATACGGTACTAAGTAGGAATCTGAAAATATTCTTGATTGGTATAGTAGACCTACTAGTTCTGGTAGATACATATAAAATTTTCACATCAACTAACTAAAATAAATTTAATGATTGGTCTAACAAATATGCTCAAAAATAGGTCTGCAGACCTAAAAATACCTTTTTAGAAAGTTAACATTCAAAGATATCAATAAACAACTTATATTCCATACTAGAACAGATAATCAATACGTGATCAAGATACATTATTCGCAAACCAACAATCTAACAATGAAGTTAATACAAACAATATTCAAAACAAATACAAATAATTTTATTTCTTAGAAGAACAAGGACCTAAAATAGTTAATATGTTTAAATACTAAAACATTATTATTGCAACAAAAGAAAATTCTGGACGCAGCAAGGGCGTTATGTTGGCGAATTTTCCTTGAACCTTCAAGTTTTATACCTCAACTGGCCGGTAAGCTAGGAACCTCAATTGGTATACAGCAAATTTTATCAAAGTATCTTTGTTACTTTTCGATAGTTTTTTTTTTAAACAAACTTTTGTTGTTGAAGAACTGGTCCGATTCATCCAGCTAACAAACTCATCCAAGCTATGAACGAAAGAAAGTCTTGTAGCAAGTTTCCACAAAACGGTTGATTATTTTATGAATTATCACTATATATATATATATATATATATATATATATATATATATATATATATATATATATATATATATATATATATATATATTTATATATATTTATATATATATATATATATATATATATATATATATATATATATATATATATATATTACATTTATGACGTCATTTATTTCTGAATGGTGACGTCATCATAGGTTTTTTCAAATTACAACCATATTTTTTGTTGTTCTTCCATAGACCTCTTACTACATAAATGCTGATGAAAAAAAAAAATGGTACCTGACATAACATTTTAAAAAAAAGCATTATTCACTTAAAAAATCAAAACGTAAGTTTGGTGGAAAACAAGGAACAACGGAAAATCAACAAAATTTAGCACAAATGTTCAAATTGTTCTCCACCTTCCATTTGGCGTTGACCGATACGAGTGTAAACACTTTGTACACTGCGCTCAAAAATATCAGGACTAATTTGTCCCACTTCAGCGCGAATTATTTGCAGTAGCTCCTCTAAATTATTTAGTAAAAAGATCAAAGGGAGTCAAGTCTGTGGAACGCGGTGGCCACTCAAATGCTCCACGACACCCTGTTCAGCTTTTAGAAAATGTGGAAGCTAGATATTAACGGACGTCTACACCAAAGCAAGCAGGCGCCCCGCCTTGCTAAAAGCAAGTATCTTGCCGGGGCACATCTGTCTCGTGATTATTGGTCAAAAATTACTGACAGAGCTGACACGCAATCCATTCGTAATAAATTTAGGTAACGTGCTGCTGTACGATTTCATTGAAAAAAAGTAAGGCCCTATGAAACGCCGTTCGGTCATTCTCATCCATACATTAACTTTGCCGTGACGTCGACTGTCGGAAACTTGAGCCCAATAAGGATTTTTTTCAGGATAGTAAGGTGCTACCTGGCCTCAGTGCTTGGCCATAGTCGCGAAAATAGGCAGACGTTAAAGAAATAAAACCCACACACAACACCTTCTGTAGATCTTACAATGAGGACTATCAGGATGTTGTTGGTTGAATAACTTGCATGCTCCCTGATGACTTTTAAGCCTGTCGCCCTATCCAATCATGATCAATATCGCTATTTTTTTAGCGAATAGAGAGGTCACGATGAAAAGCTTTTGAAAAAATTTCTTTAGATGAGCGCGAACTTGAGCCCCAGAATCCAAAACCAAGGTTCGTTAAAATTTATATATATATATATATATATATATATATATATATATATATATATATATATATATATATATATATATATATATATATATATATATATATATATATATATATATATATATATTTGTGTGTGTGGGTGTGTGTGTATCCAAGCGATAACTCAAAAAATACTAAACAGATTTTAATCAAACTTGGCAAAATCTTGCATGGGCAAAAACCGAGGTCGAGTTCGTTAATCAGCCTTTATGCTCAAGTTTTTCCGGTGGAAAATCGTGGGAAAACATTTCGAAAACGCTACATTTTTGTAAGTATCAGAGTAACTGGAATGAGACTTTACATGTGGCTAGACATAGAGTTTCTTAGAAATTAAAAATAATAATAATTAATGCATCCCAAACACATGCATTAAAATGACTTAGTTGTTGAGGTTGACGTCCAATGCCTGACAGACAGATTAGTTAACGGCCACGCGCAGATTGATTCATACAACAGGTATAAACCATACATCAATGGTAACCAAACTAAATACATACCAGGTAGAAAACATACTACTCAAACCAACAATCGTGAAATCTTGGCCGCAATTATGAAAAAAGACAGACGACATGAAACTAAAAATTGCCAAGTGATTGTTATTTAACTGAGAGATTCAATAAATTATTAAAATACAATATATTTGTAGCTTTACTACTGGCCGCAAGTACAGTTTCAGCGCAGCATAGATATATTATGCTGTAGCATAGTATAGCAGAAATGTAAACAGAATCAAGTCAAGTCTCTATAAATATGATTCTAAAATAGTTTATTTTATCTTTACACTTATATAATAAGACGTCATATAAGACAGAAACAGTCGTGGCATGTGTTTCAATAGTAATTCTACTAATTCTGTAATTAATTGTTACGTATACTTTAAATATAATACCCCAGGAATGAAGCCGATCTAAAGTATCACGCAAATGCAACGTTAGTTGGCGTGCGGCTAAATGACGCAGTGGGCATCGCACTTGCCTCCTAAGCAGAGAGTTACGCGATCGAAGTCAGCTCGATGAATTTATGTTTTATTTTGACATTTGGAAAAGCAATAGTGCACAAATTTCATACGTTTTGAACATGATCTTATTTTTGTTTAAAACGCCTAAATAAGTTTGTCATCTTTGCGCCTGAAATTATAATTTTGTTATTGTTGATATTGAAAAAACCGGTTTGATTACCTTGACTAAAACGAAATCATACTGGCGTTTAGTAATGAAAAATAACTGGTACGTTTATAATTTGGCAGATACTTTACTTTTCTAAATATGAATTAAGTTTTCTTCTGGAAATCTTCTGTATAACTTCAATTAAATTTGTAATACAAGTTTTTTTAAAGCTACTTGCATTATCTACAGATATAGCAAAATTTAGTTCTTTAGCTTCATAGAAAATTTTGGAGATTCTCCTCGAAAGGAGTGAGAAGGCAATATTTTTTTGATAATAGAGAGATATCGATGGTAACATTTTCTAAAGAATTCTTAAAATGTGCGCGTACTGGGACCTCTAAAATCGATCTTCAAGGTCTGTGTACGTTTAAAATATTAACTTGACTAATATTCCGTATAATAATAGTCCACAATTCTTATGAAAACTCGCTACTATAACGCACTTGCTGCGTCCTTAAATCTTGTTAAATTCTAATAATTGGTTACTTTAGCACTTTTACACTTTCACAACCAAGCCTATTGCTTAATTTAAACGGCAGGTAATAATTGAAATTAATTTACGATTTAATATTATTGTCTTTATTCACTGAACTCCAAATCCATCCTGCGATAGAAGTCTGATAAATAAATACTTAAAACAGCAAATAATTAATAAATTAACACGAGTTTTGTTAAAAAATTATTTTTAGTTTACTTTTCGTTCCACCTGTCACAGAGTTACATGACAGCGTATAGAAAATCAAAAAATCAAAAAATCAAGTGTTCGTTACTTAAGAAAAGTGAAGGAAAACGTCATTACTCTAAAGAAAATTCGCCCTAAATAAAAACGGTGGGAAATATTGCTTATTTATTACCAAACTTACGTTTTCATTTATTATAGTAAATCATGCAATTTTTCAAAAAAATCAGGTATCAATCTTTTTCATCATCATCTGAGTAGTAAGCAGGTCTATGGAAAAAGAAAAAGAATTGGACGGCTTCATAGAGGATGATTAGACCTTTTTATACATATACGTTATAACCTCTCTTGACATTATAAAATATTTGGCACGTTGCTCTCAAGCACAAGGGCAAGGAGTTGGTGGTTATTAACTTTATACGAAATTGGTCACCTTGACATCAAAATTGACACATTTCTAATATTTTTATGTTTTTCGAAATTGATTGATTTTTCTGTGAATTATAACAAGGGTTTAAGTTCTCGTTCAACCTTCGTCTGCATCACAGGGTACCTGGGTACCCATTATGTTTCAGAAGTGATGTTCTAGTGAATTTTCTTAAAAAAAAGAACTAATGAGGAGATCCCGACTTTTGAAAAAATTTCTTCAAATGAGCGCTAATTAGGTCCCCTAGAATACATATGCGGGGTCAGTTTCAATTTTTTTATGTTTATATATATATATATATATATATATATATATATATATATATATATATATATATATATATATATATATATATATATATATATATATATATATATATATATATATATATATATATGTATGTATCACACCGGTAACTCAAAAAATAATGGGCAGATTTTGACAAAATTTGGTGAATATCTTCCTCCTGTAAGTGGCTTGGATAAGTTCGTTAGCCAGAAAAATGAGCCGAGAGTTTCTCGAAAATTTTTGTGTTTTCTTTATAAAAAAATTCATATCTCCGGAAATAACAAAGCAAGGGCAACCAAATTTAGTGCATCGTTTTATATTGCTATAGGTAAATCACCTACCAAAATTTAGCGCTGTAGGTCAAAAGACAAAAAAGGTATGGGCATTTATAGAAAAATAAATGGGAGTTTTCCTCAAAACGTCAAAGTGATAATTTAAAACGTCAAAATTCGCAACATTTAGGCAAAGAACTTGAATCGAATACGGGCTATGGAAAGAAAATGTGTCAAGAAGAATGTTTTATAATCCCTGAAGTCTTAGTTTCAACCGTCATTGTCCTTCATTTTACTAAAATGTTTCCAGAAAGTTCATTTCAAATAGATCCTTCTCTGATACTTGGCAGTAGCCTTAGCTATAGAGTTTATCGTTTAATGGTATATAACTTTTGTCGAATTTTCGTAAAAAATCAATAAAGCCCAATATATCCGTTATTCTACACGACATGAAAAAAAATTGTATACATTAATTATATGGTGTCTTGAGCTACATCTTAAAAAATATTTCTACAATCACAGGGTGGCCCATAAGTCGTTGGTGACACAAATAATTTTTTTTAGTCGAAAACGCCTTGTTTTTGCATTTTCCATCGAAATATAATGCATTTGTAGGTAAATAAATTCTGGACGCAGCAAGTGCGTTATAAAAGCGAATTTTGATTAAAGGCTTTATATTTGAAAAGCTCAATTTGCTATTAACCTATAAGGTTGACCACGAAACGGATTTTTTCGGTTACACTTTAAGATTACTTCCAGAAATTTTTGTACATTTTCAAACAATAAAGTTATTTTGATGAAACATGGCACATTGTTTTTACTATATATGCATATTTGATGCCTGCTTTCTAAAGAAAAACACATATTTGCTATTAAAAACATTTTAATGAAAATTCACCACCATAACGCACTTGCTGCGTCCAGACATTTTTTATTTGTCAATGTTGATATTTATGCCTAAAGTGTTGTGACATAATTTATTATAAAAAACCATTTTCTGCCAATGTAGTATTTTTTATAACTTTTGAAAATTATATAATGGACATCGAAATTTTTTATACTTATTTCTCCCATCAGGGGTACCTCGGTACCTACTAAAATAAAAATTTATTTTGTTTGCAAATCTTTAACTTTGGGGCACAGTAATAAAAAAATGAACACTCTTTATTTAAAAAATTATATTAATTTTATAATATTTTTTTATTACAATAATTCTTTTACAGTTTGCAACTGCAACACTTATTTATTTTCTCACAATATTCGTCCATATTGGGCGGCTACAAACGTCACACGACTTTCTAGTTTTTCTCTGTCTTTTTGTAGCAGCTCGACACACGTAACATTTACCTGTTACTTGAAGGCGTCCGGTTTTACCTCTGGGATGATTTTTTTCTACAACCGGCGGTGGCAGTTGTTATGCTAATGGACCTCCTAACATGCACTCAATTCCCGATTTGGTACTAGAATGTTGTAACACCTTTGGTGATTTGATTCTAAATTCTATGCTCGGTCTAGATAATTGCTTTCCAAGTTCTTGAAGAAATTTTCGACGATATATTTTTTTTCTGAAGAGGGTTATTTTCAGTATAAATAATATATGCTGCCAATCCTGCTATATCAAGCATGTTATAAAACATTGCAAGAGGTCAACGGTTTGTTCGACGTTTCACAGATTAGTGCGACACCATCTTATCCATATTATCAACATCACCTTTCCCTGAATTGTAATAATGGATTATTTCAGGTTTTTTCTTTGGACCAGATACATTTGCAGTGTCGTGCATTGTGGATAAGAATATTGCAGCTTTTCCCTGTTTTGGTACGTATGAAACCAGTGTGATATTATCCTCAGAAAATCCAAACGTAGAAGAATGTTCTTTCCTACTTTTATTTGGTAACATCTCTGGCGGTATATAAGGTTTATTTTTTTTAGCGTACCCACAACAGAAAGTTTCCATGACATTACAAACCGAGTTAAGGGAAGTGTGGTGAAAAATTATCCATCACAACATTTCTCCCACCATTTTTATAATGAATGCATGAATCTTTTACCACACGTTCACCTTGATTTTGGTCACGACCTTGCGATGATTTCCCTTTATAAATTTGCCACACAAGAGGGTAAGAATTAGCTGCATCGCACACCCACCAAATTTTTATACCATATTTGGCAGGTTTGGCTGGCATATAATGCGTGAACCTGGTCCTGTCTCTATACGAAAATAGTTGTTCGTCTACCGTTAGGCATTCAGACGGTGTATAACTCAATTTCAAATTTTGTATCAATAGAAGCCAAAGTTCTGAGAGAGCAGCTGCTTCATCAGTTTTCAATCTATCGGTTCTGGTATTCATATTGTCAAAACTTACAAATCTTTGGATGGAATAAAATCTGTTCACTGACATTGTCGCACGGTATAATGGGTAAGCATCACTTTTCCACAAGTCTCTCAGATTTCTTTTCTTAGAGTGTCGCACTCCAGCAGTAATCAGTATTCCGAGATAACCATCAAATTCTTCTTGTGTGAGAGGTTTCCAAATTTTTGGTGGTTCGTTGAAATGCTGTTTATTCCACTCCGCGTGGATGGTTTTGGCTTTGCGGTTTGTTTCTAGAATTATAATGTTGCACATTTCTGGAGTAAAAATGCGTGCGAAAGTTTCCCGAACTGAGAGGGAAATTGTTGTCTTCAAAGGTACAGATTTTTTTCGCAAATTATTTTGTGACAGCGTTTGACGAGCAGGCATTGGGGGACTGGATTGCCAGATAGTTCCGTTTTTAGAACGAAAAACTAGGTCATCACAATTATCAACCTCAACCTCTAGCTGCTCATCTTCAGAATTGTCTTCCTCGGCAATTTCAATTTCATTCTTAGTGTCAAGCAAAACATCTTGTATGCCTGATTCTTCTGCTTGGTTATTTGTTGATGACAACAAAGGCGGTAAATATTCGTCTTCTGATTCGAAGTCTTCAATTTGTTCATTGTCGTTATCACTTTCTGAATCAGATTCCATAGCATTTGCTTCCTGAAGATAACTTACTTGCTGTTCATAACTCATTCTGTAAATATTCAGGTACATAGGAAAAATGTCCAAAATTACAACAAAAATGTAGTTTATATCACTTTTATAATCTACGTACCGTTTGAATTTAGAACTGGAAACTTCCCTAAATTTTTCTGCCATTCCGAAAATTTACCAATCACAGTACAATTTCCAATCGAAAATGGTGTTGTTTAGTCAGCGGTAGACAACAGACTAAATAAATGCTCTAGCATCCACACAAATATCGGATCACGAAAACAATTCTCCGAAATGCAGAATCCGTTGTTGTCAGCAAAACACTGAGCGGAAGTATGTAAGCCGAAACGGCTCATAAAACTTTTCTTGGAACAACAGATGTGACATTATAACTATAACTATTGATAAGAATTAGAAAACTAATGATTTCTAGAATGGAAGGACCATAATTATTGCAGGTACCCAGGTACCCTTGTCGTGTATTATGCGTTAAAATGTAGTGATGGGAAAAACGGTTATTTTCTGTTAACAGTTGAAGCCGTTAACGTTATTTAAAAATAATCGTTGAAAATAACGGCTTCAGTTATTTTAAACTGGATAGTAGTGATGGGTCGTTATTTAGCTGTCAGCTATTTTTTAGCGGCTACCGAGCAGTAGCAGTAGCGACCAGTTACCGACTTATAAAAGTAGCGGCTAAAAAAATAGCGGTTTTTACACTAAACTATAATTCAAGGTCGTGTCTGTTTCAGTTCCACTGCTTCTGCTACTAGCTTCGATGAATAAACATCGGTTTTCATCGGCAACTGCTATTTAACCATTTAACGACGCTCTCGCTCACAGCTTTAGCGACGTAGGATCTTCGATCTTCGGTACAAGGACACTACTACACAGAGTTATTCTGTTAAACTGAGAAGCGGTTTTTTTCAAACAGTTGAGTTTCTCACTAGTATGTAAAGCCAAATATTTAATAATCAAAAATGTTGGGTGAAAAGATGAATTTCTGTAAAAAGTAAAAACGTGTTATTACTTTCACTATAGACAACGCAAAATAGGGTTATTTCACGTGAAATTAAAGTACTTATTTATTTAAATTTAGATACATTACCTAAGAAAACAGTTAACACGTCATTTTCGTTTGTCTGATAATAGTTATCAAATTGATTAAAAAAAATATAATGATACAACATTTTTTAATATCTATATACATTAAATGTAAAAAATTAAATGAATATATATATATATATATATATATATATATATATATATATATATATATATATATATATATATATATATATATATATGTATATGTATATATATATATATATATATATATATATATATATATATATATATATATATATATATATATATATATATATATATACTCTGCACGCAACACAATTTAAGTTGGCAGTCAAAAGTTTAAAGTAAACTAACACTATAACTAATTTTAAAACAACGAATATTAAAATAAGTAAATAAACAATTAATCCTATATATCTTCCAATTTTTTTTAACTCAAACCAAATTTTTTATACTGTTGGCTGTTGTTTGCACTTGCACAGTTTTTAAAAGTAGATAAAGTGATAAAGATGACCAGTGAACCGAAAATGTAACTAGAGATAGAGATCTTTCTAAGAAAGATAAAAGCATAATGTAATAAGTAATAACAAACCTTTCTTTACCGAAATTTTAAGAACTGCCTTATGTTATAGTTCCTAGAATCACTCCCTGTGTAGCAACAAAAGTTCTAACGTCTAACGTCCCAAGACGTGATAAATAATGATATTTATTGATTCTTGCTGTGGCATTGACATTTACGTAAAGACCCCTCATAAAATAAATTTCTTAGAAATGACTAGTTTATAATTCCTAAAACATCTAAGTAAATACTAATATAAGACTCCTTTCTCATTTCTGATTTCTAAAAGTTTCACTTCAGAGTGGCAAAAGATTTACGACACGCTTATTATAATTTCTTAACCCTTTGTTTCCTTTTCATATCGACAAAATTTGAGATTTATACACTACGTGAAATAACGGGGTAAAAATACAATGCATTTATACTAGTGTGCTCGCTCTCGCTCACAGCTTTGGGAATGTAGGATACTATCGATCGACTATCCAGTTTAAAATAGCTGAAGCCGCTATTTTCAACGGTTATTATTAAATAACGTTAGCGGCTTCAACTGTTAACAGAAAATAGCGGTTTTTCCCATCACTACTGGATAGTCGATCGATAGTATCCTACATTCCCAAAGCTGTGAGCGATAGCGAGCACACTAGTATAAATGCATTGTATTTTTACCCCGTTATTTCACGTAGTGTATAAATCTCAAATTTTGTCGATATGAAAAGGAAACAAAGGGTTAAGAAATTATAATAAGCGTGTCGTAAATCTTTTGCCACTCTGAAGTGAAACTTTTAGAAATCAGAAAGGAGTCTTATATTAGTATTTACTTAGATGTTTTAGGAATTATAAACTAGTCATTTCTAACAAATTTATTTTATGAGGGGTCTTTACGTAAATGTCAATGCCACAGCAAGAATCAATAAATATCATTATTTATCACGTCTTGGGATGTTAGACGTTAGAACTTTTATTGCTACATAGGGAGTGAATCTAAGAACTCCATAACATAACGCAGCTGATAAAATTTCCGTAAAAAAATTTGCCTTTATTCTGTACATTAGGTTTGTTATTACATTATGCTTTTATTCTTTCTTAGAAAGATCACTATCTCTAGTTACATTTTCGGTTCACTGGTCATCTTTATCAGTCGATCAGTCCACTTTTAAAAACTGTGCAAACAACAGCCAACAGTATAAAAAATTGAGTTTGAGTTAAAAAAAAAATTGGAAGATATATAGTATTAATTGTTTATTTACTTATTTTAATATTCGTTGTTTTAAAATTAGTTTCAAAAATTTCAAAGGGCTGTAACTTGGAGGAGAAGGGGTTTCAAGAAAAACTTAATAAAAAGACACCCTTTATTTTTCTCCAAAGAATCACCCTGTATATATATATATATATATATATATATATATATATATATATATATATATATATATATATATATATATATATATATATATATATATATATATATATATATATATATATATATTCATTTAATTTTTTATATTTAAATGTATATGATATTAAAAAATGTTGTATCATTATATTTTTTTAACAATTTGATAACTATTATCATACAAACGAAAATGACGTGTTAACTGTTTTCTTAGGTAATGTATATAAATTCAAATAAATAAGTACTTTAATTTCACGTGAAATAACCCTATTTTGCGTTGTCTATAGTGAAAGTAATAACACGTTTTTACAGAAATTCATCTTTTCACCCAACATTTTTGATTATTAAGTATTTGGCTTTACATACTAGTGGGAAACTCAACTGTTACAAAAATAACAGCTTCTCAGTTTAACAGAATAACTCTGTGTAGTAGTGTCCGTATGCCGTATTCCCATCAACAACCGGTTAAAGTTAAAATTAAAATTAAACCGTTTTATTGTACCGAAGATCGTACGTCCCTAAAGCTGTGAGCGAGAGCGAGCATAAATAATAATGTTTAGCATTCCCAATCTCAAGGCTATTCATCCCGTTAAATGGTTATATAACAGTTGCCGATGAAAACCGATGTTTATTCATCGAACCTAGTTGCAGTGGAACTGAAACAGACACGACTCCGAATTCTAGCTTAGTGTAAAAAGCGTTACTTTTTAATCTGTTAATTTTATAAATCCATAACTGGTGGTTACCGCTACGGCTCGGTAACCGTTTAAAAATAGCTGACAGTTAAATAACGACCCATCACTATTAAAATGTTATTCGTAAAGGCGACGGTTAATAGCACTGTATGGGACCACATAATTTCAGACACGTATCCTGCCTTTGAATATATAAAGCTTCTACTCTGTTGAATGGCCCCGTTTTTTGATCCTTATATTTAACATCTAAACGTATTAAGTTAATTGAGTTGCGATTTTTCAAGATAAAAAGATATAATTAAGTTAATCCTCCCGAATAGTCTGCTGAAACTTCAACTTCCTCTTTCGCTGAGGATCCTTTCGGCTCTTTTTATACTCCTTTCCCAATATAATTCGTCTTTTCATCGTAATTCCACGATTTATGTGGGCAACTTTTCGGCCGCTAGCTTTATATGCCTTATTATTAATGCTTTATTAATACTTTATTAGTGCTTTATTGGTATATAATAATACATCATGTCCATATAAAGAAGTCAGAGACTTGTACATATATTGTTTGACATAATTTAAATCGTTTTGGCCCAAATGTGTTTGACGTATGCTTTCCAAAAGTTATTAACTCCAGATTTTGACGTACGAAAATTTAATTACCAATGTAACATTGATTAATATTTTATTGCCGCCTTACGAAGAGGAAAAAAGAATATAACGTGTCAGTATATTAAATGAAGAACTGTCTGCTGTTTCTTGTGATCTCTGCTCAGTAAGATACAAGTTTTTAAAACTTTTTTGCTCTACTCCAAATTTCTCCAATGGGACTGTAGAAATTCGAATAAAATTTGGAGGGGAAAAGCAATTTAAACCAGTACATATTTTACTGCTAAAAAGTTTGGACAGCTTTACCAGGGCCGTGCGTATGTGCTATCACTGCAGTAATAAAAAAACCTCTGCGCCAAAAATTAAACATTATATCTATGTTATATCGAACAAGCCGTGTATTCTCGCCCTATCCACCGTAAGTTAAAATTCATTGACTCTTTTTAACCTTATTGCGTTATTTACGTTTCTGATTTCAGGTAGTAAAAATATTTCAGGACGCAGCAACTGCGTTATATTAGCGAATTTTCATAAGTTTTGTACACTATTATTCTACGGCATATTAGTAAAGTTTATACTTTAAACTTACACAGACCTTGAAGGGGTCCTAGTAACCACCGATATCTCTCTATTATCAGAAAAATCTTGCGTTCTAACTCGTTTTGAGAAAAATGTCCATAACTCAATTTTCTATGAAGCTAAAAAACTAAATTTTGCTATATCTGTAGATAATATAAGTCTTTTTAAAGAAACTTGCATTACAAATTTCATTAAAGATATACAGAAGATTTCCAAAAGGAAACTGAATTCATATTTAGAAAAGTAAAGTATCTGTCACATTATAAACGTAGCAGTTATTTTTCCTTATTAATCGCCAGTATGATTTCGTTATATTCAACCTAATCAAACCGGTTTTTTCAATATCAACAATACCAAAATTAGAATTTCAGACTCAAAGGTGACAACATTATTTAGGCGGTTTTGTTTCCCCAAATGTCAAAATAAATCATAAAAAAACATACATTGATCGAGCTGGAATCGATTACGTAATCTTCTGCTCATGAGGCAAGCGCGACGACTCTCAGCCATCCAGCCACATGTCAACTAACTTTTTGTTTACATGATAAATTAGATCGGCTTCATGCCCGGGATCTTATATTCAAAGTACACGTAACAACTACAATTACAATACAGAATTAATAAAATTACCATTGAAACACATCCCACGACTGTTTCGGTCTTATATGACGTCTTATGCTTAGGTCTAAAGAGAAAAGAAACTATTTTAGAATCATTTTTGTAGAGACTTGGCTTGATTTTGTTGACATTTCTACTATATTATGCGACAGCATAATATATCTATGCTGCGCCAAAACAGTATTTGACGTCGTTCGTAAAGCTACAAATATACTATCTTTAAATAATGGATTGAATCTCCAGTTAAATAACAACTACTTGGCAAATTCTTAATTTCATGTGTTCTGTCATTTTCGATAATTGCGGCCGAGACTTCACGATTGTTGGTTCGGGTAGTATGTTTTATTTTATGCCTGGTATATATTTAGTTTGGTTACCGTTGATGTATGGTTTATACCTGTTGTATGAATCAATCTACGCGTGGTAGTTTAACTACTCTGTCTGTCAGGTATTGGACTTTAACCACTAAGTTATCTCAACGCATTTCTTTGTGATTTTCTTTTTAATTTGGAAAAAACTCTAAATATTGTATACCAAATTACTTAAAATTCTCAACATAGGCTTATTTGCACTATTTATAGCCACATCTAAAGTCTCATTGCAGTTACTTTGACACTTACAAAAATATAGCGTTTTCAAAAAGTTTTCCCCGATTTTCCACCGGAAAAATTTGACGATTTCATTTTTCTTCAATATCTAAGTAGGCGTTGATCTGACATGTCTAAGACTTGGATATTATCAGGACACCTTTTACAGAGTAATCTTTCTGTGCTATTCTCAACTTTGGATTGTCATTTGTTTTTGAGCTACAGGTATCAACGTTTGTTTTTATAATGGCAGCCATTTTGGATTTTTTACTCATATGATAGCCTGCGAAAAGAGCTTGCCAATGATGTACAACATCCTTGTGAAATCTTGTAATTGCACCGACAATTTTGAGAAAAACAGTTTTGAGGATTGTGTGCTATGATTGTTTTTTTTAATTTTAACAACACACGACGAGGGCTTACAGCCTAAATACTATTGTACCGTGGGTGTTGACAAGGAGGAAAGAGGCAGCTTGTTAATTCTGGACTTGAAGGTTTAGAGGTTCGGAGGAGAAGGAAAAACATGTGCCGGCAAGGAATTCCACAACTTGGAAGTCCTCGGGACAAAAGAGCGGGCATAACAAGATGTTCTAAGTCTGGTGACCTGGACAGTAAAAGGGTGCATTCGCTTTGTTCCCCTGGTAGATCTGTTGGGGACAGCAGGTGGGGGAACTATGGAGGAAAGCTCCTCTGAGCAGTGCTTGTGCAGATATCTATAAAAGAGAGAGGTCACCAACGGCAAGTCGATGGGCAAGGGATGGCAGCCTTTAGGTGAGAGTAGGGTAACCGATGAGACGTATAGCTCTCTTTTGAATGGAGTCCAGGATAGCTAGTGTAGAAGCGGCAGCGGCACCCCAGATGCGGGAGCAGTATTCGAGGTTTGGCCTTATTTGTGAAGTATATAAGGTATAGAGATTAGCTGGTGAAAAGTATTTGCGAGCCCGGAAGAGGAAATCTAATTTCTTAGCAGCCGCTTCTGCAATTGATGTGACATGTTGGTGCCAATTAAGATTTCGATCCACAGAAACGCCAACAAGAGAAAAGGACTCATTACTTTGAATAACTTGGTTGTTCATTGTGATGGGTCTAGAGCTGGTGTATCTCTTGTGAGAAAGAAAGCAAGACTTAGTTTTGGTGGGGTTGGAGTGTACAAGATTTCTACTTCCCCAGTTTAATATTTTTTGGAGATCCACGGAGACAGAACCCTCCATGAGTCTGCGATCCTCATGTAATTGGGATAAAGAGACAGGCTTAGAATATTGTATATTTGAATGGAGGGTGCTGTCGTCCGCGTAGCTGTGAACTGGGTTGGATGTGATAGAGAGGAGGTCATTGATGTGGAGAAGAAACAAAGTAGGGGCTAAAGCTGAACCTTGAGGAACTCCTGCATTAATTGGATACAGTTTAGAGGAATGGCCATCCACATCAGATAGGCTCCTGTTGGAGAGTAAATTTGCTGTCCAGGTACAAAGTTTTGGTGGTAGGCCATAGGCCGGAAGTTTATTAAGCAGCGCTGCGTGCCAGACCTGGTCGAATGCTTTTGATATGTCTAGAGCAACAATCTGGGATTCACCGTGTTGTTCCATAGACTTGTTCCAAGAATTGGTGACAAAGGAAAGGAGGTCGGCAATCGATCTGCGCTGACGGAATCCATACTGCCTGTCGTGGATTAGACTGTGTTTTTCAAGAAAATTTAGTAATTCGGTGTTTATACACTTTTCCATCACTTTAGGACGACTGAAAGGAGAGAAATAGGCCTGTAGTTGCTAGGAAGCGCTTTGGATCCTTTCCTGGTGATGGGTTGTACTCGAACAGTTTTCCAGTTACTAGGGAATATGCCTTTATCATAAGATATCTGAAACAGACGAGTCAGGACAGGAACAAGCTCTGGTGCGCATTTTTGAGAACAATTGCTGTGATCTCGATAAGGCAAGAGGCTTTCCTGGTATTAAGAGAAGAGAGCATCTGAAATCCAATACCAGAAAACAAATGCCATGGAGTCTAACAATAGACTCCTACTTTTAACATAATTTTCCGTAATGATTCACGATAAAAAATATTGTGATTTAATTTACAATACTTAATTAGGTAAAAATGCTACGTGATATTATGTGAAACAGTTTAATAACGAAACCCGGTAATAGCATATGGAAACTTAAACTCCACAAAACAACACAATTAGGAACGAAACTCAACAAATAATAAAATGGAAAATATAAATACACTAAATAGAAAGTGCTTCAATATGGCCACCGTTTTGTTCAATGCACTTTATACAATTTTTTGAAACATGCCTGCAAACTTTGGTGAGGGTGTTTTGGTTAATATGATTTGTAGCTTCCGTGATTCTGCTTCGTAATTCATTAATATTTTGTGGTGGATCGAATTTATACACATCATTCTTCAGAGTAGCCTAAAAATAAAAATTCTATGGGTGTTGACGGGCTGGTTTGGTTGAAAACAAATCAATTGGACTTTTTTTTGTTAGCGGAAATTTAAATGGTGATGGCTACATGAATTTATTGGGAAACCAAATTGAACCAACACTTAGAGGACTCTTCCCAAATCAAATAAGTCCTAATCATCCAAGCAATAATATTTTGTTCCAACAAGATGGAGCTTCGCCTTTACGAATAAAGTCCGTGATTATTTGGACCAAATATTTCCTGGCTGCTGGATCGGACGCAGAGGAGCAATCGGGTGGCCAGCTCGTTTTTCAGACCTGTTGCCACTAGACTTCTTTTTGTGGGGTCACTCGAAATGTTAGGTGTATAAAAAACGACCTAATGATCTGGAATGATTACAGGAGCGGATAACTGAAGAAATAAACCATACTACGCCAGAGATGATACAAAATTCAGAGCCTTTTTGTTAATAGATTATATCACTGTAAAAGTGTAGACGGAGCACAATTTAAACAAACACTTTATTTCAAATCATATTACGTTTTTTTATAACAGATATCTCGATTGTGCACTATAAATACATTTTTTTTTGTGGTGTTATCTTATCAATTACATACAACATGTTGCTGTTTCAGAACGTAGTTTTTTATCCTGCATTAAAAAGTGGTAAACAATGCAAGGTAACCCATTTCAAAGAATTAATTTGGAGTCACTTCCTGTTATACCGAAAGTGAGAAAAAGTGAATGTGTCATAAAAACGGCTAATTTGTGACCATTCACCATTACAAAAATCCAAAAGAATTGCGTTATTAATAACGGAGATATTCGACCGTTCCAGGACTTTTTACTAACCCTGTATAACATTCAACAAGGTTGCGTCCAAAACGTTTCTTAAGTATTTAAATTTAAATTGTAGATAAAACAGTGGTAATTTTTTTCACAAGAATTAAAGAGCTCAATGTGCCAATTCCATCAATTTCTCTTGCTGGGACTAACTTTCCATTGCGATCCTCAGTCAAATACTTAGGAATCATTCTTGACCAGAGACTGGGATGGAAAAATCATATAGATTCACTAAAAGATAGAGCAGAGAGAAGTTTAAAAATTTTAAAATACACTACACGCAGAAATTATGGTGCAGACATGTCAACTGCAATGACATTTTATCGAGCATACACTAGGTCTATCTTAGACTATGGCTCTATATTTTATGGATCTGCTTCTAACACGCTATTAACAAAAATTGACAAAATCCAATATAAAGCTCTTAGAAACATAACAGAAGCAATCAAAACTTCTCCTGTACAATCGCTTTTAGTTTTAACAAACGAACAACAACTTTTTGTTAAAAGATTTTTGTTATCCTGTAAATTTCTTATAAAAAACTTTAGCTCAGACTCTCAGGACACGTTCATAAAAATTCAACAGCTAGCTGTGATCCATCTTACGCACAACTATTGGAGAAACAAAACTTCACCTCCATTATTTGACGCTTCCTTGGAAATCGAAAATTCTCAATGGTATGCGAAAGCAATCCTTAATTTTAGATTTGATTTCTCTTATAACATACAACTGATAAAACCTCACATTATTATACCCATATTTACTAACATACCAGATATAAATACTTGTATATTGAAACAAGCGTTAAAACCATATAAAGAAGCGGTCAAAATTTATGCTGATTGGTCAAAAATTCAAGGTTCAGTGGAATGCGCAGCATACATTAAACAATTAGATTAGGTTGAGCTATTTAGTCTTCCAAAGTACACTTCAATTTACACTGCTGAAGCTGTTGCCATACAAAAAGCGTTAGTACTAGCCTGTAACCAAAATATGAGTAGCTTTGTTGTTTTGACCGATTTCCTTTCACTGTTAAGAACTCTATCGAATCTTCAAAATTCTATATATCGGTCCAGGATAATATGTGCGATTGCTTATCAATTAGAGGTCTTGGAAGAACAGGACAAAAGAGTTACTGACATATGGGTAAAAGGGCACTCAAAGCTTGAGGGTAATGAAGAGGCCGACTATTTTGCTAAAAAAGCAGGTTGGAAACATGACTTTTACAGTAACGGAGATCTACTTCCGCAAGTAAAACATGTGTGTAATATAAGATGGCAGGATCATTGTAATAAGTTGAAAAGTAGCTGTAACAAGCACTTCAGTAGTATCATCCCTAATCTAAGAAAACAGCCCATTTACAAAGAACTGTTGCTTCCTAGGTACTTGTCTACGACACTTAACAGAATTATCATAGGCCATGGTGCTTTTAAGTCTCATTTGTATAAAATAAAAGTTGAAGACAATCCATTTTGCTCATGCGACAATACCAGCCCAGCTGATTTAAATCATTTGATTTTTTCCTGTATTATGCATCATGAACAAAGAAGAATCTTATTTTGTAATTCGATCGAATACAATGTTTCCTTTCCACTTGATGTGACATCACTTATGTATGAAGCTGTTTGTAATAAAAGTGTCCTGGTAGCTTTTATGTGTTTTGTTAAAGACTCTTAGTTAGCTAGGTTTATATAGCTCTTAGTAAAAAGATGATATTCTGAAAATTGGACTGTTCCAATAAATATTGTACTAATGGCAATATACTAAATAGTCTTAAGGGATACTAAATGAACTTAGCAGATTAATATATAGTCAAAGAGATAAAAGTAAGTTCCTTTGTGTCTTTCCTTGTGTTAACCTCTTTTGGCCGCAGCCTCCCCAGTATGTTAAAAACTCACCATGACAGGCTCCATTGGTGTGAAAAGTGTCTCACTGTTTCTCCTGCAACAAATTGTAGCGTAGATGTGTGCATGCATATGTATGTGTGTGTATGTGCACATGAAGAAATAATGTGCATTTTCTGTCCTGCACCTAGCGTTAAGTACTCGACGTATAAAGCCTATTGACGTGAGTGCGTATACATGAGTGTATATGCGCTCGCGTATGTGTGTGGGTGAATATGTATGTAAGTTTTAATTTTAATATATAGTTTTAGTAAACAGCATGTGTATAGGGAGATAAAAGAAGATAAAAGAAAAAAGTTAAAGAGCTTGTTAGATTAACATTCTTAAGACAGGTTTTGCCATTGTGAAAAGCAAGGTCAGATGCATCCTTGTGCATTTTGAAGATTGACAGTGATTGAATGAGCCAGTTCTCAAAGTCAAAATTCTAATCAAAAAATAATAATAATAATAAATAAAATTTTAAATATGATGTAACGTTTTATTTCAAACATAATTTTATCTCTTTCATATTTTTCTCTCTTCCACGAAACCCGAGTGTTAAAGAATTTTCCAAGGAAGTGAAAGTTCTGAAGGGATATAAGAGCGAAATGCTGTTCTTTGTATGTAGTATGTGAATGATGTTATCCTCACTTCAAAGGATTTAACATCGAAGATGGTCGAATTACAAATAGATTAGATGCCAGGAGTCGACTGTTTAACTTCGTTTCTATTCTTTTTTGTCTTATATAAGAAATTCAGGTCCGAGGCGATGTGATGGAATAGGAACATCCGTAATGTTGCCTTTGAAGATGTTATCGGTTCGTTTAAGTCTTACCCTTTCATTCAGTCCTGCGAGTTTTTGCTCCTAAATCCGGAAGCAATTTTGTAGAAAAATCTCGCTGCTTTTTTGTGCGACAAAATGAAGTCTGTCGATTTTTTTATTTCTGCAATTTGACAATGTCCAAGGCAACATTATTCAGAACAAAATGTTGCAACGTGAGAGTACTATAATTATTTTTTTTTGATAAAAAGGCAATAGAAAGAGTAATTCACCAAGGTGTGACGCACATTAATTGTTAAAAAAGCCTGGACGCAGCAAGTGCGTTATGGTAGTGAATTTTCATAGAAATGATCTGGCACAAAATATTTTATTATAACTTTTTTTTCTTGTAACATAGAAATCTAAATTTTGGTGTATAGTTTACTTTTTATATCGTAAACCTACCTACCAAATTTGGTTATCATAGATTTCTTATTTTTTAAGATAAAATTTTTTTTCAAATTAAAACTCAAAATTTTCCCGGAAAATCTCGTCCGATTTTTTTGATTAACGAACTTGTCAAATTCATTTACAAAAGGAAGGTACATGCCAAATTTTATCAAAATCGGCCTATTATTCTTTGAGATAAAAATTTTTTTCCAATGAAAACTCAAAATTTTCCCGGAAAACCTCGTCCGATTTTCTTGACTAACAAACCTGTCAAAGCCATTTACAAAAGAAAGGTACGTGCCAAATTTTATTAAAATCGGCTTATTACTTTTTGAGATAAGAATTTTTTTCGAATGAAAACTCAAAATTTTCCCGGAAAACCTCGTCCGATTTTTTTGACTAACAAACTTGTCAAAGCCATTTACAAAAGAAAGGTACATGCCAAATTTTATTAAAATCGGCTTATTACTTTTTGAGATAGGAATTTTTTTCGAATGAAAACTCAAAAATTTCCCGGAAAACCTGGTCCGATTTTCCTGGCTAACGAACTTATCCAAGCCATTTACAAAAGAAAGGTATATGCCAAATTTTATCAAAATCGGCCCATTATTTTTTGAGTTATCGGTGTGATATATATATATATATATATATATATATATATATATATATATATATATATATATATATATATATATATATATATATATATATATATATATATATATATATATATATATATATATATATATATTTTGATCCAATACCCCTTTGCTCATGAACCAGTGATGGAACCCTCAACGCTACCGAAGCTTGGGAAACAAAGTATAATGACAGGCAGGTAACTCATAATGGTCTCCAGTTATTTATTTGTAATAAACCTCATCACCTGCAGCTGGCAGCCTGGCTGCAGATGACGTCTCAGTGTTTTTTGTTGATGACTTTACAGATGATGAAATTATTACAGCTGCTAAGAGAATTAAGGCTAACATGTCCTGTGGACCTGATCTACTTCCTGGCTTCTTGGTGCGCGACTGCTTATATGCTTTCCTGACTCCACTTAAGAAAATGTTTAAATTGATTCTTAGATCTGGAACATTCCCCGCGATTTGGAAGCTGTCACGGGTTTTCCCTGTCTTCAAGGCGGGGGACAGAGGTGATCCATCAAACTATCGACCAATAGCCATACTATGTGTCTTCTGTAAGATATTCGAGGCCTGCTTTTTTCAGCGAATACTGTTTCACATCAAAAACATACTCTCCATTTCTCAGCATGGTTTCATTCTGGGGAGATCAACCGTGACGAATTTAGTTGATGTTACACAGTTCATCGCGTCCGCTCTCGACCGCTCTTCACAGGTTGATGTAGTGTATACTGATCTATCTAAGGCCCTCGATTGTCTAAATCATTCTATTTTTATTGACAGGATGAGGGCTATTGGATTCTCCGAGGGCCTGCTTGGCTTATTCAGATCTTACCTGGATGGAAGGAGGCAATTTGTCGAGGTTGGGGGCTTCAAATCTAACACATATCACATTGCTTCGGGAGTGCCACAGGGTTCCATACTCGGTCCACTACTGTTCAATATATTTATTGACCCAGTTAAACATGTTTTACATGTCCCGTTTTTAATGTATGCAGATGATATTAAGATTTTTGCAAATATTTCGAGTGTTGTTGACTGTTTGCAGCTTCAGAACTGTCTTCAGATGCTTGATAGTGCTGTCAGAGTGGTCTTTATGTGAATGTTTCGAAGTGTTGTGTGATGTCCTTTACTCGAAATAAGCACTTAATTACTTTCAGATATAATATAAGGGGGCTTTCGCTTGATCGCCCCGGGACGGTTAGGGACCTTGGAATTGTTTTTGATGGTACTTTATCTTTTAAACCACACTATGAGCTGACTGTCAGTTCCGCTTACAAAACTCTTGGGTTTCTGATAAGGAACAGCAGGAATTTCTCACTGACTGACACCCTCTCCCTGCTATTTCGTTGTCTGGTTAGGTCCCGACTAGAATATGGCTCAGTTGTGTGGGCTCCTACTTATGAGATACATGTGGCAAATCTGGAATCTGTGCAAAGGAAGTTTCTAAATTTTCTTAGCTTTCGTGAGGATGGTCACTATACTTCTATTGGTTTTCCTCAGGAGAGTTTACTTCTTCGCTTTGCTCTGCAGAGTCTGTCGATGCGCAGGCAGTGCAGTCTCGTTATATTTTTATACAAACTGGTTAATGCTGTGTTCGACTGCCCTGATCTGCTTTAGCAACTTAATTTCAATGTGCCTCGTGTTGCAGCACGTTTTCCAGGCACATTCTATCTCCCGACAGCTCGTACGCGATTGCCGCGGTCGTCTCCAATCTACCAGATGTGCAATGATTAATCTGTACTCCAAGACCGCCTTGATATCTTCTCATGTAATATATCAGAGATAAAAATGTTTTTCAAAGAGATGTAATTCGTGACTATTGTGTAATTCCTTTGATTATTGTTTGTTATTATATTTTGTGTAACGGCCCATCCTTAATTTGGATTTTAAGCAGTTGGATGGTGTATGTATAAATAAATAAATAAATAAATAAATAAATAAATAAATAAATAAATAAATAAATAAATAAATAAATAAATAAATAAATAAATAAATAAATAAATAAATAAATAAATAAATAAATAAATAAAAATAATATGTAAGGTCTATTTTAGAGACATTTTTGCCATTCTTTTAACAAATGAGAAGAGTAGCATAAATGAAGACCATTATAATACACATTTCTTGCAATATTTATCAGTGATAAACCGCATTATACCAATTTTTACGTTTCGAATCTGATATTTACTGAAGAAAAATGATCTCGCATCAAATATTTTATTATTATCACTTTTTTTTCTTGTAAAGTAAAAATCTAACTTTAAGTTTGTAGTTTCCTTTTTATATCGTAAATCTACCTATAGTCTAAGATCCGGCTGCTAAATTAGTACATTAATAATGTAGATTATCAAGATTTATTTTTTAAGTATTTTTACAACTAGGAGAAGTCACTTTTCATCAGGTGCCAATTAAAAATTACCCGCCAGTATTATTAATTAAAATATAATTAATTTACTTTTAGAGAAACATTTCGTTAACATCTTACGGAAATAAAACCTACACAACTTCACAACATTGTATTTAAAATATCTGAAACGTCATAGTTGCTGCTGATTGCTTAACCGCTACCTCTACGCAGCCAGGTGTAAACAAGTATAATTTTATTAAAACTTTTCGTTCTTAACGTACACTCATTTCATTTATACCACATTAAAGCTCATTTTTTCTGTAGTTAATGATATAAAGGCGCCTATATAAAAAAACCCGCAAATCAAAGTTTCCTACCCTAAAAGATGCTAGGTATGAAAAATAAAGTGACAGAGAGTGATCGTGTGACGCTACTTGTTAGACAAGGATGCTCAATGCCATCTGAACGTATTTTTTGAGCTATTGCGCATGCTCCGATAAGCATCTGAGTCCAGTCATTTTTATTACTACTTAGATTGTTGGTTGAGAACCCTATTTATCAAATATCAATATATATATATATATATATATATATATATATATATATATATATATATATATATATATATATATATATATATATATATATATATACAGGGTGTTTAAAAAAGACGGGGAAATATTTAGGTGGTTGATTTCCCAGGTCATTTTATGGAAAAAAGTTCCCATAAACATAGGTGCTAAAAAGCATTGTTTCCAAGATACAAGGTGTTAATTTTGTTTGTAAAATAACGATTTTTTTAAAATAATTAAAATATTTCATCACCGATTGTTTTGAAATTTGGCAGCGTTGTTTGTAGGAACAATAGGCTGATTTGGCCCTAATTAGATTAATATTGTTACGTCCAATGGTATTAGGGGGAACGCCTCAACAAAAATTATTGTTCGTGTTTGTGATTTTCTGTATGATAAATGGACATGCCATAAGAAGGTTTTTATTTTTTATCGTGTAAACGATTCAAGATACGGAGAAATTTGAGGAGACAAAAAACTTGTACTTTTAGTTCCTTTATCTCAAAATAATATACAAATCATATTGCAGTCAGTGGCGCATATTTTTATGTCACTAAATTTTGTTGAGGTGACCCCCCCCCCCCCTAACGCCAATGGACTTAACAATCTGTATCTAGTTACGGCCAAATCAGCCTATTATTACTCGAAGTGCAGAGTGTGGTGGTCCCACTCCATGCTAAGTTTCCTTTTAGCGAATTTTGCGGAAAACGAAAAATTCACTATGAGGAGATCTGTGTTTATATATATATATATATATATATATATATATATATATATATATATATATATATATATATATATATATATATATATATATATATATATATATATATATATATATATTACACCGAATATTAGGGAGCTATTTTACTTTACGGTTGCAAACACTCAGCATGCTCAGCGAGAGAGTCTTACAATAATAGAGCACTCACATTTTACTAGACATAGCACACACTCTTTTAAAACGCAAAAGGTGAGGAAGGCGGTTGCGCAGAGATCGTTTGCTTACCTATGTGTAAGGGTTTATAATTCGGTGCCTCCTGAAATAAGAGAACACACTTCTTTGAATTTATTTAAGAAACGATTAAAGAGCTGGATTTTTCATACCCCTAGAAGTGTCATTCACTCTTTGTTTAGAAGAAATTGACACGCTGGTTCCAGCATGAGTCGGTGGTTTTGTGTGTGTGCGGGCGTGTGTGCGCCTGGAGGTGTGTGTGGTTGGTCGCGTGAGTGTCGGTGTTTCTCTGCTTCTTTGTTTGTTTTTTGAGTAGAGAGAGAACAGTGTGTTTAAACTGGGGACGGGCAGGTCGGAGTGGATATCGGTATTGAGGCATGTATACTGTGATTGGAGACTGGAAACTTAGTTTTTTTTTTAGATGTTGGTATTTTAAAGTGCATATATGCTTTTTTTGTTTTTGTGTAGCAGATGCGTTACGATGTTTTTAATTAATGACTTCTTTGGAGGGAAGCATATGGTATAAATGATAAAAAAATGTGTTTTTTGTGTAGTTTTGTTTTTGCTATACTGCCAACAAGTCTTTGACTTAGGCAGTTTTTTTTTCTCTCCATTTGTTGGGTGAGATTTTTTGTTTGTTTGTGCAAAGTGTGCATTATTGTATTCAACTATACTGCCAACAAGTCTTTGACTTAGGCACTTTTTTTTTCTCTACATTTATTGGGGGCGATATTTTTTTTGTGTGTAAATTTTTCATTATTGTATGTTTACTTGTATTTTCTCTATGGAGGGAAACCTTCTCAATAAATGTGTATTATTATTATATTATATTTGAAAAAAGCAAGTGCGTTATGGTAGCGAATTTTCGTAAAAATATTTTTAATGTCAAATATGTATTGTTCTTAAACGGACATTTGGTTGGCAGTATAACCTATATAGTAGTAACAATGTGCAATATTTCATTAAAACAGCTTTGTTGTTTCTAAACTGGTCCGAATGCCCTGACCAACGAACCGCTTAAAGTTGTTTACACACCTGCCAAGATAAGATAAAATAGATAATAAAAAATATAATTAAAAATTTTTGTGAAAGAAAATTTTGCAAAATTTTCTTTCACAAAAACACCAATTTCTTGGCCTAAATTGCCTTTAGTAATGTTTCGCTATATTATATTTTTCACAAAAATTCGACAACCTTTATTTACAATAACTTACTAAACATTTATCATTAATTACCACCATTTCACAAAAATGATTTATACGGAAACAGTAAAAACATTACTGCGAAAACTTTTCAAATTCATCCACTATTTGAGAGTGCCTGTATACGGCAGCTCGATTTTTTCGACGGGTAATACAAACAAAAATCTCTCTGAATGCGTCATTTCCATAGGGCTTAGCTCTCTATTGGTATAAACGCCTTTTTACAATTTGTGATACATGTTTGTGCAATGTGCCAAAAACGTCAAAAGTCGCAAAACAATTAGAATAACTCAAGAATGATGAAGGATATTATTTTTTTTCCTTAAAAACATGCATTATAATTCAATGCAAACATGCAATAACATAATGGGTGTCCTATTAAAAAAAGAAATTGTGTATCACCAACGATTTATCGACCACCCTGTGATTATCGAGATACTTTTATAAGATGCACCTTAAAACACCGAGGAATTAACATATACAATTTTGGCTTGTATCTTATATATATATATATATATATATATATATATATATATATATATATATATATATATATATATATATATACATAAATATTAAGTTTTACTGTAGAAATGCGTCACCATGTATATGTGTAAACCGACAAAAACTGAAACTTACTCCGTATATGGGTTTTAGGGCTTCTAGTTCGTGCTCATTTGAAGAAATATTTTCAAAATTCATAAGTCTACGAAAATTTGCTAAAATACAGACTATAAAACCACAAACTCTACAGCTGAAACTACTGCCAAAGAGTCAGCAAGAGGGTCTATTTGAAATGGATTTTCCGATAATAGTTTTTTAGTAAAATGAACGACAGCGATGGTTGAAGCTGAAACTCAAGGCTTTGAAAAACACATCTATAACGATATTTGTATCTGCACAATCTGTATTTGTTTCAGATTATTTATCTGAAAATTGCAAATTTTGGCGTTTCAAATTACGACTTTGACGTTTTAAGAAGAAAAATGATAAAATTTTCAAAATATTTTTTCTGCTACTTCTTGAATTTTTTGCGTCAAGAAAACTTAATCGTTCTATCTAATATTCAGTTGGTTTTGTTACCCATACAAAATAGTTCATTCTTGTGATTTCTTTTGATCATCAGTGGCACCCAAAATTTTTTTTTAAATGCCTGTAACTTTTTTGTCCTTTTAACGTAGAGATCTGAATTTGGTCATGTAGGGTAAGTTTGATAGTCAAAACGTATATCGGTTGTCGTAGCGTTGTTATTTTTGGAGATACAAAAATTTTCCAAAACAAAACTCAAAACTTTCCCGGAAAAAATAGCCCACTGGCTAAGAAAGTTACCCAAGCCATTTACAAAAGGAAGGTACCTACCAAATTTCATAAAAATCGACCCATTATTATTTCAGTTATCGGTGTAATATATATATATATATATATATATATATATATATATATATATATATATATATATATATATATATATATATATATATATATATATATATATATATATTTTGAAAATTTTATCATTTTTCTTCTTAAAACGTCAAAGTCGTAATTTGAAACGCCAAAATTTGCAATTTTCAGATAAATAATCTGAAACAAATACAGATTGTGCAGATACAAATATCGTTATAGATGTGTTTTTCAAAGCCTTGAGTTTCAGCTTCAACCATCGCTGTCGTTCATTTTACTAAAAAACTATTATCGGAAAATCCATTTCAAATAGACCCTCTTGCTGACTCTTTGGCAGTAGTTTCAGCTGTAGAGTTTGTGGTTTTATAGTCTGTATTTTAGCAAATTTTCGTAGACTTATGAATTTTGAAAATATTTCTTCAAATGAGCACGAACTAGAAGCCCTAAAACCCATATACGGAGTAAGTTTCAGTTTTTGTCGGTTTACACATATACATGGTGACGCATTTCTACAGTAAAACTTAATATTTATGTATATATATATATATATATATATATATATATATATATATATATATATATATATATATATATATATATATATATATATATATATAAGATACAAGCCAAAATTGTATATGTTAATTCCTCGGTGTTTTAAGGTGCATCTTATAAAAGTATCTCGATAATCACAGGGTGGTCGATAAATCGTTGGTGATACACAATTTCTTTTTTTAATAGGGCACCCATTATGTTATTGCATGTTTGCATTGAATTATAATGCATGTTTTTAAGGAAAAAAAATAATATCCTTCATCATTCTTGAGTTATTCTAATTGTTTTGCGACTTTTGACGTTTTTGGCACATTGCACAAACATGTATCACAAATTGTAAAAAGGCGTTTATACCAATAGAGAGCTAAGCCCTATGGAAATGACGCATTCAGAGAGATTTTTGTTTGTATTACCCGTCGAAAAAATCGAGCTGCCGTATACAGGCACTCTCAAATAGTGGATGAATTTGAAAAGTTTTCGCAGTAATGTTTTTACTGTTTCCGTATAAATCATTTTTGTGAAATGGTGGTAATTAATGATAAATGTTTAGTAAGTTATTGTAAATAAAGGTTGTCGAATTTTTGTGAAAAATATAATATAGCGAAACATTACTAAAGGCAATTTAGGCCAAGAAATTGGTGTTTTTGTGAAAGAAAATTTTGCAAAATTTTCTTTCACAAAAATTTTTAATTATATTTTTTATTATCTATTTTATCTTATCTTGGCAGGTGTGTAAACAACTTTAAGCGGTTCGTTGGTCAGGGCATTCGGACCAGTTTAGAAACAACAAAGCTGTTTTAATGAAATATTGCACATTGTTACTACTATATAGGTTATACTGCCAACCAAATGTCCGTTTAAGAACAATACATATTTGACATTAAAAATATTTTTACGAAAATTCGCTACCATAACGCACTTGCTTTTTTCAAATATAATATAATAATAATACACATTTATTGAGAAGGTTTCCCTCCATAGAGAAAATACAAGTAAACATACAATAATGAAAAATTCACACACAAAAAAAATATCTCCCCCAATAAATGTAGAGAAAAAAAAAGTGCCTAAGTCAAAGACTTGTTGGCAGTATAGTTGAATACAATAATGCACACTTTGCACAAACAAACAAAAAATCTCACCCAACAAATGGAGAGAAAAAAAAAACTGCCTAAGTCAAAGACTTGTTGGCAGTATAGCAAAAACAAAACTACACAAAAAACACATTTTTTTATCATTTATACCATATGCTTCCCTCCAAAGAAGTCATTAATTAAAAACATCGTAACGCATCTGCTACACAAAAACAAAAAAAGCATATATGCACTTTAAAATACCAACATCTAAAAAAGAAACTAAGTTTCCAGTCTCCAATCACAGTATACATGCCTCAATACCGATATCCACTCCGACCTGCCCGTCCCCAGTTTAAACACACTGTTCTCTCTCTACTCAAAAAACAAACAAAGAAGCAGAGAAACACCGACACTCACGCGACCAACCACACACACCTCCAGGCGCACACACGCCCGCACACACACAAAACCACCGACTCATGCTGGAACCAGCGTGTCAATTTCTTCTAAACAAAGAGTGAATGACACTTCTAGGGGTATGAAAAATCCAGCTCTTTAATCGTTTCTTAAATAAATTCAAAGAAGTGTGTTCTCTTATTTCAGGAGGCACCGAATTATAAACCCTTACACATAGGTAAGCAAACGATCTCTGCGCAACCGCCTTCCTCACCTTTTGCGTTTTAAAAGAGTGTGTGCTATGTCTAGTAAAATGTGAGTGCTCTATTATTGTAAGACTCTCTCGCTGAGCATGCTGAGTGTTTGCAACCGTAAAGTAAAATAGCTCCCTAATATCCATCAAGCAAGTGTCCTTGTATAGAAGATCACTAGGGTAAGCATAATCTTTACCATGTATCACCTTAACAATACGGTTTTGGGTACTTTGGAGAAATCTGAGATGGGACTCACACGCACCGCCCCAGGCTAGTATGCCGTAACGTAGAACACTCTTAACCAATGCATGATATACAATACGCAGATGTTTATTATCCAACATTTCCTTAATAAATCTCAATTTGTACAGCAATACCCTAAGTTTTTTAATCAATCTTTGAATATGGAAATCCCATCTCATATGGCAATCTATATCTAGTCCCAGATATGATACTTTGTTCACCTTTCGTATTGCCAAATCACTACCAACACTGATCGCATCATAAGAGGGCAAACCGCGGACGTAAGATGAAAAAGGGACAAACACGGTTTTTGAAACGTTCACGGTCAACCATCTATCAGAAAACCATGCCATAATCACCTCAAGAACCCTCTCAACTAGTTTTTTTAGAGAACACCAACTGTCTGCCGTATAGAAAATAGCAGTATCATCCGCGTACCCCACTACTTTGCCCACACAGCGCAATTTAAAGAGGTCATTAATATATATATATATATATATATATATATATATATATATATATATATATATATATATATATATATATATATATATATATATATAATGTAAAAACCTCATTTAGACAGAATATTGTCCAGTTATGATTAAACTAAAGTACATAAGCTTTCAAACCACGCAAGGCCCATCACAATCCGTCAAAGCGTTTCCAAGTAATAGTGCTTTTAAAATATCGCTACCCAGGTATTTGCAATTTCTTTGTTTTTCCCTGTATAAAATGGCAAAAGACCTTAACTAAAAAACTCGCAAAAACATCTGGAGATATTGATATTAGCTGACTGACTATCGATAATGGGAGACGATATTTCTTTTAACAAAATGACGGACAACGAAGCTTTTGCAACTTTTAAAAAGCTTTATTCTACACCCAGTATAATATGAAAGTTTTAACCCTCCCAGAAAATTGTGGTCTCACACATAATCTAGACCAAGTGGGCTTTTGCATAGTGCAAACTGCACTTTTAGAAAAGTAGTCCACTTTTAGAAAAGTAACAGCTAGTAAATTGTGCTTAAAATAGCTTTTGTCGATCTTTTTGTTGACCACATTATTTCTCGATTTTATAACCTCGTCTATTATAAATTTGGAGTTGCTACAAAAGTAATTATTTGTTGGTCCCTTGATACAACAACATTTGAATCATCATTCATATACAGTCATGTTTGTAATTACTAACAAACATGAAAGCTATCGTTGCGTGTTGAGCTTTTCCCCTCGCACCTAAATTGCATTACCAGTCTGTCAATTAGTGAAATTACATTGGTGGTCCCGTGTTATTGTTAACAAAAACACATATTGTCACATTTTCGAGAGTGTTTATTAAACAAAACGTTAACAAGTATTGCCATCGAATAACTTCGTATCTGTGGGATTAGCAAACGTGATTGGATCAGGGTGTATTGATTTTGATGATACGTTCTCCATCAATCAACAATAAGAGGCAATGGATATTAGTAAAAGTTGGATCAATTTCTAACTGACCTCTGACTTCTCTCTTCAACAGACTTCAGTTTAAATTTTGAGCTTTAAGATAAGCTCTAATAATTTATAAAAGAACCCCTGCTAGAGGAGGCAGGATCATATAACCACAATGGGGAATTTTTATCTGAAAGTAGGCGAATATGTGGAAAGCGCTGTGTCTAAAAGATTTGGATTAGGAGAAACCAATAAAATCATAGACGCAGTTAGTGCGCTATGGTCAAGAATTTTCATAGAAATGTTTTTAATATTAAATATTCTTTTAACCAAATACCAATTTAGTATAAAGTATACTTTTTATAGCGGAGATGAAAATAATTTTATTGTTCAAAAAAGTTTAAAAATTGCCCGAACAGAAACCTAAGATTTCCCACCAAAAAACTAGTCGCAATTTTTTGACCAACAAACATACTCAAGGAATTTACACAGAAACCACACCTGCAAAGATAGAATTATTCACAAGAAGCTTTTTGACGTAAATAAACAAAAATTACATGAAAATTTGCTAACAATTACTTTAATGAGAATTCGCTATTTTTACCGAACTTTCATTACGAAAAATACGCTAATATAGAGGTCACGATGAAAAGTTTTCGGAAAAATTTCATCAGATGAGCGCGAATTTGGGTCCCTAGAACCCAAAACCAAGGTTCGTTAAAATTTATATATATATATATATATATATATATATATATATATATATATATATATATATATATATATATATATATATATATATATATATATATATATATATATGTGTGTGTGTGTGTGTGTGTGTGTGTGTGTATCCGAGCGATAACTGAAAAAATATTAAACTGATTTCAATCAAACTTGAAAAAATCTTGCTTGGGCGAAAACAGAGGTCGAGTTCGTTATTCAGCCTTTATACTCCAGTTTTTCCGGTGGAAAATCGGGGAAAACTTTTTGAAAACGCCACAGTTTTGTAAGTATCAGAGTAACTGGAATGAGACTTTACATTTGGCTAGAAATAATGCAAGTAAACCTGTGTTGTGAATTTTAGGTAATTTGGTACACAATGTTTAGATTTTTTTCCAAATTAAAAATAAAATCCAAAAGACATGCATTGAAACGACTTAGTGGTTAAGGTCCAATGCCTGACAGACAGGGTAGGCTTAGATTAATTCATACAACAGGTATCAACCATACACCAATGGTAACCAAACTAAATACATACCAGGCATAAAACATACTACTTAAACCAACAATCGTGAAATCTTGGCCGCAATTATGAAAAATGACAAACGACATGAAACTAAAAATTGCCAAGTGATTGTTATTTAACTGAGAGACTCAATCAATTATTAAATTACACTATATTTGTAACTTTACTAATGGCCTCAAATACAGTTTTAGCGCAGCATATATATATATATATATATATATATATATATATATATATATATATATATATATATATATTATGCTGCCGCATAGTATAACAGAATAAGTCAGGTCTCTATATAAATGATTCTAAAATAGGTTCTTTTATTTTTAAACTTAAACATAAGACGTCATATAAGACAATCGTGGGATGTGTTTCAATTCCACCAATTCTGTAATTAATTGTTACGTATACTTAGAATATAATATCTCGGGCATGAAGCTGATTTAAAGTATCACACGAATAAAACGTTAGTTTACGTGTGCCCAGATGGCTCAGCGGGCTGCGCGGTTGCCTCTTAAGCAGAAGGTTATGCGATCGAATACAGCTTGATGAATGTATGTTTTTTACGTTTTATTTTGACATCTGGAGACACAATAGTGCAGATATTTCATACGTTTTGATCAATATCTCTTTTTTGTTCAAAACGCATAAATATTTTTTTTCACCTTTGAGACTGAAATTATAATTTTCTTATTGTTGATATTAAAAAAAAAACCGGTTTGATTAGGTTGACTAAAACGAAATCATACTGGCGATTAGTAAGGAAAAATAACTGCTACGTTTATAATTTGGCAGATACTTTACTTTTTTAAATACGAGTTACGTTTCCTTCTGAAAAGCTTTTGTAACTTTAATGAAGTTTGTAATACAGGTTTATTTTAAAGAGGCTTACACTATCTATAGATATAGCAGAATAAATTTTGTAGCTATAGAAAATTGGTTTTGGGCATTTTATATGTATCCGAACGATAACTCAAAAAATACTAAACTGATTTCAATCAAAGTTGGCAAAAATCTTGTTTGGGCGAAAGCGGAGGTCGAGTTAGTTGGTCAACCTTTATTCTCAAGTTTTTCCAATGAAAAATCGGGGAAAACTTTTTGAAAACGCTATATTTTCGTAAGTATCAGCGTAACTAGAATGAAACTTTGCATGTGGCTAGAAATAGTGCAAATAAAGCTATGTTGTTTATTTTAAGTAATTTGGTACACAATATTTTGAGTGTTTTCCAGATTAAAAATAAAATCCTAAAGACATGCATTGAAACGACTTAGTGGTTAAGGTATAATGCCTGACAGACAGAGTAGTTAATTGCGCGGCTTAGATTAATTCATACCACAGGTATAAACCATACATCAACAATAATCAAACTAAATATATACTGGGCATAAAGCATACTACCCGAACCAATAATCGTGAATTCTCGGCGGCAATTATGGAAAATGACAGACGACATGAAATTAAAAATTTGCCAAGCAATTGTTATTTCACTGGGGGATGCAATCAATTATTAAGATACACTATATTTGTAGCTTTATTAACGGCCCCAAATAAAGTTCTAGCGCAGCATAGATATATTATACTGGCGCATAATATACCAGAAATGTAAACAGAATCAAGCCAAGTCTCTAGAAAGATGATTCTAAAATAGTTTCTTTTATCTTTAAACTTAAATATAAGACGTCATGTAAGACCGAAACAGTCGTGAGATGTGTTTCAATGGTAATTCTACTAAGACCGTAATTAGTTACGTATACTTTGAATATAATATCCCGGGCATGAAGCCGAGCTAAATTGTCACGAAAATAAAACGTTAGTTGAAGTATACTTAGATGGCACCGGAGATATCGCCCTTGCCTCCTACGCAGAAGGCTTATTTTGACATTTGGAGAAACAATACTGCACAGATCTGATACGTTTTGAACAAGATCTCAATTTTGGTTAAAACGCCTGCATAAGTTTGTCACCTTTGAGCCTGAAATTATAATTTTGTTGTCGATATTGATAAAACAGGTTTGATTAGGTTGACTAAAACGAAATCATACGGGTGATTAATAAGGAAAAATAACTGCTACGTTTATACTTTGGCAGATACTTTACTTTTCTAAATATGAAATAAGTTTCCTTCTGGAAATCTTTCTTATAATTTTAATGAAAGCTGTAAAACAAGTGTCTTTTAAAGAGACTTACACTATCTACAGATATAGCAAAATTCAATTCTTTAGCTTTATATAAAATGGAGCTTTGAGCATTTTTCCCAAAAGGAGTTAGAACGCAAGAATTTTTTGATATTAGAGAGATATCAATGGTAACACTTTCGAAAGAATTCTTCTACTAGGACCTCTAAAATCGATCTTCAAGGTCTGTGTAAGTTTAAAATGTTAACTTTACTAATATGCCGTATAATAATAGTATATAATTCTAATCAAATTCGCTACTATAACGCACTTGCTGCGTTCCGAATTTTTTTAAAGATTGACAGAGTCGTCTTACAGGAAAATTATATAAAAATATTTTTACGGAAATTAAAACAAAACGTTTTAACCAAAAACCTACTGAACAAATATTTTTCACGTTAATTCGCACACACTTTTTTAACTAACTTAAATTATTAAAAATAGTGCTGCAAATTGAATCGTAACTTCCACACAGCTGTGATAATTTACTCTCCTGAGAAAGACATTCTCATGAAATGAACTAAGAGTCTATATGACTTGACCATAAAAAGATATTCGTATTCTTACACCCATAAACATCTGAAATTATTTATATTAATCGAGTTTTAACGAAAAAACGTCAGTTTTCACCAAATTACCCCTCATTTATCCCCTACCCCTGAAGCGATTCTACCAAAAAACAATTCGAAACGTTCGCTTGTCAGGTGCTTACAGAATACCAAATTTGAAGATGATATCTCAATTCGTTTGAAAGTTATTGCTTCTTGTAACAGACAGATATACAGGCAGACAGACAGACGACAGACCGAAGACAAAATATCTTTGTTCCAGAATCAAGATTTTTGTATATTTTGAGCTTTTTGCGCCGTCTCAGTA